>BMAW01069315.1:0-11104 GCA_019974015.1 Nephila pilipes | reverse complement strand
CAGTATGTATATACTAAAGTACAGTATGTATATACTAAATGCAGATTTTTAAATAATGTTTTTTGCAGGAATATTTTTGTAAATTTGTATTCTATTACTCCTTTATTAGCGCTTTATTCGAGGCCAAGTCTAGTGGTCGTTGTTGCGGATTCGATCCCTGATATCAAAAATGAAACCCGAGTAGCAGGGCTGATGCATGTTAAATCTGTCGAAGATTCATATACTCCCATTAGAGTGGTGCGGAAGTCTGGAGAGGGAGGGATCAGCTTGGATGTCATCCTCATCCCTAGACCTGAGGTTCAAATTTGCGAGGTCCTTCGTATCCAAAAGCCATCGTGTTGCTTCTCAGGGCGGCATTCTCAATTATTTTTGTAATTTCACTAACTATTTACCAAAAATGAATGCGAAGTTTAAAATGCCTTGAAAAAAATATTAACACAGGGAGACAAGACACGTGATTTACTTTTCGGAGGAATAAAAAAAACTATCGAATCAAAAGTATTGAAACATTTGCTCTTGATTAAGAAAAAAAAAAAAAACAACCCACGATTACAAAACCTTTTTTCGATCCCCCACAATAAATAATTCGAGAAATGTCATGAACAGAATTTGAACCATTCTCAACAAAATTTTAGCTTATAAAATAGCAGAACAATTCTAACGAAAACGTTGCTCCATGAACGATTTCATACATATCAAGACCTTCTTAATGTTTTTTTTTTTTTAAAAAAAAACTCAATTAAAAGCCTGCAAAACTTATTTTTCAAAGGGATTACATTTCTCCAATTTTGAATAGTATAATTCTTCCATTTTTTCCTAATTTTCTACTTTATAAGTAAATCAAACTATAACATATTATTAAAAAGAGAAATGCTCTGGAACTTGTTTATAAATTCACGCGGCTATGTATGACGAGTTCCTCCGTAGATCATATTGTATTGTCAGAATTCGGAAGTATTCTGTCAATATATTATTTTTAATTTTTACGTGCACCAAAGTTCACAATAAACCTTTAAAATTCGAAAGATTTCGCAATCGAAAATATACATTAAAGCTATAGAAACTCAAAAAGTTCCGTTACGGAAACATGTTTATTACATAGAGAGACACACACACACATGTTGGTATACCCATTTTTTCTCATGGATGAATGGAATTTGTAACAATTCAGCTCTAAGTATAAAAGTTTTTTTAATGATGACTAGTTTCTTAAATAATATTTTGAATAATTTTAAACGAAACGCAAATAATAATTAGAAGTGTTCCGTTCTGCTTTTAAAAAAATGAAAAGAGGTCCATATACACATTACGCATACTATATGAATATCGTACTGTATGGATCAATACATTTCTGGTTGAAATGAATTAAAAAAATTTTAACGAATCCAAAATAGTTACTTTTCAATGTTATTTTAAAAATTCTCCAAAATTTGCATCTCTCAGACAGTGCAAGAATTGTAATTTTGCATGGTTCACTTGTCGGCCTGGTTTGGAAGTTAGGAGAGAAGTGTACCAGCTCAGGTGTCGTCCTCGTCACTTGACCGATGTTCAAAATTAAGTGGTTCATTGCAAATAGCCCTCGTGTTGCTTCTAATGCAACGCTATGAAACTAATCTCAAATCTAATCCCTCAAGATTCATTTGAGAACTAGTTCGCAAAGTATATGAAAATATGTCTTAAACATTATTAAGAAAAATCTTAAAAACATGAAACAAAGTTGTTAAGAAATAAAAATAATTCATTTCAAGGTAATAAAAATGTTCTTTTTTAAGTAAATCGAAATAAGCGAAATAATAGAAATTTGGAGGGAAAATAAGTCGTTTATTTAAACTCAGACTTAATTGTTAGAAGGCTCAGACTTATCCACCATACGGCCCTTGGTCTGCAACTGAATGGTGAAAAAATATACAATACTTAAGCTAATGTTACATAAGAATATTATACTTCGAAATTGTTTGATTTTGGCACTATATAAATAAGTAATGAGGTTTTTAAAAGAAGGACTATCGATATATCATACATCCTGTTATAAAATTTTTGAATATTATGCTGATTTTTTTAATAGTAGGTCTTGAATTGCTCGTCGGATATCATTATGAAACAAATCATTCGAAACAAAATCGTAATTCTACTATGAAAATCAAACAAATGTACAAAAATAATCTCTAAGTAACTAAATTCTACTACAAAGAACTAACAAATGAATAAATATCCGTGAAGACGAAAAGCCAGAAGTTACGAAAAACGTGACGTCATGTGAGATAAATTATGTAAGAATTTTGCGCAATAAAAAAGACAAAATTCCCCGTCACTTTAAAATTAAATTTTAAACTATGTCACTTAAAAAAATATCGAATATTTAGAATAGGCTTAGGGTCATTCCACACATCAGCGAATAAAAAAAATATTAAACGATACGCGATCAATGATGTGGATTTTCTATACAGACAAACATTAAATTTTATATGGATAGATAAATAAATCGCTTTTCTCTGCCGTAAAATAAGAGTGTGGGCAAGTTTACAATAAACAAGTAATATATATATATATAAATAATTCGATATAAAAACCAACGTTTTTAAAAACAACGTTTTTATATGGTGGCAAAGTTTATTAAAGAAAATTATTGAAATATTAGTTAAAACTGTTGGTTATTTTTAACTTTAAAATTTACTAAAAAAGAGATATTTGTGAGCGTATTAAAAAATTCATAATACTCATAAAATCAAAACATGCATTTGAAAGTTTGTAAGCCATTCTATTAAAAAAAAAATGGGAACCAGAATTCAGAAAAAATTATTGTGATAAGACATGGTGCCAAATATTGGAAACTTTTTTTCTTGCGAAAGATTACTGACTAAAAGTCAGCAACCCTTACTATCTCGGAGATAGTATCTCCCCTTTGTGAGTACAATAGTTTTACGAGGCTTCATGTGGTGTGGGGAGTGCCCGGTGTTCCCAGAGGGGGAAAGAAGTTTTTTCCTCAACCCTAAAAGCGCCTAGAGGAAAGAATATTTCGACTTATTAAAATTATTGAAATATTAGTTAAAACTTGTCGCAAACGTCTAAATATTGCATTGTTAGGCGAGTAAGAACGATTCCCAAAATTTCAAAGCTCTAG
This sequence comes from Nephila pilipes, assembly GCA_019974015.1. Classification (NCBI taxonomy): domain Eukaryota; kingdom Metazoa; phylum Arthropoda; class Arachnida; order Araneae; family Nephilidae; genus Nephila; species Nephila pilipes. The sequence continues at coordinate 7,983 of BMAW01069315.1, read as the reverse complement.
CTTGATGGGAAGTTGGTTAAATTAACGATCGAAAATTTGATGACACACACACACACACACACCAAGTGAAATTCAGAAAAACGTTGTAATTTACAGTCAATTCCTACTTAGGTCAACAAAGAAAAACTTTATTTTAGTAACTTTTATTAAATAATTACAATTAATATAAATATGTATATACATATGACAGAATTACAATATTAAGTGGCAAAAGAAATTTTTTCCCAGCAATCTACACGCTTCTTCACTGACGGTATTTATTCCTAAATTTATATCCTGCTAAATATCTTACATAAGAAAATTTTTTTTCTCCCGTATAAAACTAAAAATTATTTGAAAATCAAATACAAAAAATTTTATGCTTCGACGAGATTCGATCCGAAGGCATGAAGCTACGCTGACGTATTCTACGCCGACGCTCTACCAACTTTGCCATTGCAAGACAAATAACGTAGTAGAAGCATTGACTTGCTTCTTAATCCATCAGATAAAATAAATGGTTGGAATGCAGTTTAGCCCAACCACCCTAGGAGACAGGAATTATTTGGTGATATTTTGCCAAATGTGGCTACCCTGGTCCGCTTCGCGGACTTAACGTTCAGCCAAAAAAAAATCACCAAGTTTGGCAATTTTTGAAATCGCGTCAAGTTGTTGGGTTAAACTGCATTTTCACCAATTAAGTTTCATCAATTAATACTTGAAAAAACTGTATTAACATTAAGTGTCATCCACTACAAGTATAAAAAAATGTATTTGAACTTGAGTGGATGAATAAAAAGTATTTTATTAATGATTGAAAATTTGAACAAGATATATATAGAGAGAGTATGAACTAATATTAGGAATTTAATAATAAAACGCCAAGGATTGTTGCAAACTGTCGCCAAAATGGCCCATTTAGGATTTATGTAGTGAATATATCTAGTTCATAGAAATAAAAACATGAAATATTCTTCAATCTTTTCACATTTGAAAAGTGTCGGTTGTCCAACAGAGAGGAAAGTTTCGAATGAGAAGGCAACTACAGGAACAACGTTTGAAAAGAGAGAAACGGCTATTCGAGAGAGTTCGGGTAGACAAATCGTTGAAGGATGTAAGCAATTATCACCATAGATTTCAATATACCCCTATGCTAAACTTCAGGGTCCGTTTTGAAAAAAAAAATCATAATATAAAGGAATATAAAAATAAATTCAGTCAAAGAATTATTTCAATTTTCATGTATGTATATTAACTTTCCTTTAATTCAAGTTTTTGTTTTATTATCATGCACGCACTGTAATGATTTAACCACGCCCTTTATTTGTTGGTGTAAGTTACAATAATTAATCTCTAACATTTTCAGGGTTGAAGCTAAGAAACATTTACTTCATTTGAGAAAAGCGAATGGATTCAAACGCAATGAGAGTATCGGATTAAAATACGTTGTTCTCCTTTTCCGCAAGTGAAATCAAGGAATAAAATAAATCTTTCCTATTTCAAAAAATTTTCCGACTCTGAATCATTATTTAATACTTGTTCATTATTCATTATGAATATTTCCGCATTCTGAGAGCGTTTTAATTATGCAAAGAACGATAAGAAAAAATGAAATGTTTATAATTTCTGACAATTAGCTCTGTTGTTGAGTTTTGATTTGGTTTGGTTATGAGGGATACGAAGCAATAAAAATTCTTGTTCTTTTCAATAGTATTCTTTCAGTTAAAAAAATATGCAAGTATTTCATCTCTTGTAGAAACTATCAAAACATTTTGATAATCACTGATTTATCCAAAATTTTTCCTGAAAATGATGGTGCTGCTGCTGATGATAGATGATGGAGAAGTTTTATTGGCGCAAGAGCCAGATGTGGCCATACTGCTCCAAACAAGGTAAATCTGTGATCTAGACATTAAAACATTGAAAAAAGATTGATAGATAAAAAGGTCATGTAAGAAAGTAAAGTTTATTGGCGCATGAGCCAAATATGGCTATGCTGCGCCAAACAAGAATGAGTGAGTGAGTGAATGTAAAGTTTATTGGCGCAAGAGCCAGATATGGCTATGCTGTGCCAAACAAGATTAAACTGCGGTCTAGACGTGAAGATGAAACGCCAAATAAGAATTAACTGTGGTCTAAACGAGAAGAAATTGAGGAAAAGACACAAATTGGTTGACAAGAAGGAGGGTCGAAAATAGAGAACGATTGCTAGGGTATCCCGGGGACGCGTCACCCGTGTTTACCAAAGACAGTAAACCCCATGGGAAAGAAAAAGATCACTAGAGGACCTGAGGGTCATGATGCCCGCATGCAGCGGCGGTACGCGGCTGGCTTTTGCAAAGGTTTTGGCTGTTAAGGCGCTTTGCCTGCAGCTGCATGCTGCGCTGTGTTTCAGGGCGGTTTCACGGCCATGCGGCAGCGTCGCGCTTTGCGCTGCAATGCCAAAATGCTGGATGCAGCGGTACCAGCCGTTGCTTAGCCAGCAAGCGGTGCTTACGTGGCAAAGCGCGTTTACCAAAAAAGGGTATGTATGCGCTGCGGCATCTGCTTGGCTACAAAGCGGTAGTGGTATGCAAAAGCGGGGCGCGGCGTATAAGTGCTAATACCTACGAATTTCCAAGCATACTGTTAATATTAATGAGTTTCCTACGTTTGTTTTCAAAACTATAGCATTGCTTTCAGTTGCATGAAAGAAAATGCATTCTAAAAAAGAAAAGAAAAAAGGAAGAATATATCTGCGGTATTACTTTCTTTTTCTAGCTTTCGGAATCATTTAAAAAATATTAAAGATTTGAAAACTTACAATTATTATACTGATTTCAAGAGGGTTTTACCTTCAAAAAAACGAAGCTGTGAATAATTTTTTTTCTTGAAGGAGATGGTGGACTAAAAAGTTTGAAACCTGAGACTTGGAACAAGTTGAAACCTATGTACTTTTGAAAGAATTGCACTGTTATATTTTATCCGGTAAATTAAATTTCAACAAAACTCCTGGTACCGGAGTATTATTTTACTGATGATACAGTACCCAAAAACTCTTCCCTTTTTTTTTTTTTTTTTGTGGCCGTGTAGCCTAGTGGTCATGGCTCGGGATCTGCAGGTCGGCGGTTTCGCTGAATGCGGATCCGGATCCATGGCTTACAGCGAATCTGCCGGGGCTGATGCATCGCTTAAATGTGTCAGCCCAGTCCCCATTCCCAGTGATGTGGATGTTAGGAGAGGGGTGTGCCAGCTCAGGTGTCGTCTCGTCACTTGATCGTGGTCTGTACCATGAGGTCCGTTGCCAATTGGCCCCCGTGTTGCTTCTCGAAAAGGGACGTTGGGAAATAAACTGCGCTAACCTGTCTTTTTTTTCTAACGGAATGTACCGTACCCGGAGGCTCCTGAAAATTTAAAATAATTGCTGGAATAAAAGCATCCTTCATTGCCTTATTTTCTTTCTCTGTTTTTTGGTAAATTATAAACTGCTGTTTGTAGAAAATGCAACACCATGAAGGAATCATCAGAATCAAATGAAATTCGCAGCAAATGTCAATTATAGGATATTATGCAAATTAATAAAGTTTCAGAGCCATCGTACAGATGGCGCGCAGCGCCCTCTGAACTGATGCTGAAAAGCGTATAAATAAAGTGCTGCAGCGGGACGTTGAAAAAGTCTGCTGATTATTTGTTATGGCAACGTTTAGTGAGACCCGAGTATGCCTCCAATGATGAAGAATAAGAAATTCAAGCAACTTACGGAGTTTGAACGAGGAGGATAATCGGCCTCGGGAGAGGATTTCATCGCGCAATAGCAGCTCGTATGCAGCGGAACAGTTCCACAGTGATGCGAGTTTGGAAGCAGTGGACCGACGAGCACCGAAAACAACCTGGAAAACAGGCACTGGACGACAGAAGGTGACGTCAGAGCGCGATGATCGATAATCTGCTCCGCATGGCGGTGAATGATCGCACAGCTTCCTCCAGGGCAGCTGGCAGTACGTTGGTCTACTCTTCGCCAGGTGTACAATTGTCGGCTTCCGTCAATCTGTCGTCGTCTGCTGCGCCGTGGCTGGCTGCGGCGCGTATTTCGCTACGGCGGCGTGCCGCGATGCGCGTTTTTTATGCAATGCTACTTGTATGGCGCTACGCGCTTTTAAAAGGCGAACGGCAGTGTTGTTAAAAGTGGCGACGGCTGGCGTAGCTGGTGTACGCGCAAGGTGCGTCGTGCGTTTTCGCGCAGCCTTTAAGCGTTTTGCGTGGCGTATGCATGCGGTATGTGCGTGTTTCTTGCCGCGGTTTACGGATATGTCGCCCATTGAGCACGTGGGATATGGTTATCGGCGTCTCGCTCTGTGATCCGCGTCCCAGTTTCCAAAGACGAACTTTGGCTGCGCATACAAGCGATATGGACTCTCTTCTCAAGCAGATATTCAACATCTGTTTGATCTATGCCACGTCGTATGCTAATTTATTGCAGCGCATGGTATCGCACCAAATACTGATTTCGACGTTTAATTTGTTTCTTTGTTTTGAAAAAAATTTCATCATTTATTTGCATCAGTACAAGCCGTTTCTTAGCATTAAATTTCATTTGATTCTGATGATTCTTTCATGGTGTTGCATTTCTACAAACAGCAGTATAGTATAGATGGTTTCGGGGCAATCCAATTGATATATTGATTTTGGTATTTATTTTGAATGAAAGACCTAATTGTAATTTTTGTATAGTTTTACATTTTGATACACATTTTAAGCAACTCCTTATGACGTGCTGCTGCAGCTTATGGTCATGGTCACTTATTTGCGGCCCCTCGTGACTGAGCCCGATGCCACTTATGACCACCTGAAGTAGAAAATGAAGCTCGTTAAAACTGGGTGAAATCCCAAGTCCTCCAATTGGAGAAAATGTGGAAGTTAGGAGAGGGAGATGCCAGCCGAGGTGCTGTCCTCAAGCTACTCACCGAGGTTCAAAAATCACGAGGTCTGCTGCCAATAGACCTCATGTTGCTTCTCAGTGAGACGTTCATCAACAATCACTGGAGCCTGGGTGTTCTTTTGGAGACATCCATCTATTCCCTGGCGATCTTCAGCTGAGCTGCGTGTCTGGAATTCCGATCCCACTCTCAAAACCATCGTACAGAGAAAGGCTGGATGCCGTAAAAATATGTTGCAGATGATGATGGCTGAATTCAATGACGCAAAAGTCTTTATGTGGCTAAGTGTTGCGGCAAAACAACATGTAACTGCGTTTTAGACTCCAAGAAAAATGGGGAAAGGGTAAAAAAGACAATATCGAAAAATTGAGAAGGATCGTATCACCAGTTTACAAAAGGCAATAATGTCTAAAGGAAGAAAAATCACTACATTATTCTCTTTGAGGTCCCTATTCCATACTATGTTAAAATAGGTGCTTCCCAGGTGTAGATATGTTGGAGCTTAAATCCTTAGGGATTGGCTTGGAGGTGCAGAGAGTGAAGTGCCAGCGTTAGTGTCGATCTTGTCATCTTGCACCGTGGTTCAAAAAATTACTATGCATACAATAGTGTGAACCAATGTATTACCTCTCCCTCAATCCTGCAACGGTCTTCTACAATAACTGCGTCACGCATTCAGTTACATATGAACTCAAGGTGTTCGAGCACTAAAACAATTATGTATTAACGGGGAAACTTCCTGGCGCATAACCTCGGTCCAATATCTTTTGTTTCACTTCATGTATGTACATCATAAATGTGTTACCCTTGTAATAAAATAATTGTTTAGTGATCTGGCCCTTTTCTTCTGTAACTACGAAAAGTAGTTATAATGGCGCCTAAACGTGCGAAAAATTAAGTTTCAGTCATTTTTGATATTTGTGCAATCCTGTGTTTATGACTGCAGCAAAACGGTACTGCTATATTGAAGTAGTTTATGCAGTCCTGCAACCCCTCTGTTCTGATTTCTCAAGCAGACCTGAATTATATTAACTGAGCAACAGTTGCTCTTATTGAATTATGGATACAGTGCAGCCCGCACTTGGTGTCTTCAGCTGCAGCCAGCACATCTACTGATAAGTATACTCTTCCAATTGAACATGTTTTGACTTAATTTTAAGATCGAATCTGTTGGTCATCCTGACCTGGTATAATTTTTTATTGTCTATGGAAAGAAAAAATTTCGTCTGAACAAAACGAGAAACTAGGTCATTTACGCGTGTGCGTGTGCAAGCAAAGTGCAGCGCGCGCGTTTATGTGCGCGTGCAGCAAAAGTGGCGGCAAGCGGGCAGCGCGAAGCAAAAGTGCAAAAGCGGCGTAAGCGGTGCGCAGCGCGGTAATGCTCGCGCCTGGCGCAGCCAAGTAGCTAGCGGCTTTGTGGCAAAAAGTATGATGGTAAGCCGCTTTGCCAGCAAAAGTAAAGTGATGCAAAGGCTATAAGGCAGCGAAGCGGCAGTTTGCCAGCCAGTTTGAAGCGGTTAAGCCATGGCAAAGTATATACAGCCGGTGCGCGAAGCAAAAAATGCAGCAGGCTGCTGTAAGGCTTTTAAAGGTAAAGTAGGCGCTTTATGGTGTATTATAGCGGCTAAAGTATGCTTGCTACGGGTAGCAAGCAGCAATTCTTCTATATTTTATTTTGTTGTTTTTTCCTTCCCCAGCTATTAATATTATTCCACATATCTGCTATAACTCCAATTTCTATGTATATTGTACATTTTTTTTGTTTTATTAGTAGTGACATATAATGTAATTTTTCCCCAGGTTATAATTGTTAGTAGTATATTAATTTAATGTGTATGAATCCTCTTTCTGTGTATAAATTTTTATTTTACTACAGAATATTTCAGCATAGTGTATTAATTATAGTTTTGGCATAATAATAGGTATTAGAAACTTTTTTGAACTTTAAAACTTTTCACAAAACACTAAAAATGTCTTACCTCGCAGGAGTTAAGAAATAGGACTTACGATCCTTTGTGAAGATCTCGACAATCCACACCCTAAATGTTTGTGTTAGGACCTAAAAACTTAATAATTAATGACACTAAATATGTGATGAAGAGTTCATCCGTGAACATTTAAAAAAAAGGTATTATTCAATGATCGTAAAAGTGATTATGAACAGAAACTTAGGAGAGATCGGAAAGCGAGGGCATCTGAACTCGAAAAGTTACATCTGTCACAGCCACAACAATCAGCTACTAACAGGCTTGGGTGTAGAAACCTACTCTTGACGTTCAAAAGTTACCCTTAAATTCAAAGCACAAGATGATGACATTGGTCTCTTCTTGACTTTATTTGAACGACAACTTTCTTCCTTAAAGTTCCCAAAGAAAATTTTGTCACTTATCCTTTATAAGTGCACTACCAAGCGATATCTCAAAATTGATCGCTAGAGAACCAGACACATTGTCTCAAGATTATGACCCATATTAAAGTATGTTACTAAAACGCTTTAAACTCAGTGCAGAGAAATTCAGGCATTTTCTCAACATAGAAAAGCTGCCAACAGTACCTGGAAAGACCTTTACTTCGAAGTTCGGAACATATCTAGAAGGGATGGTTAACTGAACTGCAGATAGAGACTTTCGAAAAACTTAAGGATCTGATCATCACAGATCAAATTAAAAAAAGAAATGTCCTCCAGATTACAAAACCATTTCATCGATACATGGTCTGGAAATCATTTCACCATATGTGATCTAGTTGACAAACTGATAGCTTTGACAACATGAAGGTGGGATTGCAGAAGAAGTCTCAACTTCTGGAAAATCGAAATAAAAATTTTAAGCTAAGTCAACCTCATCGACTGCAGAACATGAAACACCGTTTCATCCAGAAACCAGCAATTCTTCTATAGGAAGCCTTTTCCGAGAATAAATATTATTAGAGGTTATGCTACAAAGTAGCATGAAGATCGCCCCCAAAGTGTTATAGTTGTGGAACTTCTGGTTTATCTTATAAAGTGTCCCAATTGCACAGCAGAGTTTTAAGACCGAATCGTCCTGATTCGAATTTTTGGAAGCAAGTTCCTGTTTTGTTACTACCA
>BMAW01069314.1:0-12105 GCA_019974015.1 Nephila pilipes | reverse complement strand
ATTTTACTATTTATAGATATATTGATGATGATTTGATATTCATTTGTAACTGACGGATTCATAATATCAATGTAGCTTATCTTTTTTATTCTGCTGATTTAAATTAAATTCACTCTTATGAAATTAAAAATTAAACAGGATTGATACGTTAATCTAGAAATTATACATAAGAAATTAGTAGTAATAATTTACGGTAAGAGAAAGAAATTTAATTTTCATGTTAATAAAGGTACATTTTTTGAATTAAAGCAAACATATACTTATCTTTATTAACATTATCTAAAAATAATTTCATATGCAATACAAATTTGCTGTTAAATTCTTTATTAATGAGATAATTATAATAAGATTTACTTGAGCTGCCTATTAAAACAAATTATTCTATAGTTTTTTTTAAAAAAAAACTTATTTAAATTAAATTAATTATTTTTACCTAGAATAATTACATGTAATTTAGAATAAAAAATTATAATAAAGTTATATTTCAACAAATAAATGGTATACGACTTAACCATAATAAATTTTGAATTGAATTTCTCTATTATGAGATTATTTTTATTTACAATAAAGGAAAAATATTTTTTTTTTTTTAAAAAAAAAAAAAAACATTTCAAATTTTATGTAATTACTAGCCACTCAAGGGGACATTGTTTTAAGTGGATCAATTTTGGTATACCAGATCACATTTCAATTTTGTATCGTTTGACCAAAGTAATAGTTAAATATTTTTTAGTATTTATATACATATATATATATAATGTATATAAGATAAAGCAATTAATTTATCATTAAAAAACACTAATGGAAGAGAACAATTAAAGTCCAAAATTAACAAAAAAAAAACTTTTATAGAACTAAGTAAAAAGGTTGAAACTGAATCAAATTTGAAACTAAGAGATGAAATAATTTTAATCAAATTGGAACCAAGGAATAAATCGAATAATTTGGATACCCAACAAAACAAAACATGCATATTCAGACTAGGGACTGAATTGTGGGGTTAAACTTGTTCTATGGTACCAACCCTCCCCCAATGCATCTTGTTGGGTAAAATTGGATTACTCCAAAATTCAAGTTGTAATTTAAAGAAAAGGAACAATAAACATAGAAGAAAAATTTAATAGCGAGATATCTCAATTACTAAATATTTTCAATTTCTATATATATATATATATAATATTTATATTGCCTTTCTATGTACAGGAAGACATTAATCATAATAAAGTTAGGTTAGGTAACTCATTGCAATAGTATAACTTCAGTCGTCTTAACCAGGACCATGGTAATTGAAAGCCTGAGATACCGTTTGTCTGAAAGTTGTACAATATGGTTAAAATCTCCGAAATCTAAATGGGGTTTGTAAATACTTTAATATAAGAGAAAATTTTTATTTATTATTTAAATATCTCTTTTCAAAATCCATCTCTTTACATTGATTCATAAGAGCTTCTAGAAAATTAGATTAGAAACGAGACATTAACCCCCCTCCGCGAATTAAAAGATCCACAGACATGTACACACAGCATATTCTATAAAAGTTTAATAATAATTACATCTGATCTCATTGCTTACTTATATTTATTTTAACAAACTGCTTTCAACAAATCTCAGTTTTATATAATTTCTAAGAAAATATTTAATTTTAACTGTTGTATAAGCTGCACGGTGTGTTTCCATTTATTATTCGTCAAAAAGATGTCTTTAACACTTTATAAACATTTCTTCAACCATTCCAATTATCATTTAAAAATCAAATACTAGACTGTTGAATTACACGGAATTTGAATGATGAAGAGACTTGATGAGAGATTGATGAAGAGAATTTTGATTGAATTTTTTAAACGAAAAAAAAAAACTACTTTTGCTTCTTATAGTTATCCCGCAAAACTACATATGAGGTGTGCTATTAAATAACAAGACTGACGATGTGAAACATATTATTTTGATGTGATGCATATATTCTTATTATCGCCTTCAATATACATCCATCTTCTATCCTTACAACGCTCATTGCCGAACTTCCATTGTTCGAAACTGTGCTGGAAGCCTTCTGTTAGCTCCTTCAAGGCCAGTGCCGCTTTCTCAACTTCAATTGTCTCAAATTTTGTACCTTTTAATGCATATTTCATCCTAGAAAGCAGAAAGAATTCGCTTGGCGCAAGATCCGACGAATAAGGCGGATGGTTTGCGAGGACATAGGAAAATTTAACTATTTTATAAGTATTCGGGTTGCTGATTTAATTTATTCTGCATATGATTCTTCTAACACGTAATCGTATATTATAGTATTAATGGTGTTATACAGTTTCAGATGCCTTGAATGGAAATACTTTCATTGATGGAAATTGCATAGTTTACCCGATGTAATTCGCAATTATGATCAAAATGCAAGAAAACGCTGAGAGAAATATTTAACTCTATGCGATTAGGAAAGATATCAAGAATTAAATTAAAAATTAATTTTATCTTGGATGAGTCGTAGTGATAATTAAGCTTTGGATACTGGAACTAATAGTTCTGTAAAATGCATGTGCAGTTAATCAACCTACGACATCCTAAACGAAACAGATCAGAATTAGAGCTTAATTTGAAACATTTTAACAAGTCCAAAAGCTAAGTATCCTTCCTAAAATAGGAACAAATGTGAGTAAATATTAATGAATTTGCTTGAAAAAAACGTGTGAGTAATCATCCACTAAATGTGAACCATTGTCACTATGCACAACATTTCATTCGCTGCCTTCATTCACTAAACACCTGCGCTTGTTAGAATGGGAATATACCCGCTTTCTCGACTTACACAGTTCAAACAGGTGTGGTGCAAGGGAAAGTTCCAGACTTCCTATTCATGGCTGATAACGTGCCTTGTCATTGTGAGAGCTTGATTGATGGCTTCCGCGAAATGCAAAATATTCAATGCATGTAATGGCTTGCTCATACACTTGATCTTAATCTTATCGAGCATATGTGGAATGTGTGGGGAAAACATTTTTAGCCTTTTCACATCTACCAGATATTGTTTTAGAACAATTCTCCGGCTCCAGATCTTTTCTTCACGTTTGGGAGTTTTTAAACTCACAGCTCATCCACAATACCATAGCAAGTATGGGAAATCGTAGTGCAGCGTGCAAGGCTGTCGGAGTTGACCCTACACCTAATTTAACTGCAGCATCACTATTATATTTTAATTGTTTTTCACTTAAGTATTTATCACACTTCTTTCGCGTTGTTTTCTTATTCTATCCTTGTTTTCCATATCGCAAGCAAGTACTCACGTTTCTAAATTCAGACTCATATTTTCCTCTTTATTCCAATAACTACGAATTATGCTTTCTTTTGAATAAAAATGTGCATATATATTTAAATGACACAATAATCAAAGAGACACTAGAACAATCTTTACGGAATTTATTAACAATTATTTACTATGACAACAATTCACTATGCTCTCTCGGGGAATAGTTCTATTAAACTCGATTCAAACCATTACTAGTAATCTAACACACTCTTACCACTAATCCTTCCTCGACTGCAACTCAGACTTTGGATCAACTGTTGAAAACAGTAGTAAAGGAACATCTTGCAACAATCTTTAATCTAAACTTTTAATTCAACTACTCTTTCCACAACTTCTTCCGCTTATGTATAGCTCCACTTCTCCTTCAGCCTCTCTCTGGCTACTTTCAGTCGGAGTTTATATATTTCCTAACTCACCCGCTTCACTTCATTTCTACCTGCTTTACATAAGAACGTTTCATTTTTGGTTGGGCAAAGATTGTTTAGCAAAAGCAATGAATCTCAATTAAAAGTCCCTAAGTTTAGTGAAGAGAAACCGTGAATAGCCCAATGTCACAAGACGTCTTTAATATTTACAAGAAAACATCCAGCAACATTCCATTATTGTATTGATAAAGACCAATTTTCCGAGTTATACATCCTATTTCTGTCCAATTAGATATCGTGAATTACATTACAATCATTTTTGTATGAAGCAACAGCGCAGTGTTGGCCAACACGGCCGATGCGAAAAGAGAAAGAATTTTTCCACGGGCTTCATTGTAGTTTTAGGGATAGTTTACCATTGATTTTTGTTTTAGTTTACGTGCTTTAGGTGTAGGGACTATTCGAAGACTTAGTTGTAGACAGAAAGTCTAGTTGGGATCATCACAGTTCTGTATTCATGGGAACAGCTGACACAGCAGTTTTTAATAGCGCGTGGTTGCTTAAATTAAAGTTGAAAAGGAATGTTATGAGGAAATAAGAATTAACGCTTTACCTTTAAGTGAGAGAATGAGAAAATTTAGCAAATTAAATTATTTTTCAGATAAACTATTATAAATTAATGTTAAATCAGTACATACATACACAAACACACACATATATATATATATGGAGGCGTGTAATGATTTCACATATATATTACTTAATTTCTCAATTTTAACTATTACTGAACTCTTAAGAAAGAGTTTGTTCTTATTTCCTGATACCATTCAAATTTATGCAATCATCCGCTTGTAAATTCCGTCAAAAAAGCATCATTCCCTACTTCGAAGTTGAAGGGATAGTTGTTTCTACAGAGTGTGTCTGCCGCTGAGTTTCTTCGAAATAAATCCATCAAATACCACATGATCTAAAGAAATCCCTGCATATAAATAATTCTAATCAAGATGCATTTCTCTCTCTTTCTCTTTGGCTACGAAAGCAGAAACTATGCCTCAGGTCTCCTCCAATATATAATATAATTCAAGGAATGTATTGGAAGTAACTTGCGCTGCGTTCATCGGCATGTAATCTCCTCTCTCATTCAACAGCGTTAATATGAATTTATTCGGATAATTCAACTTGTTTTTCCTGCCAGGACTGTAGAAGTATGTTGCTTTTAATTATCCATTAAATTTATGTAAACATTATAGACACACACACACACCCATATATATGTGTGTGGGTGTGTGTATGTTTATATATGTATATATCAGAAGTAAACACAGACACGCGCATTCACGCATATATTTACAATTTTATTCGTATATTTGACAATAACGCATTGAAGTAATTATACAGAATTATAAGAGTGTGGCATAATAATAGTTTCAAAATGCTGCGTTTTCATTGAAACTTAAATGAGTACAATCTTTACATTATACTAGAAGTTTTTTCATTCATTAAAGGAAATCACTGTTTGGGATACCTAAAACATCAGTCTAATTACAATTTAGTGTTGTTATAAAAACAAATAAATAAAAATCGTGGAAAAAAAAATTAGCTAATATTCTTATTATAATCATTAATAAGTTAAAAATTTAAGTATAATCTTTAATTAGCTAATAATCTAATTGTAATCATCAATTAGCTTATAATCTTTAATGAATTAGCGGAAAAGGTTTTTTGTAAAAAAAAATATACTATTCTACTTTAGAATTTTTTTTAGCTTAATTTTTATTAAAGTTACGCTAGAATCAACACTAGGGCGATTGGCGACAGACCTCGTAATTTTGAACCTCGGTCTAGTGACGAAGACGACACCTGTGCCCCCTGAGTTGAATGAAAATTTAAAATTTTCATTCATCTGTTTCTCTTGTAAATTACGTTTCAGCCTCTCTAAATACAGAAAGTTTAGTGCATTATCAGTTAACATATCTCAGACAGCTGTAACGTGCCTCCATAGAAATGAGCTGAAAAAGTATTTTCTCGAAGAGTTTTAAATTCAGTGAGCAACAATACAGAGAAATGTCGAATAGAAAAGCAATACAAATTATTTATGACATGCTGAAACAAATTACAACAATTAAAACTAATGAAGGCTATATGCTTGGGTCTCCAGTTGATGTATTAAGTAAAAATAATGTTCTGATGTTGGTGGGAAAAAGTCACTTGCTCACGAAAAATGTGTTAAGTTATATTTATAATTAGATGACAACGTAAAAAAATAAAATAATCAACTCTTCAACTTTCTCGAATTTATGTTATACATTTCTTATAGTATCGTCTCAAGAAAAACGTTTTAATGCAAATTTTAAAAGTATCATATATTATATATTATTTTAATAAGTATACTGATTAATCGTTGTAAAGATAGCTCTGAATTTCGGAATAATAAAGTGTTTAATACCTCTGCCTTAATTATATTACTTCCATAGTTCATTCAGTGAGGTGCTTATGTTTAAAATTGTAGGTCCCATTTCGATCCATTCTTTTTCATAATTAATTTTTGGAACGTCTTATCCGGCACATGGAATATGCCACACTTGTTACGATGTAAGTTATTTCTGTAATATATTCTATTTTGATTCTTCAGTGCCTTAATGAGGTTCATGTAATAATTTAATGGGAATTTTACAAAAATAAAAAAAGATTGAGAAAATTAATATAAAATCATTATTTTTACTGTTATTACTACTTAGCGTGCGAACGAAATGATTATTTTCATTCTATTTTTAAAAGAAAAAGGTAGAAGACATTTTGTAGATTAGTCAGAAGAAACTTTCGATGTTCCTTCTAACGGAGAACCTTAAAATGGTCTATGGTGATTTTCTATAGCGTTTTAAACATTGCAGGTATAATCAGCCAAAATACGATTCAAATGTCATCATCCAATAGAGTTAAAATGTTTAGGCGCTATATCTTGAAAAAAATTATATTATCGTTACCGAAACCTCATTTACAGCAGATACCTTTGATTAATCTTTACCGAGAAGTTCTGACAACACCAAGTGTCAATTCAATGAATTGGAACCTGCTGGTCTAAATGAACCTCCAAAAAAAAGTACGGCTAACTTGTGCGGGCGGAAGAAATATGACAACCCAACTATAAGATGGACTGAATATTCTAATTTCATATACAAAAATCATATAAAAATAACCACATATAACTGCGAAAGCTGCAACAATTGTTGAACAAAAATCAGTGAATTGTCCGAATGATGGAAATAATCACTGTAAGTTTAAATTCTTTTTCGATTTTATTTCAAATCCGTAATATGATTTGAAAATTAAATATCAACCGTATTTTACTGTATTGTTTTTGTATTAATTTTAACCAAATTAGCTTTTCTTCCAATCTTTTTTGTATTACATCTATAATATTACTAGATATTACATTTAAATTAAGTACCATTTAAAATTTATATTTAGACCTTGAAACGCACTATCGGATAGTGTTCGCCACCCGTATTCTTATCTTACTCCAAACATCAAAGTCTTTAAAGGTTAAAAATATTATAAATTTTGGTAAATATTTATTATTTGTACAGTTAGAATTCCATTTTTCGGGTTTAAATTAAATATAATACTTTATATAAGACAGAAAAAATTTGAAAGTTTGAGAGTCTCATTATGCGATAGTATATCATTACAAATTATTTAACTCTAATGGGATTTAAATGTTCACTTTTCTTTTTGAGATGGCTTAGAAACACTACTTTAGTTCCAAAAATATTGCTCACTTATTTTTCAAATCATTATCATCATCTTATGAACGAGGCGATATTCTTTGTAAAACAAATAAAAATAAAACTATAATTTAATAAACAATATTATAATATTAAACATATCATTGCACTTACCCTTATTGCATTAAGTAACCGAATTATTGATAAAGTTACTATTTTAAAATTGAATCGTAAAATTTATTAATAAATACTTTTTTCAGAAAGTTAATTAAAAATACATATTAAATGTGCAATAATCTTTGAAATGAAACTAATATATTTTTAATTAAGTAAATAAATTTTAAAAAAATAAAAAAAAATTATTTCTTTAGTACCTCCCAGATGGATACATTTGAAAAAAAATTCTTTGCTAAACCTGCTAATTAAATATGTTAAAAATTAAATTCAAATCTTAATTTTAAAACCAGCAAGAATAAGAATCACAACTGAAGAAGGTATGTGATGTAAGTTATTACATTTTAAAGTTGCGTGACGTCATACAATTTTTTCAACCAATCATATTTCTCTTACAAATCACACGTCATTTTTAATCAGTCACAGAATATTGTACGGTATCATATTTTCCTTTATCTATTATAAGAAATTTTATCGGAACATTCCCTAAGTAAGTTTTCCTTAAGTCAACGTATTTACAAACTTAAATGTTTTTCAGATAGGCATAACAATTATTTTTAAAATTATTTATGCACGTTATTAAAATTAATTTTTATTTTATTATTTTTACTATTGATTTTTAAAAAAAATATGCTCAATACGCAAATTTTATTCTTTACTTGAGATTTTAGGGTTTATCGAAAAGCCACTTTTTTTACGCGAATAAGTTAACTGATGATGGTTTCACTTATTCACGCTGGAAAAAATTAATCGCGCCCGAAGAGAATTATTCGTTTTTAAAGTTTTAGTTTTTCTACGATTAAAAAAAAAAGTCGATGTTTCGAAACTTTTCTGTTCTTAAATATATGAGGCAGAAGAATTTTAAGTAAATAATTTATGATTTTTGGATATCGTTAGCAAGTTTTTTCCATTGGAAATAAAAAAAAAAAAGGTATATATTTAAGTTTTTTTTCTGCTTTAAAAATATAATTGCAGCGACGAAAATCCTTTAAAGCAAAGAAAACAGAAATATGTTGATAAAAAAAATCACTCGTGCGATGAACAATATTGTCGTTCGAAACATATTTGATATCGGATGAACTATTTCCAATTCCAGCTAAATGCATCCACTCAGAGAAGCAACGGATTTTTATAAATCTTCCATCTCCAAGTAAACCAATACAGCTCTGGCATTATTCTATAAATCGTTCGTTAACTGACACATGAGATTGGAATATCTAAATCGAGGTATCGTTGGATTTCGGAAGTGCGTTAGAAGAGCTGTGTATTTCTACAATCGTAACATTCTAAATGATAGTCTTCTTCTCCGTATTGAATGTTGCGACTGATTCATGGAAGCAAGTGCAGACGTAATAAATAGCATTCATTTTCCCCAGAACCGGTACAAATGGTTTTTGTATCAGAAATGTATTTTAGATATCTTCCTGCAGAGAAAAGGAGAATGATATAAATAACAAACCAAATTGACCATCGAAGGATTATATTTTGGTATTTGATATAATCCGCCATATTTGTAATACAAATATGGAAGTTGCTTTTTTCTAAAGCCAGGTATTTGAAAAAAAAGTTGCTGCCACAAATTTCTTCTCTTCTTAAAAATTACTTCGTAACAGGTATATCTTATTAAAAAAATATTTGTGCATATCAGCGGAAATAATTGTGTAATTCTAATCGTTATCCTATTAAACCTCCCTGAAAAGAAAAAAAAAATGTTTCTCTAAATTTTTTTAAAGCCACTTAATGTATTTTATTGATAATTTTTTTTTTATCTTGAGGCAACTCTTACCACCAAAGACGACCGAAGTTAAAACGCCTTATTAATTAACCCTGACATGGTACGCCCTAAAATCGTTTTAATCTACCCTTGATTTCTAAAATATTTTTTTGGCATGTACCCTTAATGCATACTGGAATTGTATACAGAGTGTACTTTTTGAAGATAATTTAAAATATTACTAAGAAATAGGTAAATTCTGATTTTAAGTTAAAAATATTTAATATGGTTATTTTACAGAGTTTTGCGAAAGGAAGTACTAAGACATCCTTCCTGAGTGAGAACCAAGCAGGGACTGACACTCTTTGTGGGCCATCGACCTCTAGCGGTTTCTCGTCGGCCAATCTCCCTAATTCCTTTACAGGTTACCGAAATAGTTACGATCCCCAAAAGTTGACATCTTGGAGATCACATGCTGCTCGGGCAGTCCAGATGCATGAGTGACAAAGTTGGCAGATCGACCAACAAACATTAAAGAAGGCAGAGGAATCTGGATATGCCACAGACATTACAAGAGGTGTAAATAGAAGTTGAGAAGATTCCTATATATTTAAGCTGAGAATATCAAAATAAATATATGGGAATTTACGACAGCTTAAATATCGATAGCGTTACTTTGTTGATGAGATAAGAAATTGACAAATATATATTGGTGAAAATGAAAATACATAAATTATACATGATAAAATTTTAATTCATTCAGAAATTCGTATTTTCCAAATCTCCATATCTATGCACCGAAATACAGTTGAAAAGTTGAAAAGAAAAATGTAGTATGAAGTTGAGTATAAACGCAAAAAGTACATTCACATCTTAATTCAAACAGCCACACAAAGACAATGATTGATTCTATGTGAAAATGGTACATATTTCACCTGTTAAAGTACTTCTAGACGGATCTCCTTCTAACGTTCCTAGAGAGTGACTTTTATCTCCTCCCCCAAAACAAACATACGCTAATTACTGCTCGTTGCTTAGCTGCAAAAGGTATTTCGCAAACTTCAAATTTCCCCACTTGACGCAAAGTATATCAGTTGTTGCTTTCAATTATCTATTTGTGTTGAATTTGTAAACTGTTAATATGTTGTTATTACGTATGCTAGGAAAGATGACGGATAGTTTAAGTGCGTACAGTTCTTGTTCTCCGATCAAAAAAAAAAAAAAAAGAGC
This sequence comes from Nephila pilipes, assembly GCA_019974015.1. Taxonomy (NCBI): domain Eukaryota; kingdom Metazoa; phylum Arthropoda; class Arachnida; order Araneae; family Nephilidae; genus Nephila; species Nephila pilipes. The sequence continues at coordinate 1,599 of BMAW01069314.1, read as the reverse complement.
GTTACGTTTTTACTATCGAAGAAACAAGAACAAGATCAATATTCATCCTAAATCACCAGAATATAACACAGCCTACAACAGGGAAAATTTTCTATAAATATTAAGATAGTACTGGATGTCAGAAAGTTCTACTGGGATTACCAACCAATTAATTGAGACTTCTACAGTAAGTTTACTTCAATTCAGCACATTCCGGAGCGGGGTCATGTTGGATAAGCAATTTTTCTGGTTTATCGAGCCTCAGTATAATTTTAACAGAGATAAGAAAGATAAATAACTCTAGATAAAAATTTACACGATTAAGACATGTGTTTAATGTGTTTTCGCATATTTGGATCTGTGTAGACGATATAAATATTTAAAAAATTACATCGTCATTCTAGCAACTGTAAAATTATATTCAAATATTGAACACTAATTTTGTTGAATATTTTTGCATTCATGAAAAACACAGCACAAAAGAAAAGTAATAATTCAGTAGAATGATAGTCAAAACAAGCAGTGACGATCTACTCTAGTCTTATTTGTTTTATTAGCACATGAAAAACCCCTACTTGATTTCGGGATTATCTTACTGTACTGTGTACTGTACGTACGCAGCTGTAATACTGTATAAATATCATAAGTAATCCATTACAAAAGAAGAAAAACTGTACTGAACTGGAAATTGTGACAGTTACTAACTGGGCGGAAACACGTTTAGCGCTGTGTGTGATCAAGGTCAACGAACAGCCCCATTGACGCAAAAGAAGAAAAAAAGTGAAAACGAAGGGTTTCATCTGTACCAGATTATAACATATGCCGAACCATCGAACGTCAAACTAAAGATAGTGATATTATTTAAAAATGTCACACTGAAAAGCAACACGAGAGCGAAAAGTGACAAACTTCGTAATTTTGATTCTCGGTCATGTGAGGAGGACAACACTTGAGCTTGAATCTCCTTTTCCAAACTTCCTCTCCACGACAATGGAAAAACTTAGGTCTTCCACCATCCGTCCGCTACACGGAGGGTCTTGAATGACAGCAGGGTGTGAATCCCCAATTCGATTAAAACTACGCCAGCCATGACTAAGACCATAGGCTTCCACGGCCACAGACTCAAGAGAGGGCACAGTATATTGAAAAATTCCCCCCTTCCCACTCGTACGCTACTGAACAACTCTAGTATTCCTTATCACTTATTTTGCCTTTTATATACAAATCCACTAAGGTTTTAATGTGATCTTTGTTTTTCTTTTCGAGTGTGAATTTAATAAATATAAATGTTTCAAATTTTCCTTTTCTAATTTAAAATATAGACCTAATATTTCCCAATCCCTGTTGATTCTAAAAGCAAGTCATTTTCACATAGTAAAAATATTTTTATGGGCATTCTGTAGTACCCTAATAATTAAATAAGCCATTTTATATCCTGTATAAGCCCATTTGTTGACAGAAAATTACTGATTTACGTTTCTAGAAAAATTACGAGAATGATTTGTTTTCCATCTCCTGTAAAGCTTATAAAAGTGAAAATGACCACTTTTGTAAAGAAATGACTTAACAATATTTACACATTTTAATCTTCAATTTAAGACTTAATTTATCTCTTTATAA
>BMAW01069303.1:32619-55808 GCA_019974015.1 Nephila pilipes | reverse complement strand
TGTGTGTGTGTGTGTGTGTTTCAAACGACTGCTTTGTTTCATTGGTAAGTATATCGTTTCAAAAAAAATATATGTGTTTTCGTATATACAAATAATCTTTAAAAATTCTAGACCGACTTAAAAGAAATTTTCCATAAAATTTGGACGATGTAATTCCAAACATTTAAAAAATTTCGTAAAGTTGTTCAACCGTTCTCTGTCACTGGATAAATTATGAAAACTCGTTATCTTTTACTTTTGCAAGTCGGATTTTTCATCATACTAAGATAAATTATATGCTAAGCGTTTGTCAGTTTCCAAGAAATTACAAAAACACAAAATAACATAAAAATAAAGTAAAGAAGTTAAAAAAGAAATCGAATGAAAAATTTATTATTATCTCATTCTTTCACGTATTAGTCATTCGTCACAAATTTCAAAAAAATTGAAAACATGTAGAGCTTGGAAACTTTTTATATTTTCATGAGGTATAAGCTGATTTCTTTTAAAAAAAATTGCTATACTGCTGTAAAAATTAAAAACTTTCTAGCACGGTTTAGAGAAGTTTCACTTACTACTTGTGTGATTTGTTTTGAATGACAGAGTACGAAATATTAATAGCTCAGATTACTGCAGTTCGTACTCTTTAAACCGGCACGTTCCGGATCACTATCTACCTGGATTAGCGATTTTACCAGATTATCGAGCGTCAATATAATTTTAAAGGTAATACCAAAGATAAATCAATTAAGATTAAATTTTAAAACACGTATTTAAACTGTTTATGCATATTCTGATCCTTTGTAGATGATATACCTAAATATCTAACAAAGCATTTTGTCTTACTCTAGTAACTGCAAAATTATGTGCAAACATTAAACATTAAATTTAACTGATTATTCTCGTACTAATTAAAAAACACAGCATGATATATAAACTAATATAGTGAACTGATAGTCAAAATAAGTCAAGACGAGCTACTATAGTCATACGCTTGTCTTATTAGCAATTGCAAATCATCTGCTAGGCTTTGAGAGCATTCTAGATTACAGTACACTGTACGTACACAGTTAGAAAACTGTGCAAATGTGATATGTATCCCGGTAGAAAACAAGAAGCACTTTTAATAAAATAAATACTAATAGTTAAAATAAACACTACTAAGTCTCCGAACTCCCGAATCTACTCGCTAAACTCCGAAAGCGATTCGTTCGAAATGGGACGGATTATAAAATGTGCTGTGACAGGATACACCTACTGATTTCGAATTTGTTCTTATCGGTGTTCGAATGATTCGCCGACGACATTTAAAGATGAGAAAATGTCGGTATGATGGGATAAAAAATATTTTAATGAAAACTTTCTTTTCTCAGACGGCATACAAAAAAACCCCCATATTTTGTTTGTCTAAAATGAAATAAAGATATATTTTTTTCAAATAATCCAAAGCTGAAATGTCGATTCGTTGACTAAATTCTTCTAATTAAATATCAAGAAAAAATAAATATGCGTATTTTATCCAAACGATTAGTTAATCAATTGACGTCATTATTGTGGCTATGCAGTGAATCAAACACAAACTAGAATTTTTTTTTAGAAAAGATGCAGACGATACCATTCTTATTATTACGGATACCGCAAAATAGTTTAGCATTATGCACACATTCTTTTGACAGTTTTTCCAATAAGCTCTGTCTATTGTGTACTCAATACAATTAAACCCAACATTCTGAATACTTCTGCAGGACTTTGAATGCTAAACGTATTTATATCTGTTAATCAATTGAGAATAATTTAACAGCGACTAACTTTCATAGACCAACAAAAATCTCTTCTTACTTGGCTGAAAACAGATAATGTTTTCCAGATGAAAGCTGCAGCTATAAATTTCTTCAATGGTTGTAAATTGCATTTGGGGAGGGAGAGAATTTGAGAGTGAGATTAAATAGTTTTCCCAATTTCAATGCCGTATTTGTATTATTTCCCCTTCTAGCGATGCACAATTAATCATTAAGCGTGAAGGAAACAAAATTATAGAGATGGAGCTGTCGTGTTTTCGCATATGACTAATACCTTAGGAACTTTTTGTGATGTTGTTTGAGCTGAAATTTTATCTCAATAAATGAAATGCGATTAGATTTAGTGAAGTGCAATGAAAAGAATTGAGGAAATGCATATATGAGCAGAGTAGCGTTTAATACTCGTACAAGTTATTATTAGTTTAGCGAGTGATGCATGTGTATCAGACCTACGTTGAGTAAGGAGGTTTAGAAGTGAATCCAGATAGGATCAACACAGGATCAAGGATTCGAACCCTTGTCTTCAAATCTTCAAATGATTTGATTGGTTTTGCAAAACAAAGATTATTTAAATATTTTAAATGGTAATTCAGAAGCGTATAGAAATTATTGCTACAAATAAAGTAGCTTTGGGATAAAATATTGAATTTTCATTTATATGAATAAAATAACTTGGTTATGATCATTATTATAATTCTCTACTGAGATTTCATTGTGTTGTTCTGTGACTCTTATTTATTAAGAAGAGGAAAAGGAAGTAATAACGGGACGATAAAAATGTTTGATTAATTACTGTTGTAAAAGTGTTTTATTATTTGGGAAATTATTTTTGTGTTAGATGCATCATCCACCTGAAAAAGTAAATTAAGTACCCTTCTACATTTTACTTTTCGAAACATTAGCCATAAAAGAAGAGACAAACTTAACACTCTATCTGTCAATACCGTTAAACGCTGTGGCATTGATTTAGATATTCTAACTAATATTAGATTTTTTAATATTTATAAGGGAGGTTCAAAAAGTACCCGTGTTAGAATGGACAATGGAAGTGCCGCAGCTCTCTGTAGTAATGTCCATTGGTCGCTTTTTCTTTTTCCTAAGAAGCAAATGAGTATGAAACCCATCGTATCTCAAAAATTCGCCTCAGTAACTTTTCCCGTCGTTTTTCCGTCTTCAACTTCTTTGAAACTTATTCGTCTGAAGCAATCATTGTTGTATAGTAGCTTTATTTCATGTGTTTAATGATGAATCCACGTCTCAATGATGGTGACAACTCGATGCAAAATGACGTCGACATCACGCTACCAATCAAATTTCTCAAAAGAAAAATAACCTATAAATCAGTTTCACATTTGTTTTAGTGCCATTTAACAGATAGCGGCGCACAATGGTAACACAAATTTGATTAATCAATATTATATGTCACCTAAAATAAGTAGTTTTGAACCACCCTTCTCATTCTAATTACTTATAATATATTATTAATATTCATTATGTGTAAAAATTAACAAAAGAAATATATTAAAAATTTTGACTGAAAGATTACGAGAGCCTCTCAGTATTTAAATAGCAAAATAACTTTACAGCAAAAATGGCTCATTAATTTAATGAATTATTTATTTATTTAAAAAAATTTCCCTCCAAATTCGTAGCCCTTGTCCCATCTCTTTGGGAATCATCTTATCTCCACAGTGAAGAATTCTTTACCTTGACCTCGAAGTCAGTTTTGTACTTTATTTCTTTACCCCTTCGTTAAGATTAAACTTGATGTCACGCAAAACTTCTTCCATCGAAAAAAACAGATGATGATTTCACCTTCAGATTCTTATCTGAAGGTGAAAGGTGAAGACAGCAAGGAGGAAGAAGTAGATACATCCAAAACCTTTTGCAAATAGTCTCTAGCGTTAATTGTCTCATATGATGTCGAGTGTTGTTTTCAGGATAGTTTTCCTTTGACCTCCCAGAAATGTTTTCAACGCAGATTTGCTATACTGTACAATAACGTATGAGTCGTATAGGCTGTTGATAATGCGTTGCCTCTCCAAATAATCACCAAAACTCGGACCTCGGATCGACAGTGAGAGTTTTACAAAAACTTTTAATCTATTCCACCTTCACTCAAAACCTCTCACTATTCAGGCAACTAATACCGTATTATTAGTTCGTCCGAAAGAATATTTGACAGTTTTACACTTTCTGAAAGTAAAAACCAGTTCACAGAATGCTGTTATGTTTATGTAGATATAAATCACATACAAAAAGCTAAATAATACTCTTTGTCAGATTGACAGCTAACTTTTAGAAAAGTTTCACTTGTCTGCATTAAGAGTTTCTTTCACTACAAAAGTTTGTTTGTGTATTGAATGCCCCTAGTACTTTAGAAAAAATTCATTGAGCATTAAATAGTATCACTACATATAATTTTTTTTTTAATTCCATCCGTACGCATATTTAGTTGGAATTTCAAAGCTATTCATCTTCAAAAATTTTTCAAAAGTTGTAAAGCATAAAAATCAATTATATTGATCTAAGCAATTAGGGTTTAAAAACAAGCAGAGCATACATGGTAAGTTTGACTTATCTACAAAACAGTAATCATCAGGTTTGTGACTTCAATATTTATTTCCTGGCACCTTTATTCCTATTTGAGCATCTGCAATGCATTTTTTCTTCTATGTATGTTGAATTCTAAAATGTTTCGTTAGCTTTGTAAATAGGATTAATTAATTATTACTCGTCGGAATTAATTCTGTCTTGAATGGTTAATTTAATTTTCTAAAATAAAGAGATTTTTCATCGAATTGTACTTTATTGCTTATTCCACAGCCATATTTTGGTAACTTAAGAAATTCAGTATTCTCAAGTACAAAAACTATATCTTTAGACTACAAAAACAATTAAAGCAAACGATTATGTGCTATGAAAAACAAATTATTAAGATAAACATTAAAATTAAAGAAAACGATAAAAATGTTAAAGTAGAGACAATATTTAGTGCAGATATTAAAATTATAGGAAAAGGTAAATTAGTACTAAACATATCTTAAGAGAAATGTAGTATTTTTCTATATAAAAATAAAATATAAAATAACTTTTTACGTCATCTATTCTCAACAATATATAATACTATACATTTTTGAAAAACATTCAGATGTGTCACTTCTGATTTGAGATCAAAAGATTCATTCAAGGTTTTTATAAAAATTGGGACAGATTTTAAAATGCCTTTATCCTCAAAAAAGCATGTAATATAACAATTAATTTATATCATGAAATTAGTAAAAATATCAATGTTTATATAATCTCAGTTGTACTATATCTTACAATAAATTGTAAATTAATGAAGATGGATTTCTGTTTTATAATTAATAAATGAATAAATCTTACTGAAGATAAAAGTTTTAATATAAATATTTCAGGTATGAAATTATAAATATTAATGAAATTTCTTCTTAGTTCTAGCTCACTTTTTCATTTAAGGCTCCCGGCTAACAGCCATTTTTATTTTATGGCGTAATATTAATCCTACAGAAAAGAAATTCTACAACAGTCTTCAAATCTATATTTTTTTATCTATTTGAATGCAAAAAGTGCACAAGAAAGATCAAAAATTAATAAAGTTTCTACAAAATTATATTCTCACTCCAATTTCTTAAAATATATTTAATGCCCGAAAAACCCAGAAACGAATATTTAAAAATAGGAGAAAAAATATTTTTTCAAAATTGGTGCAAAAATGTAATTCAACCTCAATTGCAACCTTTATTATTTTTTTACTCTTTCAGATGCACACTTTTGCTCCAAATTGATAAAATAGAATAGATTTGAGGACGAAGTTTCATAGGATTAAAATTATGTTCATGATATCAAAATGGTGGGAAACGGGACCCTTAACTTATGGATTACAGTTTATTTATTTCGTGTTTCTTACAAATATCTATTTAAAATGAGAAAAAAGAGATTGTTTCTTCATGTACAAAAATTCTAATTTTTTAAACAAATTTAAAATGAGTCCTGAAAGAAAAACATCACAAAATAACTAGAATTTGAACACTACTAATAGAGGACGGTTTAAATACACCCGCGACAGGATTGAGAAATGATAATGGAATAAATCATTGTAGAATTAGTCCATTAAATGTTTTCCCTTTTTCTTAGAAGTCAATGAGCATGACGTCCTTTCCATCCCAAAATATCATTACTATCACTTTTCCAAAAGTCTTCACCTTTTTCTGATTAGATTCAGCGGAGGTAATATATTGTTTTGATTACTGTTTGGTTTCAAGTGTACTACAACTCGTTACAGCACCAATCAGTTCAAAACTAACTTATGAATTATTTTCATATTAGCTTTAGAGCCATTTAACAGGTGGCATCATGCAATAGTAACACCAACTTACCTTAGCAACGCCCGCTGTCGTCCAAAACATGTAGTTTTTTTAATCACTTGGAATGCATAAGATTTACCATTTAGAGTGTTAAAAAGAAGAAAATTACCAGTAGGTCTATAACTGATTTATTTTGGTCGTTAAAATATCAAGCAAATATGAATGCTAATGTTACAATTTTTACATAACACTCAGATAAGAATTTCCTTTTCTCTTTTACATGAAATTGATAAATATTTCCTTTTGACTAATTGCCTGAAACTTATTGGAGACAGTATTTAGTACTATCAATCTTAAAAAACCCAACAAACATTTGAAAAAATAAGTGCCGGTAATTACTTCTCTCCCTGTGAGAGATAAAATAATTTATTCCTCCCCCATCCTCAGAGAAACAATCTCATCCTCTGGTTGTTCAAACTTCTCCCCAAACACTACTTAGTAACTCTGTTAAATCTAGTCCAAAACATGACTTCAAAGCTCTCCATTTATTGGTTTGCAATTAATTTATATGTGAGGTTTAATTTTTTTTTTTATCTGTCTTTTTCGGTTGTTCATTTTTCGTTCAATTTTGGAGCACTTTCTATGTAATTAATTGTTCACTCAAGTTTGTAATTGAATGCCTGTATCTCCAAAAATAAACAATGATACTGTTTAAATTTTCTTATTCTTTATTTTTAAACTTTTTCAACATTTATTTTATTTAGTAATTATTTTCAAGTAAGATTAGAGAATTCAATAGTTAAACATTTAAATGAGTAATTGACTTGAATTTCTGTTTTACTTATGAGGTTCATTAATTTTTTGCGATCTTTTTTTAAGAAACATTTCGATTCCTAGTCTAAAATATTTGTTTTGACAAATTTGAAAAAAAAAAATTATTCACTCTGAGTCCCGTAATCAAGAATTTTTCTCTCAAAATATTATTAAAGCGACTATTATAATTTTACTAGATAATATACCCGTTAGTCCCAGGATGAGTTGAAAAATATAATGATCCAGCTCAAAGCATAAAAATTTGTTAATGAGGAACAACAATTAAATATTATTTTGAATAATATTTAACTAATAAGCTGCAAATGATTAATTCAATTTCTGCGTTCTCTTTCTAAAAGAAGGTCAAATGTTTTTTTTTCTATTAGGTATACTGTATGAATACAGTTTCATTTTTATCGAGAGATTTTTTGGATGAGAAATGATTTTTGAAACATTTTAAAAAATTCCAAGTTAAAGATTTTTCAACGCTATTTTAAGAAATACTCCAAAATTCTGTGAATTAATGTATACACCCAATGGTGCAAACATCGTAATTTTTCACCATTTTGTTCAAGATCTAACCTGTATTGTATGCAAAAACATTTCTTCAACATATAGATTACGCATTACAAATATATATATACAATTTAACACACTTACTTAACACAAAAAACACTCTAGCTCACTGATTAAAAATTCAATTTGAGCAACTTTTTTTGCTTATGATAAAAAATTAATTATAGTACTTTTCAATCGAATTTTTTTTCGTGAATAAGGATCATGTGTTTGCCTTCTTCCATCCTTCATTTCGCGTTCTAGAGCCCATACGAGGGCAGAAATTAATTTAAAACAGTTTAGTCTTTCTTAACGTCGCACTGGAAGCTACATGAGGGCTATTGGTGACGAACCTCGTAATTTTGAATCTCGGTCAAGTGACGAGGCCGACACCTGAGCTGGCAATCCCCTCTCCAAACTTTCACACCACACCAACGGGAGAACCTTAAGCCCCGACAGATTTAACGTGCGTCAGCTCCGGCTACACGTCAGGTCTTTAGCTGTAGAGGCTCGAACCCACGATTGTACGAGAAACGCTAGCCATGAATCCGAAACCATTACCACTGGGCTACCTCGGCCACCATTTAAAACAGACTATTAACTAAATAAGTATTTGTACTTAATTAAATAACTAACAAACTCTGACCTTTGATGATAAATAAAGCGAAAGCTTAATCATCAACTTAAAATAAACAAAAGAAACTTATTTAACAGATTCGCAATGAAATCTCTAATAATCAATTCATTCAACTAAAACGTTTTCCAAAATTCCCATTTATAGTACTTCTAGCTAAATTCGCGTCTTCTGTAGTAGAAGTTAGTGGTACTTTACTGCAGAAAAAAACTCGATTCGCAATATAACTCTCGCCTTCCACCTGCGTGTAAGAATTTCATTATATGCAAATTTAAAATATTCAGCCCATTTATATTCCTTTTTTTCCTTATATAATTCCTTATATAATTGCTCAAACTTCCGAAAAGTAAAGCCTTTACGCTGTAGTATGCAAAATTGTTACAAAAGAATAAAGTTATACTAAATGAATCAATTAAAATAAATTCGAATCCTTTATTTTAGATAGAAGTCTCATTATAAATTCACTAACGAAAGAAACTTTTTATCCGGGACTACAAAGGTAAATTAAGGAATACTTTGTGGCCACTTGAACAGATTAAATTCCACAATTCCATTGACTTATACTCTTAACAGTTGCCATTTCGATACATTAAGTGGCTAGAGATTAAAAATTCCGAAGTTTCAACAAGTTTCTAAAGTAAATACTAATTAAGAGGCAATTAAGGAATTAGAAAGGTGAGCAAATGAACTTTATCCTTTCGATTCCTGTGAACATTATCCCGTGACATTTCCTTTCGTGGCTTATTAAAAATAAATGCAGAGCACTTTGAGAATCCTTATCAAGAGCATCTGCAGCTATGCGCTTAAGCGTCAAGACCTAAAATTCTTGATTTTAAATTGATTAATTCAATGAAACTTCGAAAATCAAAGCACCTCTGAGAAATTCATTAGGTGAATTATTCATATATTTATTAATTCAATATTCCGTCTTACAAACTAATTCTGAATTAAACTAACCGCTTGGCATTTGCAGTGTAAGTATATTCCATGAAATGCTGACTAAACATGCTTCAAATAGTGTGAAATAATTTCAACTTGAGATACATAATCTCTTAAATATAAAAAGCACATTTCTCTTTAATTCGTCATTAAACATAGTGTTTTATCAGAGCATGAAATTGGAACTAATGCCTTACACGCACGGACACCAACTTAAATTTGATGATTTATGTACTTATGTAATACTTAAAGTGCTGCTTCATCCGCTAACTGTTAAGAAAAAGTTATAAATAACGATTCGAATTTGGGGAATTAATTCAGTTCAAATAATCAAGTATTTCTAATTTGGTAAGAAACTAATTCTTAAGAATTTGGTTCCTCGGTAAGAAACACCTTATCGTCAAAAAAAAAAAAAAAATCGTCATCAACATCGGGCGTATAAGGAACTTGTTCCACTAAATTTGATTTCCGCTTTTCCTCAAACATTTAAATTACATTTGACGAGAAACTTATTCCATGTCATTACAAGGCATTTCGCTTGATGTAACATGTTTAGTACTGAAAATTAATCACTTCGCAAGGTGCAGAACTAATTGTTATATTAATAAGATTGTTTGATTGATTGTTAAGGGATTTTGAGTACCCGTCTATCTGCCATTTGATTTCGCGAACATAACATTAATATTAATCCTGTATCATTTCTACAAACGCCTAAAATCTATACTATTCAATCTATTTGAATGTAAAAAAATGCTTCCGAAACAGAGAAAAATGATAAAGAATTCTAAGGATGGAATTACGTTTTCCTCCGATTCTTAAAAATGTTACATCTCAATTTAATGATTCGTTAGCGGGATTTCAAGTTTTTTTTAGATTATTCTAAAATATTTTTAAGGAAAATGGGGAGAAATTGTAATTCCGAGGAAAGCTTCGTTTTTAGCTCTTAAGGGTGCACTTTTTCTTAACAATCAAATAGATAAAATAGTATAGATTTGAGATGGTAGTAGGAATTACATAAAATTAACATTGCGTTCACAAAATCAAAATGGAAGGCTGACGAGATTCTTATAAGGGTATTATCCTTAATAAATTCCTCTTATTTATTGACACGCTCAATAAATGTTATCCACCATTATTGACTGAGAGAAAATTTAAACTTTATGTCGAAATGTATTCGATAAATCGAGCTAGTTTTAATGCAGTAAAATTAATAGTGGAGTTAATGGGATGAAATAAGTAAAGTTTCGCTTGCATGTTAAAATTCCACGTTCCATCAGTACTGCAACAAATTTTCAAAGCAATTTTTCCCCTTTTGTTTTCGCTAAGACTAAAACTGATTTGGAAAATAATAAATACCGACCATTAAGCTGAAATATGAATACCGACGTTTGAATATTTGATTTTAGCTACGGTATAGTATTTTCTACTTTGAAATACTCTCGTATAGATAATGAAGGCGATTGGAGAGATTGCCAACCCCCTCCCAATTTTTATGTGAAAAATTAAAATTTTTATTCCATTTTAGCCGCCTAAAACTAGGGATTGTATGCAAAACATTTTACAAAACCTGTTTTCTTAACATCTATAATTCTATCTTTCCTTTTGTTATATTTAATTAATAAAGAAATTACTAAGCGGAAATATGCACAAAATACAGTAATGATGCTCGGCGCATGCGTACTTCTTCTATAACAATATCAGTCTTGTTATTTAATAGCCTTACCTCGTGTGTACATATGCACTACGGTACTGCGGTTAAACCCATGCGTTGTGGCTAACTGTTTCGCAAAGAACAACAGATAATGGAGAATCTCGCAGCAAGTGCTGCGAGGAAAAGTAGCCAGGAAGCCTTCATCAGGCGAAAGCAAAGATATTTAACGTTGTTTTAAGATATCCGTACACCTTTAAAACGGCATTTTTGTCAAAATTTTTGATTTTCCAGTTTTAATGTTAGCTTAAAACTTATTTTTTTTCTTTCTAATAGTGTTTGAATTTTGCTTATACCTTATTTAGAACTTAAGTTACAGGGATTTGAATTTTACTCGGTAGCTAATTTTTAATTGCATTCGAAAGTTTGTTTTTCATTTTTCTCAAAATGAGTTTTCTCAACATATTCACATACGGCAACGTAGATATCAGAAAAAGTTATGAATTAAATTAATTTAAATTTTGCAAATATCTTCCTTATTATGGTTTTTAAGAACCCCTACTACTTTTATGGTTGTAAAATTGATACGTTTTTAGCAACAAATGTGTAAATCATGTATTGTTATAATCTTTATTCTTTTTTATTTTTTTCATTGTTATTTAACTCGAAACACAATACAAATTATAGTAATATGATTTTCGTCATGAAAGTACATAGTTCCAGCCCCAAAAATTGTTATGATAAATAAGATAAAATTTACAGAATAAGGATATTTTTGTTTACTTTTGATTTATGAGCGTTATTCTGATAATCAATTTATATATTATTTTTTTACTCCAAAATTTTTTTTAATTGAAAGCAGATTATAAAATGTGTTTTTCATAATTTTAGGTTATATCTTAGCATTAAAATATTTTCATAGCAAATATCAATGTATTTCAAAAAAATTTCTCCTAAGGTGTACGGATACCTTAAAACAGAGAGACCATGTGTACGTTTGACCTTGAGAAGTTAATTTTATATTGCATGTCTTTCTTTATATAATAAAACAAATTATATTGAATTGAATACATAATTAAATGCTATTTAGCGTAAGTAATCTATAAGAATATTTTAATTTTTCTCTCTATATTAAATTTGTATGTCTTTTTTTATATAATAAAACAAATTGTATTGAATTGAACACATAATTAAATGTTACTTAGCATAAGTAATCTATAAGAATATTTTTATTTTTCTTTGTATATTTTTTTTGTAGTAGGATGGGATATGAAAGAAATCCTCTTCAGCAAAATCACTTGTCTAATTCCAAAAAATTATCATTTTTGGTGTTTTTTTTTAATTTTATTTTAAACAGGCCTTACTTTTTTGATGAAATTATTATTGATCATTTTTGGTATTTCTAGAAATACTTCTATTTAATTGTAATATGTGTGTAATAGTGTACCTTTGATGAAAGTTATATATATTTTACACTATTTCCAAGAAAACAATTACATATTAATATTAAAGCATTACAATAGGTATGAAATGTCAACTGTGACTTCTTTATGCAAATACACTTAAAAAGTATCGAAAACTTACAATTTCGAAGCCAAATTTTTAAATTTGGGTGTGTGTCTACCCCCTTATACTCCCCCATCAGTAAACATTTTGCTCCCTCACTTTTAAATCCCCATCGCCGTCACAGCTCATTGGAATAATGTGTACTCCTACGGGCAAAAATTGTTTTTTCTGGAAAACAGAATAAAGTATAGTAAAAAAATGACTTAAGTTAGTGAAATACCTAGTATCATAAGAAACGAACCAAAGTCAATTTTTTCGAAATTTTATTGTGAGATATCGAAAAATAGATTTATACAATCCTAACAGTATTTTTTCTGCATTAACTTGTAAAAGTAAAACATGTTTTTTGTTAGTACATAATAAAATGGTTTACATCACAGACAAAAAAATAAAAATATCTTCAATCTTTCTAAAAGAAATTCAATCGCTGCTGCGCTTCCTTCAGGAATACGAGAGAAAAATTTGAAAATAACTGAATTCTGAATAGCCCGGATGTAAACTTAAATATTCTATTTCAAAACCTTTTTATGAGAAAACTGAAATGCATCTTAAAGGCTTATGGTTTTATGTATAGCCTATTTTAAGTTGGTAAAAAGTAGGTCTTAAAAGAACAGTTTTTGAAGATACTTGAAATATACATGAAGAACCCGCCTAAATACATGCTGAAAAAAGAAGGAATTCTTGAATCCGTGAAATTTGATTTAACACCACATAAATGGTTTTACCTCAGGTTATTTTTAAATAAAATTATAGAATAACCTGAAAAATCTAACTAAAAGTAAAAAATATGCTTCAGAGATCCTTAAAATGCCTTCAAATATAAAAACTCAAATGATGTTTTCCAACATAAGAATTGAAGTTTATATGCTCTTTACTTTTTTAGAGATCTCCAATAATGGACAAAATAAAAAGCAAAGATATTAAATTTGGTTCTATATAACTGCGTTTGTTGCCCTTTATAAAACAAAACAAATAATGTAGTACGTAAATGAAAAAAGGAAGCACACAGGCTTTAAAAAAATATTAATTACCCTAACATTTCTGAAGTGATTGGCGTAAGATAACTGAGAGGTTAAAATGTTAATTTTTTTTTTTTTTTTTTTTTTTTTTTTTTTTTTTGCTGTTAAAAAAGAAGGCAATCAAAAGATGTATTATTTATGAGAATATGATAAATAGAATGCTAGAAAATAGATTTTTTAAAATTTATGAGCATAAAATAGAGAAAAATAAATACTTCCCTTTATAGCGGCTCCCATCAAATTACGATACACCAAGGTCATCATCAAACTCGAGAAGCCCTTAGAGATATTATATAACTTAAATATAATATAGTATCCCTTATAACTTAACTTACACATATTTCTCGGCGATTCTTCGTCGGGGGCCGCTATACAGTAAATATAAAAAAAATGTGAGCGGGCTAAATTTTCTCAAAATGTGTTTTTCGGGATCCTGAAATACTTTCCTTAAAATCTGCTTTCTCCATAGTGCGAATATTTTCCACATTCTTCAATGGGATTATTTCTTACCCTTTGCGTGATGTTTTACTAGTAAAAACTTTTTAATTATTGCGCAGCATTTGTAACAGACTTATTAGAAATTTAAATCATTCATTTTTTTACTAAATTTAAAGATTTTTCATAATTTTTTAAAATTATTACTATATTTAGTAAGTATATTTAGTAAAGTATGTTTGCAAAGACTCTGGACATTTTTAGAGTTATAAAAGTAGTAGATTTTATGCAAGAGTACATGACTTCTACAATTGTAGACACAGATATTGATTATTAATTGCTCATAGATAATTATATATATTATTTCCTCATTCATAATTATATATATATATATACATATATATATACTCATACATAATTTATAAGTAGTTTTTTCTGTGTATAAATAGACACGCAAATATACAGATATCTCACTTTAATAATAAACAGACTTTTAATTTTAATAAAAATTTATTTTTCAAACTTGATAAAATAAACTCACTTTTCCTTGTGGAAAGCAATAATATTTGTTTATTTACATTCATTTGCAAATGATATATTAACTATTTGATACAATTTTAATGTATACTAAAAAGCCGGTAAAAAACGAGTTTTTAAACATATGGGGTTTCTTTCAAACTTCACACTTTTGTAACATAATTTTTATACTTTAAATTTCAAGAGCAAAAGGGAACATTGAGTCAAATTGAATTTATTCAAAAATTAGTTTCAATAATTTATTTTCTTATTTAATGTTTACTAAATTTATCATTTTAAATAAATACGTGTAAAATATTTCTGCTCAATTAAGCATTGTAAAGTGAACGAATATTGACTTACAAAAGAAATAAAAGAATTTCAAAATGCATTAAAAATTGACGACACATTGAAAAACCAAATACACAATGTGAGTGGGCTATATTACATATATCCATTTGTAATATATTTTTTACTGTTGCGACGGATTTGGCTACTATTTGGCAACTTGGCGAGAAACGCCGTAAAATTTAATTCTTTAAATAATTAGTTTCAATCTATTATTTTTTTAATTATAATTAAATTATCGTATTGACAATCGTGTTCAGAAAACTTCAGCATGATTGAGCGCTTTAAAATGTGAGAAAAAAAACTTTTAAAGTTTTGACCAAGACAAAGTTACAATGTGAGTTTAAAAGAAACCCATTAAAAAGGACGTTAAAATACAAATCACTCCTATGAAATTTCAAAACAGTATGTATTTTTGACAAAGGATGCTGTACAACGCCATAAATATAATATTCCTGAAATTATTAGCGTCCTCAAATCACGAAAATATTTATAAAGGATAAAAATAAAGAGATATTTTACTGTTCAAAAGCTGTCGGTCAATTATTTGGACCATTACGCATTCAATTTACAAAATTTCAGATTGTTTGAGAACCGTTTCTTTTAACCTACATGATAGGGTGCAATGTAAGTGTCGACCACGTCTGCCGACCTCAGTTCAAAATTACCAATCACTGCATAAAGTGTGAGTTATGCAGAAATTATATACCAAATGGAAGACTTCGATTTCATTTGGTTTAATTGTTTATTAACGCTGCAATGAGAAACTACTCGAAGGATATTTGCAATGGACCTCGTCATTTAGAGCATCAATCAAATAGGGAGGCGAGACGCGAGTTTTCACCTCTATCTCTAAGCTTCCACATCAAGTCAACAGGAGAATATGGGAGACTTAGGTCAGATTTTCATGCATTAGTCCTGCTACACTTATGGTGTTTAATAATATCAAGAATTGAACCCACCACTCGGCAAAACCATCGTCAGCCGCGTGTCGACGACCATGACCAAAAAATCACAAGGCTAATGCTACCATTTCGAAAATTTACATAAAAAAACAAATAAACTGATAAAAGGAAATTGACAGCTGTTTTTAAAAGTTATTTATGGAGATCGAGATGCACTTGGATGCTATTACTCTGTCAATCAAGTGCGTATGTTTAAAATATTTTTTTGATGCGATTTTCATCTTTGAAGAATTTGACTACTAATACTAATATTCAAATAAATTGCTGTCATAAAAATAGCTATTCACTATTATATTTACTAGAATAATGATTTTGTTAATGATAATAAGAATTTTTCTTTAAATTCAATTACTCAAAATGAATAGTTATAATTACTAAGACAAAACCATAAGTTTTTATATGCTGAATGGTTGTATTTTTTAATAATTAATATATTTATAATTAGTAATTAATTAAAACATGTAGTTATATATGTAACTCTCTCTCTCTCGCAATATATATGTATAAATTCAGCTTCCATATGTTTGTCAACAAAAAAATTCGAATATTAATCGATGGATTGACTTGAAATTCTTACTAACATTGAATTTCTATATGAAAGAGTTTGAATATTCATTTTATCCCAAAATTTCCACCGGAACGAGAAATTTCAAGTGTTTCGCGTGAATTTAAAGTAAACAATATAATTCACATTTTTATATATGAATCAAATTTTTTTACTTACACAACATTATTATTTTTGCTCATTTGTTTTGAAATATATTAAACACTTATTATTTTTGAAACAAACATACAATTAGATAAATAACACATTTTTCCCCCGATTGGCAGTCCGACATACGGCCTTCCCAGGTGGCCAGCACCTATCAACATTTCCTTTTTTACCTTTCAATAGTCAAAACTTTTTTCTCTAATTTTTTTTAATATGATGTAAATAGTAAAACTAAACTACACTGCGGAAAAAAGATGCTCCTATTCCCAGTTGATTGATGTTCATATTATACCCAAAATATTTAATCACATTTTAGAATTGATTTGATTTTATCTGAGAAGTTATTTGATTATCTGTTCTCACAAAAATAAAGGTGAGTTAATTTCATACTTAATATAGTATATAATTAATTTGTCTTGTTATGGAAATAATTTAACTGTCTGTTTTCGAGCTCTTTTATACTTTCTACCAAGTTTCTCCGTCATCTTGTGACATTGGGCTATTCGCGGTTTCTCTTCACTAACCTTGGGGACTTTCAATAGAGATTGATTGCTTTCACTAAACAACCTTTGCCCAACCCAAAATGAAACGTGATACATAAAGTTAGTATGTAAAGCAGTTAGGAATGAAGTGAAGTTGTTAGGTTTGGAAATATATAAATTACATCTGAAGGAGGATCTGAGAGAGAAGCTGAAGTGTTAGATGAGAGAAAGAAGGAATTAAAGTTTATAGTAGAGGGTTCGAGCTTTTGCCTAGTGTTTGCAACAGTTGTTCCAGAATCTGAGTTGCAGTCGAGGAAGGACTATTGGTAAGAGTCTGTTAGATTACTATTGCTGGGTTGAATTAAGGTATTAGAAAGCTTACCCGAGAGAGCACAATCTCTTCTGTTATAGTAAATATATACTAATAAATAGCTGAAAGTTGTTTTGGTGATTCTGTAATTATTTGTGTCGTTGTGTTTAATAATTGAATCTAGTGATGGCACAAGAGGACGCCCGGATCGGGCGGGCGTCACAATCTTTATCAGTTTTTTTTATCTTCATTCTTTGTCCCAACTACAATAGCCACTTTAAGATCCAATTTGCAAAGCAATTTGATACATTTTTCCAAAACTTTCAGTTTCTTTTTAGTATGTTCTAAAAACCCAATTCATTTAATGTTCGAATGTAAAAATGATTATCTCTGATAAAAAAAAAATCTAGACATAAAGTCAAGTATAAGTTGTCATAAATATTAAAAGACACTCCTTAATAAAAGAAAATATATATATATATCTACATAACTATATATAAAACGAGGACAAAAGAGTCAGCAAGGCAAAATTCTCGTTTGGCACTTGAAATGCATTTGCAAACCGGAATAATTTTCCTGGTTCCAGGCGAAATCTTTCTTTCTCTTTTTTTTAAAGTTTTTTCCCAGAATCCATCGAATTTGTCTTCTATCCCTCCTCCTTCTGTCAAAGCAGAACCTCGTATGTTGTAGACGGAATTCCTGTTCTTCTTTCTCCTGACGCAGCTGCCTCTTTCACAGCTAGTTCATTCAAAGCAAAAAGAAAAAAAGAAATACTGACTTAATCCTATTTTTCAACTTCAAGAATTCCTTAAAAATAGCAGTTCTGAGAAAAACGGATATGTACCAGTTGGAATCAAGAAAGAAATATCCCTTTTTACTGGAATGCTTCTTTGCTTTGTATTCTTAAAGAGCTCCTGCATTTTTGGTAGACAGAACAAAACATTATAAACGGCTATAATTTTCGGCCTTTTTTCCCTATAGCAGGAAACGTTTGTAAAATCAAGCGACAAACGTTTTGCATAAAATAAAATGTTAAATTCCATTTGAAATAATTTTTTCAATGTGTTTCTATCAAAAAATCCATATAATATTTCCAACTGTATTGAAATGCATGAATTCAGATTTCAAATTGCAATTGAACTCAAATTTGGAAACGTGCGTAGAGAAAAGAAAATTAAATATATAAACAATTCAAATACTTAAACCTCATAAGAAAAGTAAGACATAAGGAACATCTAACGTTCACTCTACAGTTTACAAGGCACTGAGTTCATTTGTTGATAATGAGGCGTTTTCGCCTGTTTTCATTGCCTTTCCCCTCTTATTATTCTGAGTATTCGGCTGACATTGTCTTAGATGATGGGTATCGTTTCTATGTCAGGTTTGAGTTAAAAAATATTGAGAGGTTTCTATTCATGGTAAGTAAACTTGAATCTTAAGTTCTGGATATTTTTACAATTCAATGAATATATCTGAATAAATGGATTTCTATCTTTTTTTAGAGGGAGTGGGGTGGGGATTGATTAAAAAGATTTTTCCTTTTCAATTGTACTGAAAGACTAATGGACTTTCAATAAGACGAAATATTTTAAGATTATTACATGCATGTATTTTGATGATGTCAAAGGGGAAAAAAATCCTACTAAATACAATTTCTCCATTTTAGTTCCCAAGCGGTAATAAAATATTACAAATCACATAAGATTCCAATTATTCAAAACCCAAAACATATTCCTAGTGGTTAATACGAAAGAAAAATTCCCTTAGTTATTTTTAGGGGGGGGAAATAATCTGCAAGAAGGCTTTGATTAGGAATTTTATAAGTCTAATTAACTTTAATGTAATAAAAAAGCAATTTTAAATCCTAAAATAAAACAAGCAAGCAAAAAAGTGAAATCAACACATTTTCTTTTCTTGGAATAAATAATGAAGAAGAAACTGCCTTCCTCTTCGTTTTTCTCTTGATTTTCCATGCCTAGGTTTTTCTAAAGCTGAGTAATGTGATCTAAGCCTACATGAAAAACATTAGAAATAATTTGATAAATCTATTTCACCTGAAATGTCTTACGATAGAAAATTTTAATTGGTATTTTTTCTATTTGTAAAGCGTGATAATTAGGTAATTAATGTGATAAAAACCCTTTTTTAAAAAAATCATTTATTTTTAAAGAAATTTTAAAGTGAAATTTAAAAAAAAAACTTTTCATTATTATTTTTTTGCATTTACGTTTGAATAGTTTCCTGTTTTGAAAGTTTATATTTTAAGCAAGGAATCAAAGAATGTATAAAGACGTTTTTTTTACAAATGTTTTGCTTTCATTTTGTGAAAACAAATTTCTCGTTCCGAAATAAATTAAGAAGGTAAAAAATTTACTTCGTTAATTTTTTTTAAGAAAGTGCAGAAAATTAGCATTTAATTTTTAACTAGATACTAGACGTGTTGCCGGCGGTCGAGATAAAAAGAAATTTCCATACACTTTTTACGGAATATTACTGAATATTAATTTAACAAGAAACATATCATGATTATGTTTTATTTATTTTTTGGAATTTAAATTATTGAATTCTTAATGAGAAGTCAGATATTAATCAAGATGAAATTGATATTGCGTATAAAAGTAGCTAAAGTTCCATAGAAAAACTGTAAATTGTTAAATTAGTAATATTGCACATATTGCCATGATATTTGAAAATACACTCATGTCCATAAATTAAGCTTATTGCCAGCTCCACCAAAAAAAGGTTCAGAAACAAAATAAATGTGACTTATTCATAAAGCCTATTTATTAAACAAAAGGAAAAGAACAAAAAGATGGCTTTTGTATGATACCATTCATAAAAACTACGATTTTCGTAGTTTTTATGAATAGTATCATTGTATTTTTAGTAATTGCTCCAGGGAGCAATTACAAAATATATCTCCCAAAAATTTACCTTTACATGGATGGTATGATGGATTACCTTCACATCGTCTAAACTTGCCTTTACACCGTCTGGGAGACATACAATACAAGGCGTATATCTCCCAGACGATGAAATACAGTCCATACAATTTGTATGATACGATGCCTAGGTATGCTGAGTATCATATTATTGAGCTGATCTTGCTGAAGATTACTTCACTCATCAAACAATGCTCTCCAAAGTTCTAGTACACATATAAGACGTCCTTGACGGGCTGTAACTCATCGACCTAGCATGTTCCATGCATACTCTATCGGATTCAAGTCAAGTTAGAATGCTTATAATTCCATACGGGTGACATCCTCAGTGAAGGATGAAGTCATTCGCTTACAATATTTCCATGGTGAGAATAAGCGTTGTAATCCATAAACACAAATTCTGAGTCCATGACACCCCTAAACAAACGCACATCTTTAGGAGTGTCATTAACTAATTGTCCTGATAAATTTCGCCTATCATGGTTTCGATTTGAACATGTAAATCTGTTTTGTAGCTAAGAATAATAATTCCACCTCAAACGAGCAATCCTTCGTCACTGGTCTCGTTCAATGATGTTGTCTTGGTGGTAGCGGTTACTGGTGCTCTTCAAATGAAAATCAAGACTGCAAGCTAATCCTGGACTCATCGGAAAGCCTCACATAAGCCCACTGTGACGATGTCCACATTACATGTTCTCTGCTCCAAGCTAGCAGCACTGCAATTATATAGACCAATATGTCTCAAACGTCTGTTCATGGTTTGCCTTGAAACTGTCCTACTCGTGGCTGAAGATAGCTGACAGCTAAGATCTGATGATGTGCTCCGTCTGCTTCATTTTACAGATAATGCCAAATACAAGTCGTCAATCGGCTTTGTAACTTGGAAATGACCTGTGGTGTAATGCCTACTGGCATTTCTATTACTTAGAAATCGTTGCTAAATCCTTGAGATGTTACTTAGGGTGATTCCTAATTCTTCGGATATTTTCATCTGAGTACGCTCACATTTCAGGCGGTGGATAGTTATATCACGTACAAAATCATCCACATGCGTCGTCTGCGTCATAACTATTCGGTTGTGGCAATGAGCGGATTACTGAACACTTGTGAACAATTTTACTTCTATTCTACCATTCATTATATACACCTCTCTTACACTCTCGCCATCGTGACGTACTACTGGCGTCATCTGATGGCTGATGATAAATAGTCTGATGAGAATAATTTAGATATTATTCTTGAAGATAAGTGCAATAATTCTACAGGTGAAATTTTTAATTTAGAGTTCGATGTTCGTGTGATTCTGAGTTATCCTTAATTTATGGATAGAGTGTAATTAACAATGATTTATTGCAAATTACCTGTGTATTCCTATATAATCAAAGCAATATTAATAAATGACTTTGATAATTTCCTTTTAAGATGTACTAATTTTTTTCCAGTCACGAAAAAGTAGAATTATTCAATATGAATATTAATTAGCGTAACGCAAACTTATTTCAGGGCCCCGGGCTCCACAGAAGCAGTTGCTACCTATAAAAGAAAATATCTTCCCAAAATTCTTAATGCCTATTTTTATTTTCAGAAGCAAAATGTTCTTAAGTATAAAAACGTTGTCATTGTGAAAAATAGAAAGGATAAAAACAGACGATTCTGTCGTAAAAATCAGTTATTAAATTCCATACTAAAATATGTGCAAACGTTAATTTTTTAAGTAGATTGTAATATTTTAATCGGATATTTAAATAAAAAGAGAATATAAAATATTAAATTAAATATATCTTATCAATGTAAATGTGCTTTAAGAAAACTAAATGTAATTAATAAAATCATAATATATTATAATGTCAATTTTTTGAACCTAGCATATATGCTTCATTTTAACATCATACATTTTTGTTGAAGCCATTTTCTTAAAACAATAACATGTTAGCATATGTTAGTAATAATTAAATATAGTTTAATTTGTCATTTTAATATATCTGTCGATAGAGGGCTATAATTCAATATTTTGTGTATGCGAGTGTTGGATATGTAAATAAATTGATTGCTAATGAAATGTAAGTTCATAGGTGTTTTTTTCTTAGCCAAAAGTACCGAATTACTCAAATTTAGTTTTAAGCTCTCTGTTTGGTTGTTATATCTGATATTTCTGTACATAATCTCCGTCCAATACAATGCTAAAGAAACTCGGTACTTTCCAAATGACCAAAATTTTGAAGAAAAAAAACATTTTTACCTTTTTTGAATTCTATGAATTTTTTTAATGTGTACAAAGCTTCGGAGCTCTAGATACATTATTTAACGAGTTATTTAAATTTTATTTAACAGTAAACTAAATCATTTCATTAACTTTCAAAAGTAGAAACTATTTTTGCTCAGCTTTTTATTTTTCATAGCGTTCAAGTACTTAAAATGCTAAAGTTTTTTTCTCTAATAAATAAAAAGTTTATAAATAATTTTCTAATTGTACTACATAGTAAATTTGATCATTCTTTTCATGTAATTAGGATTTCGATAAATAGTTATTTTTTAGATCTTCAAAAATTAGATATAGCTGTTTTCCCAGGTTCTTAGTCGTGCATGAAATAAAAAAAACAATAAAAAACTATTCATAATGCTAGTACAACTAAACTCTTCCCAGAATTATAAGAAAACAATTTAAGAATTTGAGAAAAATAATGTCTTTAAAATTTGTAGTAGTAGCAGGAATTTTAAGGTATTGAAATATTTTGGAAAACAAAATTGAAGATAATTAATTCTTTGAAAATTAAAACCTTTTCTTCTGAGATGCACATTTTATATGAATTCAAATTTAGTGAATAAAAACTTTCCTTTATAAATATCTAATTAAAAACATTGCTCTCAAAGCACTGATTCCCCTTCGGTAAATTTTAAGTTCCGTCATTAATGGGGTTTTAACTTTTAAACTAGTACCTTCATTCAAACGTATACGAACAGTGGCAATGTACATGTGTGCGTACACTTGCACAGTCTAAGATCATAATTTTATATATTGAATGAAAAAGATGTGTTTTGCTCAAATAAATATATAAAATAGTATATTATTTTTAAATTAAAACTGTATATTCGATTATTTCTGAATCAAAACGGATCTCAAATAATGGGACAAAATCCTCCTCTGTCTCTGCGACATTTATATATATATATATATATATATATATATATATATATATAT
>BMAW01069303.1:0-32594 GCA_019974015.1 Nephila pilipes | reverse complement strand
ATATATATATATATATATATATACAAAGACCTCTGTGTAAAATGGAAATCCCTATTAAGTCATAAGTCATCAAGATTTCTTGTTTCCATACCTAGAATAATAGTTGAATTGGAATGCTTTAGACTTGCTACAGTGTGACTATCTACAAAAGCCACCTGTATATTTGTCCTCTCTGCGACCATGTCATGATCAGAATTTGAACACCTCTAACTTATGCCGTCTTCAATGTTTTTGCAGACTCTTTTAACTCATCATCTTCATTATTTTCACAGCCAACGTTTTTTACTTGACTGCTTGTATCATTTCTTCACTATATTGGCTTATATTTGACTCATTACTGAAGGCTGGTGATAGGCAGGAAAAATGATTTGTGGGCTGGTTTGAGCTTTTGAACATTTCTTTTCAAAAAAAGGGAAGCTTCTTTTCTTATTTCTAAGTAGGAATGCAATTAAAGGATTAAATACTTTTCCTTTTCAAAATCAACACAGATTTATGTAAATATACACTTAAAAACAGAGTGTTGCAGATTTTGTGAAATTAGATTATTTTTTGAATATAATAGCCCATGGGCCAGAAATTCACGACTTGTGTGTTTCTGTCGATGGTTCAGTCCTGATGTAACAAACGACACGTTTTGTAGCAAATATGTTTTAAATATACTGAGGGCTCAGGTTACCACATTTGAGATAGATTGGAAGGGATGAAAACAGGGCGTACTAGCTCTGGTGCTAGTCTCTTAGGTGAGCTTGAAAATTTCCAAGATCCTTCAGCAAGTGTTCTCGTGTTGCTTCAAACTTAATAAAACAATCCAGTCAACCTGCAAATGGTGAAAAGAAACCACCACTTCCTTTGCACAAATCTTCTTGATCTTTTGTTAAATTTATTTTCTTCCTTTGAACTTGGATTCTAATAAAAAGGAATAAGGAATGTTAAATAATAAGGCATATTATTATAGCAGATAAATTTGCTCACATGAAATATCTCCTAAGACACAAAAAGAAATGCATTTGCATAAAACTTTCATCTTGACATTTCTTAGATCAATAATAAAAGTATACAATGTTGAGGAATATTTTGTAAAGATTAACAATCAAAGAAATTTATCTTTTCATTAATTGAGCGAAATGTATTTTTTAACCATGTACTTAAATATATGCAAGAGTATAGAACAAGGCATTTCAAGCATGATATAATTAATCCTAGTCGTATTTTAAGAAAAGTTTTTAAATTATGACATCATTTCTATACCATACATCGTATCCACTTCAGTACAGATGAAACTTCGTTGAATTTATTTATAACATTATTTAATGGAAGTTAGTTGGCTTCCTTAACATGAACGCGATTTCCACTTTCGGCTTATAGTAAATTTTGGACATTACTACATAGTTAAAATATTTTAAGAACATTTTCTCATTAAAATGACTAATTAAGAAATCCTTGGTATCTAATTGAAATAGTAGCAGAGGCATAGTTTCATTAAATTGGACTGAACAAAATGCCAATATTAATTCGTTAGTGTATCGTAAAGCAGGCAGGAATGTATATAGTATCTTTTAGACCATGAGCACATACAGAAATACACAGGAATAAACTTCGTTGGAATTATTTTGTAAAATAATATTATTTAAGAATGGAAAAAAGCAAAAGCTTTTATATAGCTAATAGAAACAAAATAAATTTCAAACTGTTAAAAGAGTAAAAAAGTATTAAAAAGGAATTTAATTAGTATTTCTCACTCTAATAAAAATGGACTCCAAATAAAGTTATTCTTCATTTTTCTTATAATAAAGAAATATTTTTAAATAAGTACACGAAAATTATTTCTCCTTCGCACCGTTTTTTTACAGCAATCCTGATAAAATGTTAAAAACTATCGCGGGACTAAACACAATGAATCTTCTTTTCAAAACATAGAATGAATTAATTCACTCTAAATCAATGTATGAAAATATCACATTGCTAGATACTTGTTTTCAAAATTTCACAGTAAATAATATTAGCTTCTTTTTTAAATAGTGATCTGTGAATGATATATGTTTTATACGTTAGCGACTTGATTAGATTTTACAACAAGAGACGACATTTTAACAAGGTACTTCACATAAAAATTTTTAAATAGTGTTTCTAAATTCAAATTGAAACATTTCAATACAATGCAAGTAAATGCGAACTATAAATTTAACTAAACGAGTACAAGATTTTTTATGCTAAAATTGATAATTCACAAATTGAACAACTAAAATGCACCTATCAAAGCGCCAATGATACCCACCTATAATAATGAGAAATAAGACACACCTTACACAGAGCTCACAGAGATGTGACTAGTAGAACACAGATGGGCATAAAATATAAACCTCCTTAGCAAACACAGACTTATACATATATATCCATTGTTGGAGATGGTTTATAGCTATGTAGCCAAACTTTGACTCATTTTATGCTTTCAAGAGTATTTTGACTTGAAATAAACTGATGGTATTTTTATACGTATAAAATATTTTATACGTATATAATAATAATTTAAATATTTTTTCTAAATTTAATTTTTTATATTATGTAAATTCAAATTCGTTTATAGATATATAAAATAAATTATTCGCATTCTTTCTATTACTGTATGTAATACTAATACAAACAGAGAACACTATTATTTGGAAACTTTTGATTTCTTATTATCAGTTTTTTTTGCCCTATAAAGGTTTTTTCATTGTGCATGGTTTTCGTTTTTTAATTAGAATTTTATTTCAGTTTAATTATAAGGGTACGTTCATATTTTTCATGTAATAACAATTTTTTTGTAATATATATTGTTAATGGAATGGACTTTTCTAAATTTATCAAAACTTATTTTCTTATTTCCCAATATTTTTTGTTTATTTTCTACAGTTTGAGTTTAAAATTATATAAATGTTTTGAAAATATTAACGAGGTCAGGCCAGATAATCGTCCGATGTTTCAATTCCATACCTGAAAGTCGACTTTGGTCAAAACATGCTTTGATTTATATATATATATACTATATATATATATATATATATATATATATAACCACGATTATAAGGCTTTAAACATTTTGCATGCCATAAAAGTTGGAAAAGGCATATTAAATATAATCTTCTGCAACAACTGTTAATTTTTCCTTTGATTTTATAAGATTTTATAGTATATTTTTGAAATTTTTTTTTGTATATACCTATTTTTCTATTCTCTAAAGCATGTTTTTTTTATCCTAGATGGCGTGTTGAAGTGTGTAGTGTAAATGCTCTTGCACCTGTGTGTGTGATTCACGGATAGTATAGATTTGGTCTGAGCTCAAGGTTTATTTTTAAAAAAATATCAAACTTACATTTCTCGTTTGGTATTATTTTCATACTTAACTGCAGGGAGTGAAGGTATCGAAGTTCATAAAAGGGTCTGATTTTCAGTACTATATATTTTATACCAGACATACAAGAAAATAAATCGCTTAAATAACAGAAATATTAAGGAAAGAATATTTTTATAGGGTTAAAATAATATAATAGAGTTATTTTACTGTACTTACCTCGTCTTGAAATGTTGTTAATTTTTTCTGTTTCTAAAGTTATTGTCCTTAAAAGTTATCAGATTTGACGACAATTTTGATAAAATAAATAAATGTATTATAAGAATAAAAAGAAACTTGTTGTAGAAATATGAAATTTCAAAATAATCTGCCGACCTTTCAAAAGTGCTTTAAAATATTATAATTTATACGATTATAAATCTTTTGGTTCTTCTAATTATTTAATTTATATCAAATTATACATTTAATTTCATCGAAAATATTGTTTTTTAAAATAATTGTGTATTAATGCAAATGTAATGTACAAAAGTATGATTTTTACCAAAAATTTACAATCATTCTATAAATAGTATTATTTCATATAACCGTGATCCAGTACCTAGTGGGGTCATGATCGTTCAGGCAAACATTGATTCCGCGTCATTCCGTTGGTTCGATCTGTGACTCCACTAAAAGTCTCTTCGTGCAGCTAATTATGTTGCATGTTAAAATCTGAATAAAGATTCCAGAAGTCCACAAGACGGCGTGTTTAGAAGTTGATTTTATCTCGTATTGTCGTGAACAAATCACTAACTCTGAGAGAACAAATTTAAAAAACGGTGGTCTAGACTTCACGTGTTACTTCTCAGTGTGACGTTAATACACAATCATCATCACTTATTCCCACATGACCCAATTTCTTTGACTATGACATACTATTTTTTCGGTTGAGTTAAAAGCTCACATTTTTATATACATACCATTTTTGGTAATGTCTTGCCATTGCGTTAACCATGTGATTAAGTGACCTGCTTTTTTGAATCTGATGTTACAGGTCGAATTAATGTATTTTAAGTTCTAGTTCCGTTAAAAAAATTCACAATGTTTAACAAGCTAATTGGTTCTTAATTTAAGTCCTTTATGGATATTTCTGATGGACCTTGCTTATGTTAAGTTAGCCGACCCAAAACTGGTTCCCCACTATACAATCCTACTTTGGAACATTGTGAGCATCTAAATGTCATGTCTCTAGCTACCCTAAAAGCTCATGTCTCAGAATTACGGTAGCTCAAATCCACAACTCGATGAAAAAAAACACTGGGTTAAGGCCCCGTGACAAAATCCAATACATTACTGGAGAGCATTAAATAGATTTAGCCTAAAATCAATTAAAGAAAAGAAACGCAGAAGAGAGGAAATATTATGTATAATCATCAACAAAATGATCATTACACCTGAGCTTTTGCACAAATTCAATTTAAACAATATAGTACATGTAACCAAGTAGGAATGATATGGAACGACTACTCTTCCAGTATTCCAGCCTTTGAAATATTTTGATATTTATTGAATCATAGAATATGTTAAAGGGATAATAGTCCTTGTTGCTGTAATACATCCCGAATAACAATCAATCCAACAATGGTCACAGGAAGCAACTAGCTTACATATTTCGTCGTTCAAATACTTCATTTTGGAAGAGCAGATGGAAGCTAAATTTATCAGTTCTAAAATTTCATTTTAAACACTACTAGTTATATAAATATTTATAAACAGAATGTACATTTTCTCCCATTCTGAAAGGGCTGCGTTTATAAATTCCTAATGTTTCCCTGAAGAACAGCTCTGCAACACAATACACAAAGTCTTGAAACTTCAATTAACCTATTCACGTGAATAAAAGCCTATATTAATAAAAGAGGTGTCAACACGCAAACTTTAAGTAGCCTGTGTCCATGAAATGTAAATGTAACGAAAAGGGCTTAATTCGATGGAATCGGTTTAGGAATTAAAATGACACTCCTACATGAATGTACGTAAACGTTAATATTACTATTGCAATCTGATATTCCAGTTTAAACTCTTGAAAGTTTAGCTTGCTTAGATAGGTGAAGTCGATTCATTTGAACCAAAGACATTTCTTTTCAGTGGGGGGATTATTCTCTTCCAAGTAAACACTGGTTACACATCACGGATGCCCCCCCAAGATCAACTACTCTCTTTGCATTTTACGTCTTGTAAACCCAACTTTAATATTTTTCCTTTAGCCTTAACTTTGGTACAGTGAGTGAGTGAGTGAATGTAAACTTTATTGGCGCAAAATTTCAAGATAACTATGCTGCATAGAAACAAGAATAAACTAGCTAGTCTGGTGGAAGTTGAAAAAAAAGATAAGTGGATTTGACAAGAAGGAGGTCGAAAATAGAGAAGGATCCTTTAAAGTATCAGGAGTGCGTGTTTACAAGGGCAGTAAACTATGTGAAGAAAGAATCACTAAGGTGCCTCGAGGTCATGATTTATACTTACTGAAGAAACAGTCCCTCGAGGTTCCCTGATATAATCCCCAGAGACGGGTGCCCCAGCTACCCCAGACGCTCGGTACCCATTTTGTAGTCGCCTTTAGACAGCCATGACTACAGTGAAGTTATTCTGTCCCGGTCACCATGGTCTTATCTACAGCACAACGTAAGCCATATTTTGACTCTATGTTAAATACTCCATAAACTCTATCGGCACTGATCAACAATGTTGAGTGCAGAACGACTTTCAACTCCCTTATCAGTGTTGCATACTTGGAGATATTTGCCATTTCCTATGAAAAAATAAATTTCGATTTATTTCTGAGCATTTTCTCTTATTTTTCCTTGGGGTTTACTCCTCTTGCACTTGTATCGTTGAGGAACATTTCTTAGGTTTCAGGTTTTAACTTGATGATAGATGTTTCCGGAGTCTTCAGCAAATGTTTGAGCTGAACTGTGAATGAAAGTGTTGATCAGCAACTCTACTTTTCGCCCTCATTGGCAGATTTTTTATGAATATTCTTGTCCAGGTTTAGTTTCAATTAGTCCAACTTCTTTATACTTTTCTTTATGTATCCAGCTGTAAATAATATATATCATTATAATAAATCATTATCATTTCAATATTCGAGGTTTTCCTTGGTGGTCTCCGATAGCCTAGTGGTCATAATCGAGGGACTTGTGGCTGGAGGTTTTCATTGGTCGTGGGTTCATGCTGATGCCACTATAGACCCGCCGTGTAGCCGGTGCTAATACACGTTAAATTTGTAGGGTCTAAAAGAAGTTCTCCCTTTGGCGTGGTGAAAAGTTAGGAGAGAGGATGGTTGCTCGGTTGTCGTCCTCGATAATTGGCCGAAGTTCAAGTACGCGGTTCGTCGCCAATAGCCCCTCGTGTTGCTTTTAGTTGATGTTGAAGTCTAGTTTAGGTACCATTCTCAACTATTTCCAGAAAAATGTAGAAAAATATTACAATCAAGTTATAAAGGGTGACTGTAGTTTACATTTTACAATGTTAATCTTTTCAACTGCTAATGCTATTGCATTACATATATTGTGAAATACACAAGGTCCTTTTTTGCTTGGGATTTCTTAAATTTTTCCATTATTTCTATTAGTATATTATTTAATTCCATCCACATTTTGTGGTGTTTAATCAGTGAACTTACACACACACACACACACATATATATATATAGTAATGACTATTTTGTCAAATTATAAGTTTCTATATAATGGTGAAAATTAAAAAGTACCTCATTTTAATAATAATTTATGTGCAGAAATGTCTGAATTCGTTTGTTGTGAGCCAGATTATAAATCAATTCATATTTTCGAAGACCAGTAAATTAATTTTCTTAAAAAAAAATAGAATTAGGTGCATGCATCATCCAAAATAAATTTTATTCCTCAAAATTTCTATAAGTATCCACTCTTACTGTAATGGCTACTCATTATAAATGAATCACAGAAATTAATAAACCAACTAAAAGGAAAATTTAAATGTAAAATTTATAATTTTTTGATCAATTTTATCAGTGGACAATTAAATTTTTTGGAGTAATCTTTTACACATTGGAATTAAACCAATTCTCACATTATTATTCAATATCTGTTGGTGATAAATATACGATTCACAGATTTATCGTTAAAACTCTTTTTTAACCATTCAATATAATCTTATTCAATAAATATGAATATTATTATTAATTTCTAGGTTTGGTTTATTGTTTTATTGATCACACTGAGAAGCAACAAGAGAGTTATTGACCATGGATGTCAAAATTTTTGAACCTCAATTAAGTAACAAGGACGATATCTACACTTACCCCACTCCCTCTTTTAACTTCTAAACCAAGGTAGCAGGAGGACTTTGGGCTTCTACAAATTTAAACATGCATCTGCCCCAGCTAAACAGCCCCCCGGACCGCTGTCCCAACACGGACACAATTTAATCGTAAACACTTTCCTGGCTGATATCATTCATTTCTTGGCTGCAATGGGTTGAGTGGTTTTTTGTCCAGAGGAAGGCTATAGTGCCTCTTCAAATCGTGGTTTCTTGAATCCTAAAACCACTGAAAACCACCTGTTGCGGGGCTAATAAGCGTTAATCTGTCCTAGGATCAAAGTTATTCATAGTGAGGTGTAGAAGTTTGGAGAAAAAATATTTAACTCAGATGTCGTCCTCTACAAGATTGACCAAAGGATTGAAATTATGAGTACCATGTATTGCTCTTGAGATGCTTCAAAAATGCAACGATTAAGGCTCCCGTCTACCCGCCATTTTGATTTCATCAGCAATGTTAATCCTATAGATTTCGACGAATTCTCCCATCTTTATTGATCTATTTGAATACAATAAAGTGCATCTGAAAGAGCAATAAATAATGATGCTTCTGTGGAGCTTTTTCCTCCGATTTTAAAAAATATTTGAGAAAGCATATTCGCCATTCAAACTCAAGCAGACAATTAAAATAAGAATAAAAATATTTTTTAAAAATCTTAGGAAAAAAGTAAATTCCACAAGAGCATTGATTATTTTTTTGCTCTTTCAGATACTATTCCCATTCAATAAGATCAAATATAAAAATAATGAAAATAAATTAAATTCCATAAAGTTAACGATACATCCAGTAAAGAATAGGCTGGAAACTACTATCATTGATCATGAAATCACTTGTCGTTTTAATTTCAACCATTATAGTCCTTTATGATATTCACGATATTTATAGCATCATGATTCAAAATCCAGTATTGTTCAATTTTAAGTTTCACGAAAAAAATCGATCCTCAAATTTGTTCGTTTTCAATGTACCTTTATCATTGTGCATTTCAAACAGTGGCTTTTGAATGGGTTAATTTTAGCATAAAAAAAACTCGCGACAGGAAATTGTGGAAACAATACGGTAAATTTGAAAGATCAAGAATTGGTATGAATTTTGATTTCGTTGCAAATCTTTTTTTAAGTTTGCGAGACCAGTTGAGTTGAAAACAATTCCTCCACATACCACATTTAAACTGCGATCTTTGGTTTCATGAAGATTCAAAATATTTATCAAAAGAAAGAAATACAGTACTGGAATACTGAGATATAATTTGTTTTCTGGAGGACATATTGATGCAAAGTTTTCTCTATTGAAAATGTTTTACTTTTTTTAACAATTTACTTCTATCATCACAATTTAAGTTACACAATTAGTAACGAATCTCAACAAGAGAAAAACAATATTCTATACTAATCTACTTTTAAATGTAGGAAAGGAAGTATTAGAAAGAAGGCGTATTTTACATCTGAATGAAAATAACAAAATTTCTGGTGAGGTGAATATAGGTTATTGGCACCAAGTATGCTGCGCCAAGTAAAGACAAACATGGTCTAGACATGAAGTTGAAAAAGGTAAAATAGTTGTGACAAGAAGGAGGTCGAAAATGAGAAGGATCGCTAGGGTATCCCGGGGTACGTCCCCGTGTTTATCTGGGTGAAAACCCATGGGAAAGAAAGATGCTAAGATTGCCTCGGGGTCATGATGCCCGTACTTACCTGAAGAAGTCAAGTCACCCTGAGGTCCCCTGATATAGTCTAGGGGCAGGGTGCAGCTATACCCCAGACGCTGGGTACCCATTTCCTGATCGCCTTTTGAGATGCATGAGCTACAGTGAGACTATTCTAATGTCCCAATTTCATGGATAAACGTATGAAAAGAATTTGATAATATAATTTATCATTTTATTAAATGTTTAATCCATTACCTCATTATTTTACTGCAACTTGTTCTCCATTTCGTCAGAATTATAAATTAAATTTACAAGTCACAAAAATAATACAAGATAATTCCTGAAATTTTTTTTCAGTTACATTTCGTATATTGAAGAAAAATCTGCGATCTAGTTCCATAAAAAAGCACCTTATTTATCGCTTTGATTTACAGTTTCATTTCAATGTGATTTACACTAAATGCATATTGTAGCAGAGACTTAAGCACGTTAAATCTAACCCTTTCAGAGCGGTGGTATTTTTTATACCACATACCATTTAGCACCCTAAAATCTCTGTAAAATACCTTTCGTCCCCACACATTTATCTTCAAGTAGCTTATAGTATTGTTACAAAATTAGATGGCACAACCATGTAGAATGATTTTAAAAGTGTAGCTTTGAAGATCTAATATAAGTTCCTAATAGGATCTTTCTCTTATAGAAATGTTTCTGAATTAGTTAAAATTTTTAATTTCTTCAGCTAACCCTAAGCGTACAACCCATAAATACTTCAGTCAGGAGGATGACCTTTTTTTTTTCCCCGACACATTTGCTCCATCACATATACGAGTGTATGTTTTCAAGTCTGAACAATTACAAGTGGTTGGCTTTTTTTGAACTTTTACGGATCTACACTTATTCTTAATTTTATTTATAGTAGATTATATTCTAGTTTAATTAATTTCTTAAATATATGCATTTCTAAAGAAACATGTTTTTTAAAAAGAATACCAATGCAGGGACTTTCAGTTAGAAACACTTGTTTGCTTTAAAGAGCTTCCTTCTGATGAATCCTTCAGAAACAAGTGAGGAAGAAAATATGTTTACAGTATGTGATAAAATATGCCATGTTTTTATATAAAACTGCATATGCTTTTATTAAAACGGTTATTTCAGTTTATAAAAGTGGTTATATAATTTTTTGCACAATTTAATGATATATGTATAAAAGTTATACTTAAATTAATTTACATTTTCACTATCACTCATAGTAATAAAATTCATCGAAATTTTTTTAAAAAGTGTTTTTTTGTGATCTAATATTTCCCAAATTAGTACTAAAATAATATAATTTTGTAGTAAGTATTATTTGAAGGAATACAGGAAATTCAAGGCAGCAACGAATGTACAAATAAGATGTCCTAGAGGGCCGTGGTACCTTATTTATACCGGGTCAAAAATCAGGAAATAAATATAAAAAATTAATTTTACCGCTTGATATCGTGTCCTTTTTTAACATTATTAATTCTATCGGAAAATTTTAACTAAAATTTAATGATTTAATGGGTTAAGTCACCAAATACTCCCGATGGCGCGGTACAAGAATTGGAAGTGGTGGCCTTCGTGACGTCCTCGTTATTTCGACGTTCAAAATTACGAGGTTGGTTATATCCCCTTCTCGTGCGATGCTGATGGAATCAATCAATAAATCATTGCTGTACATCACACATAAAGTAATTTGGATTTAGTTTTTGTGCGTCGCACTAGAAGCAGCTACGAGGGCTATTGGCGACGGATCTCGTAATTTTGAACCACGGTCAAGTGACTGCGACGACCTGAGCGATCACCCCTCCCCCTCTCTAACATCCACCACGCATTGGGAGGACTTTGGGTGAAAAGATTTAACGTGCATCGGTCCCGGCTACGGCGGGTCTTTGGCAGCCAAGGATCGAACCGCGACTGAACGAAACCGCCGGCTGCTATTCCACGACCTTGAATACTAGGCTACCTGCTATCACACATAAAGTAAAGAGCAAAGCAAAGGGCAATGAATTTCGCTCAAGTGACGAGAATGACGCCAACCACAGCCGAAAACTCTCCTTCGTCGACACCACGGAGGACTTTGGTGTTGCATTATTTAACGAGTCAGCCTCACTATAAGATAGGATCTTTAGCATCACAACGAACTCGCGTCTCGACGGAAACCAACACCTTACAGCGAAAGGCTGCCATGACCTCTAGGCTACCGAGGCCGCAAAGAGCATTTTCTTAAACACCACACATGCATTCTGAATAGGTCCGCGATTATTAATAACGCCTCAGCTAAAGAAAAAAATGTCAAAAAAAAGGAACAAAGGCAGATATTAAATTTTATAATTTTACCTGGCTAAAATATGGGATAAACCGACAAATTTATAGATGATGTCATTTTCTGTTTAATCATCTAATGATCGAGCAATCTGATAATTTGCATCCTTTTCTCTCTCTCTGAAATTTCTGAAAAACATTTGTATCAAAGGTGAAGCATTCAGCACATATATTCTGATTTATTAAGATTTTATTTTCTGTCACACCATACTCTGAAGACAATTGCTTCCAAAGTTTTAAAAGAGATCTAAAGTACGTATTCATGATAGCAATGCGTAATGACATATATATATATATATATATATATATATATATATATATATATATACACTGAAAATTTATGAAAGAATAATTTAAAATATTTAAAAAGACAAAAATCCAGAAAGAAATGTAACAATGAAAGAAAAATAAATGAAAATATGGAACCCAGCAAGTCAAAAAGCAATATCGGGTTCAGGACCGACTAAGCGGGGTTAAACTAGTTTAATGGTACCAACCTTCCCCCTTTGTGACTTGGTAGGCTGAATTAGGAAATCCAAATTGCAAAAAATTCATGATTAAAAGATGCAAACAAATTCAGCGATAAAATCTACAAAAATAAAATCTACAATTCTTGGTAGGCTGAAGTGGGAAATCCAAATTACAAAAGAGTTCAATGATTAAAAAATGCAAAAGATTTCAACGAAAAAATTTACAAAAATAAAATCTATAATTCTAAAAATTATCAACAAATCAAAATATCTTTATATATATATATATATATATATACAAGGCCTGTGGGTAAAAATGGAAATCCCTATTGAATAAGTCATAAGTCATCAAGAATTTCTTGTTTCTTACCTAGAATAGTTGGAGTGGAATGCTTTAGACTTGCTACGGGCCATGACTATCTACAAAGCTACCTGTATATTTGTCCTCTCTGCGACCATGTCATGATCATGACTGGAGAACACCTCAACTTATGCCCTGCCGTCTTCAATGTTTTGAACTCTTTTTAACTCATCATCTTCGTGTACTACTGACAACGTTTTTGCTGACTGCTTGTATCATTCTTCACTATATTGGCTGCTCGTGACTCATTACTGAAAGGCTGGTGATAGGCATAGGATAAGAAAAATGATTTGTGAATACAGTTTGAGCTTTTTTTGAACATTTCTTTTTTTCAAAAAAGGAAGCTTCTTTTCTTATTTCTAAAGTAGGGATACAATTAAAGGATTAAATACTTTTCCTTTTCAAAATCATACAGATTTATGTAAAATATACACTTAAAAACAGTGTTGCAGATTTTGTGTTTAATTAAGATTATTTATTTTTGAATATAATAGCCCATAAGGCCATGAAATTCACGACTGTCATGTTTCTGTCGAGTAGTACGTTCGAGTCCTGATGTAACAAACGACACGTTTTGTAGCAGAACTAATGTATTTTAAATATACTGAGGGCTCGGAGTTACCACATTTGAGATGGAGTGGAAGGAATGAAAACGGGGCGTACTAGCTCTGGTGCTATCCTAGTCTCTTGAGTGAGCTTGAAAATTTCCAGATCCTTCGGCAAGTGTTCTCGTGTTGCTTCAAACTTAATAAACAATCAGTCAACCTGCAAATGGTAATAAAGAAACCACCACTTCCTTTGCACAAATCTTCTTTGATCTTTTGTTAATTTATTTTCTTCCTTTGAACTTGGATTCTAATACAAAGAATAAGGAATGTTCATAATAATAAGGCATATTATTATAACAGATAAATTTAGCCACATGAAATATCTCCTAAGACACAAAAGAAATGCATTTGCATAAAACTTTTCATTCTTGACATTTCTTGATCCAATAATAAAGTATACAATGTTGAGGAATATTTTGTAAGGTGTACAATCAAAGGGGTATCTTTCATTAATTGAGCAGAAATGTATTTTTTAACCATGTGACACTTAAATATCTATCACAAAATTATGAACAAGGCAGCTGTATGATATAGTGTCTAATCGTATTTTAAGAAAAAGTTTTTAATTATGACATCATTTCTATACAAAATTGTATCGTATCCACTTCAGTACGAATGAAACTACGTTGAATTTATTTATAACATTATTTAATGGAAAGTTAGTTAACCCTTAACATGAACGCGATTTCCACTCACGGCTTATAATTAAATTTTGGACATTACTACATGATTAAAATATTTTAAGAACATTTTCTCATTAAAATGACTAATTAAGAAATCCTTGTTCATCTAATTTAGAAATAGTAACAGAGGCATAGTTTCATTAAGTGGACTGAATTTCAAAATGTAATATTAATTCGTTAGTGTATCGTAAACGAGCCGGGAATGTATATAGTATCTTTTAGACCATGAGCACATACAGAAATACACGAATAAACTTCGTTGGAATTATTTTGTAAAAATAATATTATTTAAAAAATTTAGATGGAAAAAGCAAAAGCTTTTATATGAAACAAATAAATTTCCGACTGTTAAAGTAAAAAAGTATTAAAAATTTAATTAATTATTTCATCTCACTCTAATAAAAATGGACTCCAAATAAAAGTTATTCTTCATTTCTTATAATAAAGAAATATTTTAAATAAGTACACGAAATTATTTCTCCTTCGCACCGTTTTTACAGCAATCCTGATAAAATAATTAAAAACTATCGCGGGACTAAACACAAAATGAATCTTCTTTTCCAAGCTTATGAATGAATTAATTCACTCTAAATCAGTAATAGCAGAAAATATCACATTGCTAGATACTTATTTTCAAAATTTCACAGTAAATAATATTAGCTACTTTTAAATAATTTGATCTGTAGACGATATATGTTTTATACGTTAGCGACTTGATTAGATTTGCAACAGAGAGACGACATTTTAACAAATTACTTCACATAAAAATTTTAAATAGTGTTTCTAAATTCACCAAAATTGAAACATTTCAATACAATACAGAAGTAAATGCACGAACTATAAATTTAACTATAAACGAGTACAGATTTTATACTTTAAAATTGATAGTCTCACAAATTGAACAATATGAAATGCACCTATCAAGGCGCCTTATTAATTACCCACTATAATAATGAGAAATAGAACACACCTTACACAGAACTCCACAGAATGTGGCAGAATACATTAGAACACAAGATGGGCATAAAATAAACCTCCATACACTGTGAAACACACAGACTTATACATATATATCCATGTTGGAAGATGGTTTATAGCTATGTAGCCAAACTTTGACTCATTTTTATGCTTTTTCAAGTATTTTATGACTTGAAATAAAGCATTATTGGGCACTTTATACGTATAAAATATTTTATACGTATATAATAATAATTTAAAATATTTTTTCTAAATTTAATTTGTTTATATTATGTAAATTTATAAATTCGTTTATAGTATGTAAAATAATTATTCGCATTTCTTTCTATTACTGTATGTAATACTAATACAAGCAGAACACTATTGTTGGAAACTTTTGATTTCTTATTATCAGTTTTTGCCCTATAAAGGGTTTTTCGCATTGTGCATGGTTTTCGTTTTAATTAATTTTTATTTCCGGATTTAATTTATAAGAATTTTTTCAATTCATATTTTTCATGTAATAACAATTTTTTGTAATATATATTGTTAATGGAGATAGGACTTTTTAAATTTATCAAAACATTTTCTTATTTCCCAATATTTTGTTTATTTTTCTACAGTTTGGATTTAAAATTATATAAATGTTTTGAAAATATTAACTTGAGGTCAGGCCGAATAATCCGTCAGTGTTTCAATTCCATACTTACCAAAAGAATCGACTTTGGTCAAAAACATGCTTTGAATTTATATATATATATATATATATATATATATATATATATATATATATATACAATTATAAAACTTTAAACATTATTTTTGCGTATGTCAAAAGTTGGAAAAAGGCATATTAAAATATAATCTTCTGCAACAACTGTTAATTTTTCCTTTACGATTTTATAAAATTTTATAGTATATTTTTGAAATTTTTTTTTGTATATATACCTATTTTCTATTCTCTAAAGCATGTTTTTTTTTATCCTAGATAGCGTGTTGAAGTATTGAAGTATTTTGTAAATACTCTTGCACCTGTGTGTGTGATTCACGGATAGTATGGAATTTGGTCTGAGAGCTCAAGTTATTTTTTAAAAAAAATATCAAACTTACATTTTAACTCGTTTGGTATTATTTTCATGCTTAACTGCGAAATTAATTATCGAAGTTCATAAAAGGGTCTGATTTTCAGTACTATACTCATTTTTATACCGAACAATACAAGAAAAATAAATCGCTTAAAATAACTCAGAAATATTAAGGAAAGAATATTTTATAGGGTTAAAATAATATAATAGAGTTATTTTACTAGAGCCTTACCTCGTCTTTGAAATGTTGTTAATTTTTCTGTTTCCTAGGATTATTGTCCTTAAAAGTTATCGAATTTGACGACAATTTTGATAAAATAAATAAATGTATTAACTTATAAAGAATAAAAAGAAACTTGTTGTGAAATATGAAATTTCAAAATAATCTGCCAAACCTTTCAAAAGTGCTTTAAAATATTATAATTTATGCGAATTATAAATCTTTGGTTCTTCTAATTATTTAAATTTATATCGAAGTATACATTTAATTTCATCGAAAATATTGTTTTTAAAATAATTGTGTATTAATGCAAATGTAGTTAATGTACAAAATATGATTTTTATAAAAATTTAAATCCATTCTATAAATATTATTTCATATAACCGTGATCCCAGTACCCTAGTGGTCATGATCCAGGACTCGGAGCCGACATTGATTCCGTCCATTCGTTGGTTCGATCTGTGACTTCACTAAAGTCTCTTCGTGCAGCTAGTGTGTTGCATGTTAAATCTGGTCAAGGTCCGAAGTCCACAAGATGGCGTGTTTAGAAGTTGGTGATTTTATCTCATGTGTCGTGTTCGTCACTAACTCAGAGAACAAATTTTAAAAAACCGTGGTCTATAGACCTCGTGTTACTTCTCAGTGTGACGTTAATACACAATCACAATCGCATATTCCACATGGCCAATTTCTTTGACTATGACATACTATTTTTCAGTTGGGGTGTAAAACTCACATTTTTATATCACATACCATTTTTAATTAATGTCTTGCCATTGCGTTAACCATGTGATTAAGTGACCTGCTTGCAGATCCTGATGTTACGAGTCGAGTCATGTATTTAAGTTCTGATTTCATTAAAATTCTGTCGTTTAACAAGCTAATTGGTTCTTAATTTAAGTCGCTTTATTATGGATATTTCTGATGGACCTTGCTTATGTTAGTTAGCCGACCCAAAACTGGTTCCCCACTATACAATCCTACTTTGGAGACATTGAGCATCTAGAAAGTTAAAGTGTCATGTCTCTAGCTACCCTAAAGCTCATGTCTCCAGAATTACGATGACTCAAATCCACAACTCGATGAAAAAAACGCAGGTTAAGGCCCCGTGACAAAATCCAATACATTACTGGAGAGCATTAAATAGATTTAGCCTAAAATCAATTAAAGAAAAACGCAGAAGAGAGGAAATATTATGTACTCTAATCATCAGCAAAATGATCATTACGCCTGAGCTTTTGCACAAATTCAATTTAAATGATAGTAAACAATATAGTACATGTAACCGTGGGAATGATATGGAACGTACTCTTTGGCCAGTATTCCAGCCTTTGAAATATTTTGATATTTAT
Source organism: Nephila pilipes (assembly GCA_019974015.1). Taxonomy (NCBI): domain Eukaryota; kingdom Metazoa; phylum Arthropoda; class Arachnida; order Araneae; family Nephilidae; genus Nephila; species Nephila pilipes. The sequence continues at coordinate 15,188 of BMAW01069303.1, read as the reverse complement.
TGAATCATAAGAATATGTTAAAGGGGATAATAGTCCTTGTTGCTGTGTATCCCAGAATAACAATCAATCAACAATGATTCACACAGGGAAGCAACTAGCTTACATATTTCGTCGTTTCAAAATACTTCATTTGGAAGAGCAGATACGAGCTAAATTTATCAGTTCTAAAATTTCTCTGTTTTAAACACTACTAGTTATATATAAAATATTTATAAACAGAATATGCATTTTCTCCCATTCTGAAAGGGCTGCGTTTATAAATTCCTGTGTTTCCCTGAAAAGGAACAGCTCTGCAACACAATACACAAAGTCTTGAAACTTCAATTAGCTTACAATGCGTGAATAAAAACCTATATTAATAAAGAAGGTGTCAACACATAAACTTTAAGTAGCCTGTGTCCATGAAATGTAAATGTAACGAAAAAGGGCTTAATTCGATGGAATCAGTTTGGGAATTAAAATGACACTCCTACATAGATGTACATTCTCAAACGTTAATATTACTATTTGCAATCTGATATTCCGGACTAAACTCTTGAAGATTTAACTTCCTTAGATAGGTGCAGAAGTCGGGAATTCGTTGAACCCCAAAGACATTTCTTTTCAGTGGGGATTATTCTCTTAAGTAAACACTGGTTACACATCCACCGGATACCCCCAAAGATCCTTCTCTCTTTAGGCCCCGTCTTGTAAACCAACTTTAATATTTTCCTTTAGCCTTAACTGGTACAGTGAGTGAGTGAGTGAATGTAAACTTTATTGGCGCAAGAGCCAGATATGGCTATGCTGCGCCAAACAAGATTAAACTGTAGTCTGGATGGGAAGTTGAAAAAAAGATAAGTGGTTGACAAGAAGGAGGGTCGAAAATAGAGAAGGATCGCTAGGGTATCCCAGGAGTGCGCCCCCGTGTTTACCAAAGACAGTAAACCCCATGTGAAAGAAAAAGATCACTAGGGTGCCTCGGGGTCATGATGCCCATACTTACCTGAAGAAGGCAAGTCCCTGAGGTTCCCTGATATAATCCCCAGGGGCAGGGTGCCCGGCTATACCCCCAGACGCTCGGTACCCATTTTAGTCGCCTTTTAAGACATGCATGAGCTACAGTGAGACTATTCTGTCATCCCCGGTCACCACATGGGTCTTATCTGGCACAACGTAGCCATATTTGGCTCTATGTGCAATACTCACTTAAACTCTACTCCGGCACTGATCAACAATATTCCAGTGCAGAACGACTTTTCAACTCCCTTATCCAGTGTTGCATACTTGGAGATATTTGCCATTTCCTATGAAAAATAATTCGATTTATTTCTAGGCATTTTCTCTTGTATTTTCCTTGGGGTTACTCCTCTTGCACTTGTATCGTTGAGAACATTTCTTAGGTTTTCAGGTTTTAACTTGATATTAAAAGATGTTTCGAGGTCTTCAGCAAATGTTTGAGCTGAACTGAATGAAGATTATTTGATCAACTCTACTTTTCGCCCTCATTGTGAATTTTTATGGATATTCTTGTCCAGGTTTAGTTTCGATGTGTCCAACTTCTTTATACTTTCTTTATGTATCCAACAGCTGTAAATAATATATATCATTATAATAAATCATTATCATTTTGTTCAATATTCGGAGTTTCATGGTGGTCTCGATAGCCTAGTGGTCATAATCGAGGACTTGTGGCTGGAGGTTTTCATTGAGTCGTGGGTTCATACTTTGATGCCACTAAAGACCCGCCGTGTAGCCGGTGCTAATACACGTTAAATTTGTAGAGGTCTAAAGTTCTCCCTTTGGCGTGGTGAAAAAGTTAGGAGAAGGGATGGTTGCTCAGTTGTCGTCCTCGATAATTGACCGAAGTTCAAAATTACGCGGTTCGTCGCCAATAGCCCTCGTGTTGCTTTTAGTGCGATGTTAATAAAAGTCTAGTTTTAGGTACCATTCTCAACTATTTCCAGAAAAATGTAGAAAAATATTACAATCAAAGTTATAAGAAGTTGACTGTAGTTTACATTTACAATGTTAATAATCTTTTCAACTGCTAATGCTATAAGTGCATTACATATATTGTAGAAATACACAAGGTCCTTTTGCTAGGATTTCTTAAATTTTTCCATTATTTCTATTAGAAACATATTATTTAATTCCATCCACATTTTGTGGTGTTTAATCTAAATTGAACACACACACACACACACACACATATATATATATAGTAATGAAGCTATTTTTGTCAAATTATAAGTTTCTATATAATTGAAAATTAAAAATGCCTCATTTTAATAATAATTTATGTGCGAAATGTCTGAATTCGTTTGTTGTGTGACGAATTATAAATCGAATTCATATTTCGAAAGACAGTAAATTAATTTTCTTAAAAAAAAAATAGAATTAAATTACGTGCATCATCCAAACAAATTTATTCCTCCAAAATTTCTATAGAAAAACATCATATTTACTGTAATGGCTACTCATTATAAATAGATCACGAAATTAATAAACCAACCCCAAAGGAAAATTTAAATGTAAAATTTATAATTTTTTGATCAAGATAAATTTTATCAGTGGACAATTAAATTTTTTGGGTAATCTTTACATTGAATTAAAACCGATTCTCACATTATTATTCAATATCTGTTGGTGATAAATATACGATTCTGAATTTATCGTTAAAAACTCTTTTTTTTAACCATTCAATATAATCTTATTCAATAAATATAAGATATTATTATTAATTTCTAGGTTTGGTTTATTGTTTTATTACAGTCACACTGAGAAGCAACAAGAGAGTTATTGACCATGGATGTCAAAATTTTGAACCTCAATTAAGTAACAAGGACGATATCTGAGTTGCTACCCCACTCCCTCTTTTAACTTCTAAACCAAGGTAACAGGAGGACTTTGGGCTTCTACAAATTTAACATGCATCTGCCCCGACTAAACGGCCCCCGGACCGCTGTCCCAACACGGACACAATTTAATCGTAAACACTTTCTGGCTGATATCATTCATTTTCTTGGCTGCAATAGACGAGTGGTTTTGTCTAGGAGAAGGCCATAATTGCCTCTTCAAATCGTGGTTTCGAATCCTAAAGCCACTGAAAACCACCTGTTGCGTGGCTAATAAGCGTTAAATCTGTCTAGGATCAAAGTTATTCACTAGTGAGGTGTAGAAGTTTGGAGAAAGTGTTTAACTCAGATGTCGTCCTCCTGAATTGACCAAGGATTGAAATTATGAGTACCGATAATAATTGCTCTTGAGATGCTTCAAAATGCAACGTTAAGGCTCCCGTCTACCCGCCATTTTGATTTCATCAGCTTAATGTTAATCCTATGGAATTTCGACTTGAATTCTCCCATCTTTATTATTTGATCTATTTGAATACAATAAAGTGCATCTGAAAGAGCAATAAATAATGAATGCTTCTGTGGAATTACTTTTTTCCTCCGATTTTTAAAAATATTTGAAAATATTCCTTAAAGATCGGAAAACTCAAAAACGAATAATTAAAATAAGAATAAAAATATTTTTAAAAATCTTAGGAAAAAAAGTAATTCCACAGAGGCATTGATTATTTTTTGCTCTTTCAGATGCACTTTGTTACATTCAAATAGATCAAATAATAAAGATGTGAGAATTAGAGTTAAAATTCCATAGGATTAACATTACGTCCACGAAATCAAAAGAGCGGGTAGACGGGAGCCTTAATAGACAGTCATGAAATCACTTGTCGTTTTTAATTTCAACCATTATAGTCCTTTATGATATTCACGATATTTATAACTTCAATCATGATTCAAAATCAGTATTGATACAATTTTAAGTTTCTGAAAAGAAAAATCGATCCCTCAAAATTTGTTCGTTTTCAATGTGCCTTTATCATTGTGCATTTCAAGCAATTGGCTTTTGAATGGGTTAATTTTAACATAAAAAAACTCGCGACCAGGAGAGAATTATTGGAAACAATACGGTAAATTTGAAGAAGATCAAATTGGTATGAATTTTTGATTTCGTTACCAAATCTTTTTAAGTTTGCGAGACCAGTTGAGTTGAAAACAGTCCTCCACATACCACATTTAAACTGCGATCTTTGGTTTCATGAAGATTCAAAAATATTTATCAAAGAAAGAGGAAACACGGTACTGGAATACTGAGATATAATTTGTTTTCTGGAGGACATATTGATTGCAAAGTTTTCTCTGTTGAAAATGTTTTACTTTTTAACGAACACTTCCTTTATAAATACATTTAAGGATTACACAATTAAAGCAACGAATCTCAACAAAGAGAAAAACAATATTCTATATAACTTTTCATCTACTTTTAAATGTAGGAAAGGAAGTATTGAAAGAAATATTTTACATCTGAATGAGAAAATAACAAAATTTCTGTGAGTGAGTGAGTGAATGTAAAGTTTATTGGCGCAAGTATGCTGCGCCAAACAAGATTAAACTGTGGTCTAGACATGAAGTTGAAAAAAAGGTAAAAATAGTTGACAAGAAGGAGGGTCGAAAATAGAGAAGGATCGCTAGGGTATCCCGGGGGTGCGTCCCCCGTGTTTACCAAAGACAGAAAACCCCATGGGAAAGAAAAAGATCACTAAGGTGCCTCGGGGTCATGATGCCCGTACTTACCTGAAGAAGTCAAGTCCCTGAGGTCCCCTGATATAGTCCCCAGGGGCAGGGTGCCCGGCTATACCCCCAGACGCTGGGTACCCATTTTAGTCGCCTTTTACGAGATGCATGAGCTACAGTGAGACTATTCTGTCATCCCCGGAGAATTTCTGTGGATAAACGTATGAAAGAATTTGATAATATAATTTATCCGATTTATTAAATGTTTAATCCATTACCTCATTATTTTTACTGCAACTTGTTCTGCATTTTTCGTCAGAATTATAAATTAAATTTACAAGTCACAAAAATAATACAAGATAATTCCTGAAATTTTTTTCAGTTACATTTCGTATATTGAAGAAAAATCTTAAGTCTAATCAGTTCCATAAAAAAGCACCTTATTTATCGCTTTGATTTACTGATTTCATTTCAATGCTGATTTACACTAAATGCGCGTATTGTAGCAGAGACTTAAGCACGTTAAATCTGTTAACCCTTTCAGGGGCAGTGGTATTTTTTATACCACATATTTAGCACCCTAAAAATCTCTGTAAAATACCTTTCGTCCCCACACATTTATCTTCAAATGGTAGCTTATAGTGTTATTTACAAAAATTAGATGACACAACCATGTAGAATGATTTTAAAAATTGTAGCTTTGAATCTAATGAAAGTTCCTAATAAGTCATTGTTTTTTCTCTTATAGAAATGTTTCTGAATTGAATTGAAATTTTTAATTTCTTCAGCTAGCCCTAAGCGTACAACCCATAAATACTTCAGAATAAGGAGGGATGACCTTTTTTTTTTCCCCCGACACATTTGTCCATCACATATACGAGAGTGTATGTTTCAAATGCGAACAATTACCGTGGACGGCTGGCTTTTGAACTTTTACGGATCTACACTTATTCTTAATTTTATTTATAGTAGATTATATTCTAGTTTTAATTAATTTCTTAAATATATGCATTTCTAAGAAATATTTTTAAAAGAATACCATGCGGGGACTTTCGATTGAGAAACACTTGTTTGCTTTAAAGAGCTCCCTTCTGATGAATCGGAGTTGCCTTCAGAAACAAGTGAGGAAGAAAATATGTTTACAGTATATGCAATAAAAAATATGCCATGTTTTATATAAAACTGCATATGCTTTTTTTTTTATTAAACTTGGTTATTTCAGTTTATAAAGTAGTTATATAATTTTTATAATTTAATGATATATGTATAAAAAAGTTATACTTAAATTAATTTACACATTTTCGCACAAATTATCACTCATAGTAATAAAAATTCATCAAAGTTTTTTTTAAAAAAAGTGTTTTGTGATCCTATTATTTCCCAAATTAACTAAAATAATATAATTTTGTGAAAGTAAGTATTATTTCTTCGAAGGAATACAGGAAATTCAAGGCAGCAACGAATGTACAAATAAGATGTCCTAGAAGGGCCGTGGTACCTTATTTATACCGGGTCTTAAAAATCAGGAAATAAATAAAAAATTAATTTTACCGCTTGATATCGTGTCCTTTTAACATTATTAATTCATATCAGAAGAATTTTAACTAAAATTTAATGATTTATGCTCAATGGGTTAAGTCACCAAATACTCCCGATGGCGCGGTACAAAAATTGGAGAAGTGGTGGCAGCTAAAGTGACGTCCTCGTTATTTGATCGACGTTCAAAATTACGAGGTTAGTTGCCAATACCCCTTCTCGTGCGATGCTGATAAAATCAATCAATAAATCATTGCTGCTTATTTACATCACACATAAGTAATTTAGTTTAGTTTTTATTAACGTCGCACTAGAAGCAACACGAGGGCTATTGGCGACGGATCTCGTAATTTTGAACCACGGTCAAGTGACTACGACGACACCTGAGCAGTCACCCCTCCCCCTCTCCTAACATCCACACCACGCATTGGGAGGACTTTGGGCCCAGAAAAGATTTAACGTGCATCAGTCCCGGCTACACGGCGGGTCTTTGGCGGCCAAGGATCGAACCCGCGACTGAACGAAAACCGCCGGCTGCTATTCCACGACCTTGAATACTAGGCTACCGCTGCCCTATCACACATAAGTAAAACGAAAGCAAAGGGCAATGAATTTCGCTCAAGTGACGAGAGTGACGCCAACCACAGCCGAAAACTCTCCCTTCAAATGTCGACACCACGGAAGGACTTTGGAGTGTTGCATTATTTAACGAGGATCAGCCTCACTATAAGATAGGATCTTTAGTAGCATCACAACAGGAACTCGCGTCTCGACGGAAACAACACCTTACAGCGAAAAGGCTGCCATGACCTCTAGGCTACCGAGGCCGCAAAACATTTTCTTAAACACCACACATGCATTCTGAATAGATCGCAGTATTAATAACGCCTCAGCTAAAGAAAAAATGTCAAAAAAAGGAACAAAGGCAGATATTAAAAATTTTATAATTTTATTTTTACAATACAAATAGCAGGATAAACCATTAGAATTTATAGATGATGTCATTTCTGTTTAATCATCCTAATGATCGGAAACATCTGATAATTTGCATCCTTTTCTATGCTCTCTCTCTGAGAATTTCTGAAAAGCATTTGTATCAAAAGGTACAGAAGCATTCAGCACATATATTACAATTTTATTAAGAATTTTATTTTCTTCAATAAAACTGCCATACTCTGAAGACAATTGCTTCCAAAAGTTTTTAAAAAGATCTAAGTACACGTATTCCTTATTTCCAAATTCTAATTTAGAAAGCAACATGCTTATCAAAGAAACAAATGTTGCTCCATTCATATGAGTTTTATAACTATTTACCACATCTAAAAATATAGATTGTAAAGGCCAATGTAAAAAGGAATCAAATATTTTGAGCATTAGCTCCATTGGTAAGCGTGTAAACACGTCATTTATTTCGTCAGCATTTAATTTATAGAGACAAACATACAACTCGTACGGACGTAACAATCTTAATTCCAGACAGGTAACAATGCACTTGTATCTAGTTTCTCGGCCTTGTAGTCTTGTAAAATAGTAAGGTAAACCTTCGTAATTTGAAACTAAGAATTCATCTTCCGTAGCAATAAGAGATATTTGGGCCCAATCAAGAGCAGCACGGTTTACCAACGCTCTAAACCAGTGTTGCATTTCTACAGAATTCTCCCAATTCGTACGAACATACAGTCGATCTAGGAAAGAAATGCGTGACCATAACCAATGAGCATCTTGTTCGAAATAGTATTTACAAGCAACATAAAAACGTTGTTTGATGTCCAAGCTTTCATTCCGAACCAAAATTCGAGCAGTCTCAAACCGATCTAAGATACCAGTTGAACGCCATGCCAATGCATTCCGCACATCAAAATTGATTATATGGTTTAAAAATCGTTTTCGGCGACAATGAAACCATTTATCAATTTCTGACCCTAACTCTAAAATTATATGTACTAACTGATTTTGGATTTCAGTTGATAGAGGCCAGTGGTTCTGTTGGTAACTGCAGTTTGTCGGTTCAGATGCAAGTTGTCTAAAAGTCGATTCATGTGATGGTATACGAATTGAAGAAACTTTCTCTTTTATTTGATCAATAGTATAATCATGGTATAGTAGAATTTCCGAGTCAAATGAGTATAAAAATCCCAGTGCAGCTCTTACATAAGCTAAGAGTTGAAGAGGCGGCCGGAAGTAAATATTCATAATCAGTTAATATATTAACTCAAGCAAAAAGAGTATAGTCGTCACTTGAAAATGTAAGGTACAGATATAATTTGAGTTCTTGTATTTTCTATCAAATTGTACCACGCTAAAAAAAAAAAAAAATTTCTATTATATAATAACTATTTTACGATATATTAAAATAAGCAGTTTTTTATCAATTCCAAAAAAAATCAAATTTTAGCGAGTGAGTGAGTGATAGTAGATTTTAATGGCGCAAGAGCCAATGTAGGCTATGCTGCGCCAAACATTTGTTAAAATTTATTTAAAAAGTAACAGCCTAAAAACGCAAGACAAACATAAATAACATACAAAAGATAAAAAGTTAAAAATCAAATGTGGTGTAAAAGGCCAATGTATCTTAAAAAGGCAAATAAGTTATAGTGGGGGGTTTCCCCCACCAAGTCAGAAAGTTTTAAAACAGATGATTGAAAAAAAGTCCGGCGATGATGATCAAACACCGGACAGTCAATTAAAATGTGATGAATAGAATAAGGGACATGACAGGAAGGACACTCGGGAGCATCTTCTCCAAACAAAAGATGTTTGTGTGTAAAACGAGTATGTCCAATGCGAAGGCGAGTCAATCTGACATCGGCTCTTCGCACTGGAAATACAGGCCATTCTCCAATGATCGGCTTCACCGAGTGTAATTTGTTATTAATTTGAAGACTCCACGATTCCTGCCATGTCTGATGAATGAGCATTAAAATATGACGTCGAATGTCCTCAAATGGGACTGCGAGCTGCAGAGGATTCGTTGCCGAACGTGCAGCCGAGTCCGCTTGTTCATTTCCTAAAATACCTACATGAATAGGTATCCAGCAGAATTTTATGTCATAACCCCTGCTATAAAGCTGACAAATAATTCCGGCAATTTCAACCACGATAGGATGACTTCTATCGTCCAGATGTACCAATGTTTCCAGGACGCTCCTGCTGTCAGTATATACAACGAACTTTCGAGAACTGGATGTCTCAGCTAATTTCAGGGCACAGTAGATGGCGACTGCTTCGGCAGTGTAGACACTGCAGGAAGAGTCGAGCCGGTAACTGTGCCTGATGTCGTTCGAAACGATACCACAGCCGACGTATCCAGTTCCTTTCGATCCATCCGTGTATATAGGAATATAATCCTCATACTGACAGCGATGGAAGGCAAAGATCCTTTGGAGAACAATGGGACATGTGTTGGATTTGCTGAATAAAGCAAAAGGGTTATGGAAAGTAAATCTTGGAACATTCCAAGGTGGAAATTTAATAAAATTTCTTTGTTGAATACTCAAGTCATGTAGGTTGAGTTCCTCGATGATGTTTTTCACCCTTTCAGTAAAAGGACGGATGAAAGAAGGACGAGCACTGTACAATCTGATTAATGACGGGCTGATAGAAATGGTCTTTAATGGGTGAGATGGGAGAGATGACATTTTGAAATGATAATAGAGCGACTGTTTCAGACGTCGCGAAGCCAAAGGCAGCTGGTTACAAATGACATAGAGGCTCTGCACAGGTGACGTTCGAAACGCACCACAGCAGATTCTCAGAGCATTATGGTGGACTGGGTCAAGTTTCCGCAATTTAGTTTTGCTAGCAGATCCGTAAACGATACATCCATAGTCGATCCGAGACAGAATCACCGACTGATACACTCGGAGTAGAGAAATTCGATCCGCTCCCCAAGAGGTGTTGGATAACACCTTCAAGATGTTGAGGGATTTCTCACACTTGTTCCGCAGATGTAAAATGTGCGGAAGGAAAGTGAGTTTGCGGTCGAAAATTACTCCGAGGAAGCGGACGTCAGGGACGACAGGAATAGACGTATTACGGATGCGAATGTCAGGATCGGGATGGAGGCCCCGTTTCCTACAAAAATGCACGCAACTACTCTTACTGGGAGAAATACTATGCCCATTAGCATCACACCATGTAACCAGGTTATTGACTGCGGTCTGAAGTCGTCGCTCAATGATACGCATTGACGATCCTTCGCAGGAAATCTGCAGATCGTCAACGTATAAAGAACCATGAACTGATGGTTGTAGGTGAGAAAGTATAGGTGACAGATGACAAATAAAAAGAGTGGGGCTCAAAATGCTCCCCTGAGGAACTCCTTCAAATTGCGTAAAAGATGAGGATAAAACATTACCAACCCGTACTTTAAAAGATCTAAACGATAAAAACATTTTAATAAAAAGTGGTAAATTGCCTCTCAGACCATAATCGTAAAGAGTGCGCAGAATCCCATAGCGCCACGTACGGTCATATGCCTTTTCTATATCAAAGAAAATAGAAACCAAATGATTTCTCCGTACGGAAGCAGAACGAATCTGACTTTCGAGTAGAAGGATGTTATCTACTGTGGATCTTCCTTTACGGAAGCCACTCTGAAACGGAGGAATGCATTGATTCCTTTCCAATTGATATACGAGACGGGCATTGACCATACGTTCTAGCGTCTTACACAGGCAACTCGTCAGAGCGATAGGCCTATAGTGTAGAGGGTTCTTTGGATCCTTACCAGGCTTCAGAATAGGAATAACGATTGCTTCCTGCCACTGGCTAGGAAACACATGCTCCCTCCATATTCGGTTGAATAGGTACAGGAGACTGACAAGTGAATCCTCGCTCAAGTGGCAAAGCATATCGTATGTTATACCATCAGAGCCTGGACTGGTATTGTGAGCCAAGGACAGAGCCTTTCCCAATTCCCACATGTCAAAGTCACAGATGTAAGGGAGTGGTTGCCGACACCTGAAGTTGATAGGTGTGTGCTCAGAACGATTCTTAGACGCTAAAAATGTAGCGCTGTAAGAATCGGAGCTTGACACACTAGCAAAAGAGTGGCCGATTACATTGGCCACTTCGACAGGTGAAGAATGCACAGCATTTGCAGTTTCCAGTATCGGGATAGAAAATTCCCGATACAGGGAGTCGCAGCTTTTACCTTTCTCCATAACTGTTGACTTGTGGTAGACGATGTGATGGAAGAGACATACCTGATCCATGATTCCCTCTGACTATGTCGCCTTACTCTGCGAGCAATCGCCCTTTCCCTTTTAAAGGCTATGAGATTTTCAGTTGTGGGATATCGTCTGAAGATACCCCACAATTTCCTTTGTTCCCGGTAGGAGGATTGACATTCCTTATTCCACCATGGTTTACTCATCTTCCTCTGTGATATTCCACTCTTCGGTATCGCTGCATCAGCAGCGTTCACGATAGAGGTAGTGACATTTCGGACAGAGCTAATAATATCCTGATCTTGAACCATTGTACCGGTAATAACCGCTAACCGTGTGAATAAATCCCAATCTGCCCGGTTGAAGCGGTAAGTGGGGGGACGTAAACGCACCCCAGTACCATGAACCTGGGAGATCAGGAGAGGGAAATGATCACTATTATAGAGATCATTTAGAACCTCTAAATTCAGCGACGATAGCAGTGTTGGTGAACAAATGGCTAGATCAAGGGAATGAAATGTCCTAGTGGGAGCATGGAAATACGTCTTCTCGTCGGTGTTCAGCAGACAGAGACTGTGATCAGAGATCAATCGCTCGATCTGCCGACCACGAGAATTTGTACCATCATACCCCCACTGAGGGCTGTGTCCATTGAAGTCACCTAGCAGAAGGAAGGGAGCTGGTAACTTTTCGACTAGTTGGTCTAAATCCCTTTGTGACACAACATCGTTAGGTGGCAGGTAAATGCAGCAGACTGTGATTAATGTGCGAGTGTGAATTCGCACAGCCACAGCCTGCAACGATGTGGTCAATGTAACGACGTTATGTGGATAGTTCTGGGATGCCAGAATGCAAACACCTCCAGAAGAAGGTGATGCGACATCAACATCCCTTCGTACACAATGATATCCACGCACGCGGGTTGTCATGTTACTCTTCAGAAAAGTTTCCTGAAGAGCAACACAGACAGGTTGGTGCGTAGATAGTATGGATTTGAGATCCTCTAGTCTGGGTCGTAAACCACGGCAGTTCCAGGAAACAAAAGCCATTAATTGGGCGCACTGGAAGTGGAAGGTCCCGTTTCCAGGACCCCCATGGAGTCATAATCTTCGGGCGATGGGTGTAATACCACCGCATCCCCGTCAATGACCCTCGTTTTTTTGTGAGGAACACTGTTCTTCGCAGATAGTTTTAATTTTTGCCTCTGCAAAGCTTTTCACCTGGCCAATGGCCTAGTCTGAATAGCCTTTGCAGAGGAAGGGGTTTTTTGAATAATTAATTTTTTCTTTGTTTGCAGAGCTGTGTTAAGTAATGGAGTCTTAATTTTTGGTTGCGGTTTCTTAGTGGTAGGAACAGGTTCCGGAAATTGGGTGGATTTAGAAACTACTTTAGTGTTCTGGGTTGCAGTAGCGTAGCTTTTCCCCTGTACTGCGTCTTCACCGTAGAAATCTCTTTTTCTTCTGCCCATTTAGGGCAAGAACGAGAGTATGCAGGGTGGTTGCCCTGACAGTTGACGCACTTTTCTGCAGCGTTACAGGAAGCACTATCGTGTCCTGTTGCTGTACAGCGAGCGCACCTCAACTGTCCCCTACAAGAGTTCTTGGAATGGCCATATCGTTGGCAATTAAAACATCTCAGAGGATTCGGAATATATGGTCGGACGGAGAGTCGGAAATACGTGGCCTGAACTGTCTGTGGCAGGGTAGGAGTCGAAAAGGTCAAGATGAGGTTCTGGGTGTTAAGCACCTTACCATGTCTCCTAATCGTAATCCTCCTGACACCACAAACAAGCTGGTCCTGCAGATTCTCCAGAATCTCTTCTTCCGACACGTTTTCCAAATCCCTTGAGGATACCACGCCACGAGAGTAATTCAGGTTTCTATGTGGTGAAGTCACTACAGGATAAGGTCCTAAGGTCTTCATACTCATTACAAGTTGATCTTGTTTTGAGTTTGAGACCTCGATTAATAGATCCCCAGAACGTAGTTTTTTGATATCCTTAACAGTCCCTACCATACCTTGAATTCCCTTTTGAATTAAAAAGGGAGATATGGTAGAGAAAGTTTCAGTCTCTCTTTTTATCAAGAAGAATCTAAAATTAGTAGTTTCTGTACATTTGTCTATTTCTAAATTTACATTTTCAGAATGCCGCTCAACACGGTCTGCCCATGATTCATTTTTTGTTTTAATATTTTTTTTAATAGCTTTGGGAGCCAAATCTGATATCATTTTATTTGTCGCCATAGTGCCTGAGAAAAAAAAGGGAAAACACGGAAAGAATTCTAGTTCGATGGGTCCCCGCCAGACCCATCTCCCCACCCTTTCCTAACGCGGAAACGAGTAACCGACGGAGAGATTCGTTTCAGCCGGACAATGTGACCTGCCCCATTACGTGCCCAGGCAGAGGCACAGGTCCAAGGCCGAAGCCGAGGAGGATTTCTCGCAATGGGAGGGAGGTCACACCATCCAGCCACACGCAACCAAGGCTCTCCCTCTGGGAACATTTTAAGGATGACGTTCCGAAACTGTAACCGACGGCGCACGCAACTCCTCTCCTCGCACACCCTTCCCTAACCAGGGCCTTTTCCAATCACGCCCATGCGGTCTCCCACTAGGTACCTCCGCATGAGGGGTACTGGGGCCCCGTATTGCTAGAGCTAGGCATGCAGGAAATTGGCATTGATACGCCGTCGGCCTTTTAGTGTTTTAGTAGAGACACCACAAAGATTTTATTTTTTTTTAATTTTAAATAATTTTAATCATTTTTTTTAATTTTTAATTTTTTTTTTCAACATAAGAGTTATCACAAACATTAATAATGAAAAAAAACTATGTTAGTTTAAACTGTTTTCCGCCTGATATAAAATATCAAGCGGAAAACCCCCCAAAGCAAAACACATGACAGGAAAAAAAGAGGGGGGAGAAGAAAAGGAAAACAAAGATCACTGAGGTACCTCGGAGTTGTGAAGCCCGTACTCATCTCAGGTAGATGAGCCCCCTGAGGGGACAAATTTTAGCGAAAATCCCGTTTTTTCCCCGCTTTTCTGGAAACAAATTTCTTTATAAAATTTAATAAACATATCGAGAATCTGGCTTTATAATGATGACTTTTTCTCAAACCCTTTTCTCTCTGCATTTAATAGTCATCATTTAAAAGCCTTTTAATTTCAGATATATTGCAACAGAAACACACTCAGAATTAAATAAGAATATCTTCCAAGGGGTGTCTAATCAGCAAATTTTGGTGAAAAACAATTAAGTAGCGGATAACGCTTTTGCTTCAATTAGATTTTCTTCTACTTTTCAAACGATCGCAAACAAGTAATTTGTTGTTTTCATGCTATACGTTAAGTGGTCATATATTTGGAGTATGCTTGACGTAGAGGTGTGTGGCGCATAAGTTAAATGTGACTATGCTGTTACTAACAATGTTAATATAAAAAAACGTAGTAATTTGTTAACAAAAGAAGATGAAAAGAAAGTGGGGTTACTGGTTACGTTGGGAGAGGATGTTTACTAAGGAAATTAAACCCAAAGGGGGAGACAGTTCAAAAGAGTTCCTCGGGGTGATGATTCCTGTTCTTATCTAAGCAAGGTACATCTCCGAAAGGTTAAATGTAGGATGATTCATGTTTGAAAGGACCCGTGTGGTGACCGGGAATGAAAAAATAATCCCACTGTAGCTCATGCATGTCGTAAGAGGCGACTAAAATGAGTACCCAGCGTCTAGGGGTATAGCCGGGCACCCTGCTCCTGGGGATTATATCAGGGGACCTCACGGACTTGCCTTCCTTGGCAAGTACGGGCATCATGACCCCGAGGCACCCTAGTGATCTTTTTCTTTCCCACAGGGTTTACTGTCTTTGGTAAACACGGGGGACGAACTCCCGGGTTACCCTAGCGATCCTTCTCTATTTTC
>BMAW01069300.1:0-21223 GCA_019974015.1 Nephila pilipes | reverse complement strand
TCGGTATGCTTCGTTCCATTACATTATTGCTGATTAGATTGGTTTCAGGAAGCTGCATTGGAAATGACTACTCTTGGTGTAAGTTATACTTATGTTCGGTATCTATCCGTTAATGTGATGAAATGCTTCTTGCTCAGGTTATACTACATACATTTATCATTAATAATAATAAACTTACGATAGTTAGTTTTAATTATAACTAAAATAAAATCAAGCTAGAAACTTAGTTTTTATTTATGAATTCTTTAATTCTCTATTATTGTCACCATCCATGGTAATACATTTCTCCCAGTATTTTCTTATTATCTGAAGGTCTATTATTGAGCACTCAATGAATGCGGCTCTTAACTTCTCATACTGCAGTTCACTTTATTCTGAAGCTTCCTTGAAACTAAACGTCCCATAAATAGATCTTGGCTTACCTTAAGCCATCTTTTTGGGATTAGATATACAGAATGAAATTTTATCAGATGTCTCGCTTGACTGTAGTAACAATCGAAACTTTTCGAACTACTCGCCACTTTGTTTTGTTTATCAGCCATTTTTGATTCTATGTATAACAACACTTCAATAAAAGTTCATTGCTTGGAAATTTTGTAGTTTTCTCATCCATAATAATTAATAACAAACCAATTTTCATCTTTAACAAAATGTTTATTTTAATAAATTTGACAAATTCGTTTACTTGGCCTTGATTACCTCGAGTTAAATTAATTTATTTAAACGCAGGACGCATAACTTGAAATTCAGGTACTATTTAAATAGCTGAAATGTCGACCTTCAAGTAAATTTCGCCTTCAAAATCGAACACTTGCTCTTTTACGCGTGTGTAACGACAGATAGCCATCAGAAAATCACCACTAAATAGTGTCAAAAAAATAACTTGGCCTGCTAGTAGCACACTAGTAACTGAATGATCACTTATCAAAATAAAATTTGTGTCTGAAAAATTGGAATATCTTGTTTGAAAGAAAGATTTTGAATCAAATTAATCATCATTGAAGCAATTATAAATTGCGAGACACGTTCGATTTGATGGACGTGTTTGTGAGATAGTTCTATATACACAACTTTGAGTTCCATACAACATTAAAATAACGATTTTTGAAAGCTTGTTAAAAAGGATATTGCGATGATTTACAAGAATTTATTATATAATTAATGAAATAATATGCTAATCTTTAATTTTTTTTTTAAGGTTTATGTCTGAATAACAAAAATCGTACAGGCTTTTGAGAGGCGAGATTTCTCGGACACGGTTGATAGTCGATTTTCTTTCCCTGAGGGAAGAATGTTTAAGAATATCAGAACACATGAGCATTTTTTTTGCAAGAAAGACGCATATATATATATATATATATATATATATATATATATATATATATATATATATATATATATATATATATATATATATATAGAAGCTAATTGAAATTGAAGAGACAGATTGTTTTTCTTTTTTTGGAGTTACAACAAATAAAAAGGGAGGTACAGATGAAGAGATAAAAACTAGAATTAGGGAAGACCATCATTCATTCAGAACAATTTATAAATTCTGAAAAGTCTTAAATATAAACATTAAGCTCGAATTACATGTGTTCAGTGCAACAGAATTAAAGTTTTTCTTTACAGAAGTGAGGCTTAGAAGCTTTCTAAAATTCACAAGAACAAAAATTAAAGGGCTTCACACTGCGAACCACATATGGATTCTTAAAATATGTTGGTCAGATAAAATTTGAAATTTTGAACTGTATAACAAAAGATCTACTATACCATACCAATTAATTCCATCTACCTTACTAATTAAAAACGATACTGGAGATGGATTGGACATGTATCTAGAATGACATCAAATGATAACACAAGAATTTCACTGACATGGGCGCCATGTGGAAAGACAACCAAGGGACACACGTAAAGTACCGTATGGATATAGAAGAGATATTTGGATGATCAAGTTGGGAAGTGCTCGGGAATCATCGTTGGATCGGTTAAATGGCGTGCAACAATTGTGGCCTAATGCCCTAGTTTGGTTTGACGAGAATTGTTGATGAGAAAATTATTGGTACACTTCTTACCACACCCTTCTCGCCTTTTTCAAATGTCTCCACTGGCTTAGTGACCCACGGCTAGTATTAAACAAAATATTGAACTAAATGTGATCCATTTCTCAAAAAGGTTCGCCATCACTGATTTATAGCATACTTCTCACAAGTGATAGTAGGTGGAAACTTTTTTGTAACCGTATTCCTATATTTTTATTAGCGTGTTTATTTCTCTATTGTCATTACATTCTTCAGCTACTTTTGATAGACAAGTTGTTTTCGTATTTTGCTGATCGTTTTTATTCAAACATTGACATTTACTGTTTTATTCGTTGATCTATTTTCTGCTTTTGAGCACGTGATAGAGTATTTGTTTGTCGGTTCATGTCGTATTTATATAAATTAATACTACATGAAGCCATTAAATTTAGTGTATTGAATTATTATTATTCTCAAGTTTCACACCCTCTATTGTATACGAATTTGATTCGAGTGATTAAGAAAAAATATCAATAAGTGATTAAGGAAGTTAATTAGAAGGTGCGGACACATTTTCTGCAAGTGATAAAGGATGCAGTGCTAGATAGCTTCATGCGAGAGTTTGATGTCCAATACAATCAGAACATGCCCATGCCACATCCTGCAAAGTGTTTTTTTTTCTTTTACTGCTTCTTACCATACATTTAAAATATGATATTAGAACTAAAACTTTTTTCCTATTATTATAAGGCTTTTATGGGTAATTATCTAATTGATTTGATGACAGAGTGAACGAACTTATAAATTCTGGCCATAGACTAAAATAATCTGTTTTGAAAGAAAGTTCGAGAAGAAAAGGAAATTGACAACCAGTAAAATGTAATGACTTTTAAGAAAAGCAGCCTAAAATTTTCAGTGCAGAAAATTTTTAAAACTCCATCAGACAAGAGATTTTAATTCTCTACAGATACTAGCGCCTCGTTGTCGCCGACAGTAACTAAAAAACAGCCATTGACTTTATTTGACTTATGCTATACAATAAGAGAAGAATCAATGATTGCCCTGATGATTCAGCAATGACAAAGCACCATTGAGATATATTAATCTGTACCATAGTATACAGGTAGCTTTTTTTGCTTTACGTAATATTTAAAGAGCAGACGACTTTTTTCCCGCCTTTTCATTCAAAACGAAAGAATCAGTTCGTTTCTTTTGTTTCGAATTCTTGTTTTTTTCATTCAACATGCTTTAGGCTCCCGTCTACCGGTCATTATGATTTTTTTTTGTGTGTGAACGTAATGTTAATCCTATGGAATTACTACTACCTTTCTCACAATTTTGTTATTTATTCTATTCGAACGCAAAAAAGTGCATCCGAAAAAGCAAAAAATAATGAAGGCTTTTGCGGGATTTCATTTTTTTCTCGATTTTTGAAAATATTTTACAATATTTTTAAGGACCGGAAAAACTGCAAGCGAATCACTTGGCGTAAAAATATTTTTAAAAATAGAAGGGAAAATGTAATTCCGTAGAGATCTTCGTTAATTTTTGCTCTTTCAGATGCACTTTTTTGTGTTGAAATAGATGGAATAGTAAAGATATGAGGACATGGTAGCAGAAATTCTCTAATTCTTGAATATAACGTTCAAGAAATCAAAATGGCCGGTAGACAGAAGAATTGACGTCCTTGACAAAGTAAAATTAAAAAAGCGTTTTGGTAAAATAAAACAATATTTAATACTTCATTTCGTTCTTTCTTATTTTGTAAGATTTATATTTACAAACACTTTTATATAATTCATTTCTTAAATATTCGAAAATATATTGCAAGTAATAATTTTGAATCTCGAAAATTTGAACAAAACTTGGTACAATTTCTCATATATATTTACATAATTTTTTTAAGACTATTGTTCTTAATTAAAAGAATGATACCTTGCAGTACAGTTTAATGAGTTTAACAGCAAAAAAATTTCTTAACAATTCCATTCAATTTTAAAATTTATTTGATGGAATGACTTATAACTTCTGCTATTGTGTTTTAAAAGAATTAATTATTATTTTGCAAGTAATATATATTAATCTTTGCAAAGTATTTATAATAATATGGAATTTATTTCATAATGTACCAATGAAAATTTACATATTTTTCAAATTAAATGAAATTTTGATAAATTTACTCGATTTAATTTCTTATTATTTTTATGTACCACTTAATTTAAAGAACATAAGTTTCTTCACAGAAGAAACAACGCAAAACAGGAAAAACAGCAATGTCATTGAAATTATTTTTATTAACAATAGAAAAATACGTCTGTAGTCGACTTTTGTGGCTCATATTACATACAATTGTTTGTTAACAAATCTGCTGATGGAATTCTTCATCATTCTAAAAAGTATTACATTGTACTTGAAAATAACTGACCTTGCCTTCTTCAATTTTATTTATTCATTTTTTTGTTGGGGAGGTAGATAGAGCTTTCATAAAAACTTCTAATTTTTGAAATTTACGTTTAAATCACTCGAAAATGTTTGTTATAAAACATTTTATTTTCGCACAATGGGCATTTCAGCTAATATCTAAATAAAGAGAGATCTGAACGAAACTAAATGTACCCCAAAACGGAGTGATTAAATTTACATTACCATCTAAATAAGATATAAAAAGTTATTCGAATAAAATACATTTTCTTGCTAACAATTATATAAATAAAAGGAAGATGCCATTTTTTTCTTGATCCCGAAAAGAAAAACTTCTTTAATATTAAAACTCAAACTGTTTTAGGTTTTCATAACAGTCTCCGCAGTAATATCCTGTATTTCCAGGGCGAGATCCAACAATTTCCAGCGGATACTTGCTGCTGCTTTGCAGATTCACCCGGTATGCTCCACTTCAAGTGCCAACAGCTTTCAGTCGATCCCCAATCGATCTCCATAAAAGAGACTCAAAAGAAAGACGCTGACAGTTCCGCTAGACTCAGGCCGAACCAGCAGCAGATTTATTCGGCCACGATTCCTCAATTGGTGTGCAAAGCAGACTCCATAAATAAACTGATCCGCCCACAGACCAATTCCCTCATCCAGGCTGATACCTCGACTGTAGCTTTTGGCGTATTTTTCCTTTTCCGACCAGGTGTGATGTCACACCAAAAATTTACGAAAAGTCTTCCGTATCGATTTTTCGTCTCGATTCCAGTACCTTCGAGTACTTTCCATTTGTCACCAAAGTCGTCAAGTCGCCAAATCCGTCGCCAAAGTGAAGGGATCAATTGCTTAAACTCTCTTTTGCCAGCTGGTGACATCTCTGTTTATCCATCTTTTCATTTACAAGACATGCATTGCAGGGAAGCATCAACTTATGTTCATAACAATAAACACCTTATTTACAAGTTCTTTTTTTTTTTTTTCTTTTCTTTTTTTTTGCAATTAAGTGAAAATTACAATCATTTTTAAAGAAAATTTCAGTGTTCAGAACTCCAGCCACCATAGCTTTCTACGTAAAGGCTATATTATCGAAATAATAGTCTGTTCCCTAGATAAGGTTATATTTTATATTATTCAATTTACAAAATGTCAATATATTTATTTTCTTTTGAGTTACTATGTTTAACGGAAAATCTTAATTTTTGCACATATTTGTATAAAATTCCCTTTTGACAATAAAAGTATACACTAACAAAACTTTTCTTGGATATATTTTTTTTAATTTTTAAAGCTCCATAAGTTTATAAAATATGTATTTGTAGGCAACATTTACGATAATTAAAAAACTTTTCTTCGTTGTTGTACTGTTACTTTTATTATTTCTCTTTTATTAATGATATTTTATAATTCAACTGTCTTTATATTTTCTAGGTCAAATACGGATTTATGAATTTTTGGCGACAGCTCTCAAACGAACAGATTTTACAAAATTTGAAGAACAACATCTTATTTTCTCGGAAAATGATTATTTTTAGCAATTAATCATCGAAGAATAATCTATTTAATTCACCAAAATCGAGACAATATATTAGAGAAAAAGCGCATTTTTTAGTAGAAACAAATTTTGTTTTGATGAAATAAATTCATTTCCACTCTAGAGTGACTTTAATTAATGCAGAATTCTTCTGTCTTTTGTTAGCACGTCAAGTGTTTTCAAAATTTAAATTGCAAATGACAATAAAACTTTTTTTTTACTGTCTTGCGGTTTGAATTGATTAAATTATTGATACATCAAATGGGGGTTCTAATAGAAACAAAAGTATTCAATGCAAGGAATTTTTTAAATTTTCATTTCAAAGGATAGTGTATAAAATATTAAGAAATTACATCAATTTTATGCTCTATTGCATTTATATTAAAACAATCTTTCATGTATATAATTTTAGATAAATCTAGAGTATGCATTTTAATTATTGCTTTAAAATCATTATCAGTCTATTCAGAATAAGTAGTTAGGAATGCTAAGACTTATAAACAAATTTTGTTTTTGAGGCAAATTGAAGGGAAAAAACATCCAGTAAAACACTAATTCGAGCTGCAACGACATAATAATTGCATCTAATTGTCATAAACATACAAGTTATGATAAATTAATTATTTATTTTTAAAAAGGCAATCTACCAGTAATTTTGATTTCATGAGCGTAATGTTAATCCTATGGAATTTCTCCTAGCTTTCTCAAATCTTTACTATTTTACCTATATGTGTGCAATAAAGTTCATTCGAAAGAGCTAAAAGTAATGAATGTTTTTGTGGAATTATATTTCCCCCCCTCCGATTTTTAAAAATATTTTTATTTCTATTTTAACGATTTGTTAGTGAATTTGCATATCTTTACAAAATGTTCTAAAATATTTTTAAAAATCGGTGCGAAGATGTAATTCCGCAGAAACCTTCATGATTTTTAGCCCTTTCAGATACACTCTTTTGCATTTAAATAGATAAAATAGTATAGATATCAGGACAACAATAGAAATTCCATAGAATTAACATTACGCTCGTGAATTCAAAATGTCCGGTAGACGGGAGCCTTAAACGATAAATCATTGAGTAATTACATGCGAATTAGTATTTTAAAATTAAGTTTAAAAACCCTAAAATGCGTGATTATTTTTGTGTTGACATTACACCTACGGCCCTTTTAATATAGTGTTTACATTCATTCGCTCTTTCATTCACTCCCTCCCTCATTCACTCCCTCCCATACCCGATCAGTCATTCATTAGAAAAGATATTCAGAGGACACTTTATTTTGAAAAGTACTCGGGTGACCATTTTGTAACAGCTAAAAAGAATATTCCCTTGGGTGGCTAATAATGATAGCAGAAGAAAGTAATAACGGAGCATAACAATTCTAACAAAGAGTACTTACTCTCTTGGGACAATGGTTAATATTACAGAAAATTAAAAAAATGTTGTGGCATATCGTGTCTGTTCACACACTTTTTTTTAAATGCAATGATTCTTCAGAGAGCTGGTGGTTTTCCGACCCCGAGGAGGGGGAGAGAGTTGTGACCTTGGATGCCGCTGTTGTTTCGAACCCTGGACCAGTGGTCCGAAGAATGCGCTCCAACCAACCAGGCTGAAAAGACATCTTTTCTGGGTGGTTAAGTAAGGCGTTTTATCTTCCAACGTTGCTGTAGAAGAAAGTCGCCGCACACTCCCCTCCAGTATCATCGTTATGATACGTTGTTTTGTACTGAAAGTTGTTTCTTTTTGATTTTTTCTGCCATTACTGCAATTGATTTCCCTCCCTGTTGAATTGAATTTTGCTTCGGACAGTTTTCCATTTGAGTCATCAGCTATCTCGTGTTGAGTCGCAGGTCTCGTCAACATGTGCGCCATAGCCGGAATATCACTTGTCGGGATTGGTGTGCATTTATCTTAGTTAGAGAGAAAGTGTTTTGCGTCGGGGGCCCTATGGAATCAGTTGGGCTAGGCTGTGCTGCCATCCAGTGTTTAAATCCTGAGTCACCACTTCGGCGGCTGGTGGTTTTTCCTACCCCTTGGAGGGGGAGAAAGTTGTGACCTTAATGCGGCAGCGTTGTTTCGAACCCTGGACCAGTGGGTCCGAAGAATGCGTACCTACCAACCAGGCTGAAAAGACATCTTTTCTGTTTGGTTAAGTAAGGCGTTTTGACTTCTAAAGTTGTTGTAGAAGAGAGTCGCCGCAATTCCATGCTTTCGAAAATACTCTACTACGTTCTGTTCTTTAGTACGGCAAGTCAAATTTTTTTGTATTTTTTCAAAATTCAAGGTGAAAAAATATAAAAATAACAGTTGATAGAACCCTTGTTTAAAATAATAGCTAAACAAGGTGACATGAAATCATGTGTTTGATGTCCTTCATTTCTATGAAAAATTAAAGGGCAAAATAGAAAAAGCCGTGCATGTTGTCTCGCTTTCCACTGTCGGCGAAATATCGCGTCGTTTGGAGACATTTTCTGGTTTGGAGAGAATGGCCGACGGGATTTTACACAAGTAACGTTAATTTTTATTGAAATGTATCAAATTATCATTGTGACCACTTTAACAATAACAAAATACGAACGAAACTTTTGTTGAACTTCACGTTATTTGTTACCAAGGGAGAATGTGTGAGTCACGTGTAGAATGGAGGTAGTGTAAACCATGTACGTAAGAAAGAAGGAAAAAAGATACAGCGAGCTACATAATTCTTCATAAAGAAAAGAAAAAAAAAAGCATTGTTCAATTATATCTTAATAAATTAAAAAAGAATATAGCCACACCCAATAGAAATTCATTAATTATTATTTATTTATGTGCTATACAATTCATTCAAAATAAATATTTTAAAAACCTTTTTTGGTTTTATTTGCACTGAGGTTTTTCCTAACAAATTATAACTTCCGTGCGCAATTCTAGATCTTCGTTAAAATACAAATCCTCTATAGAAATCAAGAGTTAAAGCGATACTCAGTCTTATCATAGCCAATTACAAAGCCCGAGACCTTAACAATAGGGTGTCTGTGGTCACAAAGGGAAGGATGAACAGGCCCACTCTGATTCCGATACTCATACTCTTGAAGAGAAAAAATATAAATTTGCATTTCCAAAAGAATAAACACATCCGACTAGCAAGTACTTTAACATTAGCATACTGACTTGAGCCCATACAAATGCGTTGCTTGTATTGTTCTCTTGGGTTAATTCACAAAGATATTATCTAAATGGTAATTCGCAGCTCCATGATAATTATGATTTAAAAGTAAGGTTGAAGCCTTCAATTTTAAATTACTCGAAACAAGATAAGAATGATTTAATCTACAGAGCGGCAACAATGCGCAATTTGTTCTACGCGCGTTTTTAGAACCATTCAAAATATATCGGCTCGCTTTTCATTGAGTCATATTCTTCAGTCACTTAAGTCAAAAATTTAGGTAACTATATTTTCCGATTCATTTCTGCACTGAGGTGTCTGTAATAGCCATCTGAAATCAAGAAAATTCGAACGTCTGGGTGAAATATGCATTATGGCTACCATGCGAGCCCCTCCCCTTCACAACCTTGCGAGTCACACAATGTTTGAGCAAGTTAGCCAGAATATTTTAATTGCGAAAGATAACAAAACAATGTGTGGGATTGCGTGACCTTGAGCCAATGTCCAAATGCTCAGAAACTGCGTGGTACCAGCAAAGGTCGTCGCGAAGGAAAATTACCCTGGAAAATTCAACGAGGAGGGCCTGGCAGAGATCTCTTATCGGCGACAGGAAAAAAAAGTAAGTTGAGTTCTTTTCAATGATTGCACAATGGATGGAATTTTTTTAATGCGCTGCAAGTATGTTTACTTGTTGAAGAAAATGTGCCATGTAAATGTGTAATTGAATTAAGTAGTGTACATAATTGGAAAGGAAAGAAAGGAGTGAAAGTGTTGTGTGTTGGGAATATTTTAAGGCTTTGTCATCTGCGTTTTACATTTTCTTCTATTTAATTTTATTTCAATAAAACACGTGGGATAACATTCTGGATTTTTTCATACGAGTTGACTCACTTCAGTTTATTGCAGTATTAGAGTTGTTTGTTGAGAGATGAAACAATACATAAAATTTGAATTATGATCAATTAACAGAAAACATAGAGCAAGAAATCTCTTCCTAGTCTTACATATCGCGTAACGTGACGGCTTAAATCAATATGCCCCAAATTATGAATTAAAAGGAATATCTCCTTAAAACTTTTTTGATTACATTATAATAAGCATATTAGAAGATTTACACAACAATACACAAAATTTTGAAAAATATCGTTGATTAGAGTTAATAAATTAAACTAGTACTTTTCATACCGTCGGGTCACTTAAGTTGAAAATGGTTCACAATTTTAAAAATAAAGGAACTGTACAACATTTTACTGTATTTTTTTAATATAATGCATAACAAGATACATATACTTATTCTCGATGAAAATCAGGAAAGCATTTGTTTCATTTTAGCATAAGCATACATTCCACATTTCACATTTTGAGTGGACTTGACTTTGTATAGATTTTTTTGCACACATTATACAACGTCCTCGATTTTCCACAAAGGTAAGCCAGTAAGCCTGGTATATAGATGTACTTAAACAATTAAAAATGATTCAATAAATCATGAATTCGGTGGAAAAATTGGAATAACCTTTGCTGCCTTTCTCTTTTACCATACCCTTGGGACATTTTGTTCTTCCAGGTCTTCATCTAAATTGCAGTCACCGTTTTCAGGAATCTGTACACCATAAGATGAAGTTACTGGTAAATCTTCGATCGACATTTCTTCATCGGATAAACTTTCTACAAGTGTGTCACTGCAGTCCAAAGAGATACTTTCGGAGAGTGACATAGCCTCTTCTGTTGTAAGACCGCGCCTTCTAAGCATTTCTAAAACGAGATAGGCAATATTCAAATAGCTGAAAACAACAAAAAAAAAAAAAAAAAAAAAGGAAACATATTTTGCAAAATGGCAATAAATTTATTCAAGCAATAAACATGCTTACCGATTATTTTACATTACGCATGAAAAGAAAAATAAATATGGATAAAAATAAATATTAATTTTAAAAACCTTATCATAGGTAAAATAAGAATTCTTCGATTCGTAACTAAAAAAGTATATACAATAGCTTTACAGACCCTACAGTATTTAAAAGTGAATTAAAACTAAATAAACGTTAGCAATTGCTGTTAAGTTCTAATAGTACTAAAGTACCACCTTATAAAAAGGTTTTGAAAATGAAGTAAAAAGACTTACATTTTTTAATTTTACAAATAACTATATTTCTCACAATAAGAAAAAAATATGCAGTGGACTTACTTATGAATATTGAGGTGTGTTATCACAGAAAATATTACATTTCACACATCGAGATGGTGGCTGAAATGAGATATATAGAGGGAAAATATTCCTTCTCAACGATTTTCAGCTTTACAGCATTGCTAATATTATTTGTCGATTATAGAGGGAACTGTTTAGCATTAATCCTGAAATGTACCGTTGGTAATGGGTGAATAGAATAATTTTAATATTAAAATGATTCTAGTGGTACACTTTTAAGTACCGTTGGAGCATAAAGGGTTGAATGAATCAACTGGATTTGATATTCCACAAACTCGGGGTTATTTTTGGTGGATGGAATCCAGATTCTAACTCACAATTCTATGGTTTCTTAGAGCAGCGGATCTTAACCAATGGTACGAGTACCACCAAAGTATGTGTGATATGTCGTTATAGGGTACGCGAAAATAAAACGGTTTTGTTGGCAGTGCAGCTAAAAAAAGAACACAATAATTTTAATATAATATAAAGAGTTTTAAGAGTAAGTAAGATGTTTTGTTTAAATTTTTCAATTCAAAGATCGTCAATTACTGAAAGGAGAAATTTCTGAAGCTCGCATCTGATACCATTTTGAGACTTCAATGGCGGAATTGCGAACGATGAAAATTTGGGACTCCTTGTAGTAACGAATATCGTGAACTTTCTAAAACTGTCAAAATGCAGTTTGTTGCCATTTGCAAGCACACAACTTGTTAAACGGGCGTTTTTTTCGTATGTTTACAAATAGTAATAATAAAAAAAATGTTCTATGCAAAGTTTTGCAAAGAACAGATTTAGCCACCTAAGGTACGCTTTTTTTGTATAATTATTATTAAATTACTCAATTAAATATGAGAATTAAGGTAAACGATGAAATATCGAGAAATAGACAATCGTAAACTTTTCCGATATTAAAATTGAAAGAAGCAATAAATTATTAAATTGAATATATTTAAGCTAAGTGCAATTAAAATTAAAGCAAACGGTAGGTTATTAAATTGATAATAGTTAAGTTAAATGTTAAAAAAGAAATTATTTAAAACTGAAAAGTGATCTGGTATGCCAAAACGCCTCACCTAAAACAATAGACCCTTGGGATGCTAATAATAAATAAATATAGACGCAAATTAAACGCATCCCCTGAATTTATATTTATCCTCTTTCGAACCGAACTTTAAAAATTTTGTGATTTGTTGCAATCCTAAGTATCCTATTAATTTTTCTTTTTTCCAAACTTCATGTGAATTTGTTTCACTTCAAAAGTGAATGAGAATTATGAAATGGAAAAATAGATTTCTTAATTTGATTTAATTTTTTTTTGTAAAAAAGTTTTTAGAATCTGTAATGGATGAAACAGAATGTGTGCGTGGGATCGGGGTGCCTAGAGAATTATTGATTAGGGGTATGCGGAAAGGAACCAAGGCAAATAGAGGTACTTGGACTGAAAAAGGCTGGGAGCTACTGATTTAGAGGGACCTGATGAAGGATAAAGGTTTAGAAAACTTCACGTCTGGAGACATTCAAAAAAAATCATGAATTCACGCCTCCAGTTTTCTCCAAATGTCATCATATGAATTACTAAGAACTACTACAAAAGGGGAGAAAGTTAACCAAGTTTCAATACCCTAACGCGGTACAATGTGGAAATTAACCTTTTCAAGTGTCGTTCTCATCATGAGATGCGATTAAATATTACGAAATCCGTATCCAACAGTACTCATGAAGCTCGACACAAATGTCGAATCCAGCCAATGGAGAACTGGGATATTAAGCCATTGAGGTACAAAGGAGACTATTAAGGAAGAAAAATACATGAACCCTAGTGATTGAATTTTTTTTATAAAAACTATGTTTCATTCAGATGGAATTACACAATAAAATCAAATAAGTAACAAATAAAAAAAAAAAAAAGAATTATATTTTTTCAAGGCTGTCTCCGTTTAATGTCAAAGAACCTGAAAGAAACTTCAAACATATTTCCAAGCAGATTATTGTTCCAATTTTCATAAAAATTTGCGATATTGTAACATATACATCCGTTTATGATGCAGTATTTTTTAAATTTGGGGACATTCCAAAAATACATCATTTTTCACGTGAATACGTAAAGTTTAAGTGCCATTTAGCATTATAGTCCCGAAGACGAAATATGGAATGCATTTTACACTTGAAACAAGGGATTAATTCAGTTTGAAATGAGTAATATCATGAAATATGCTGCTCTCTAAGAAATAGGGAAGCCAGAAAACAAAATTAACGTTCGAGTGCTTTTTTACTGAAAAAAGTGTTCGAATTTTGGGGCTTACATTGACACTTCGCAAAGAGAGCCTTAAGAACCATTCCATTTTGCTAAGATTCTTGATCATTTTTGGCAAATAGAATTTTTTTACACAGTACCGAAAGTATGGTTTTATATTCAAAGATTTAAAAAGTTTTTTTAACAATAAAAATTGACAAATTCTTTACTTCTTTCATTGAAAACAATGGCTATCTACCTTTGATAAGACATTTGACGCATAATCAACTCAGCGACTTCAAAACATAAACCGAACAACTTAAAAATGAAAAAGCCCATTTAATACTTGTAATTCTATCAAACATTTTGGTAAAACACGATGAACTTATATACCAAAGTGGCCAGCTACATTGCCTTTGGAAAGCACATTTTAGACAGGAGTATTTGATTTTTTCTCCAATATTCTTTTTTCCATCACGTAATTATTGCCTTATCAATGGTAATTGTAACCGTTTTCGGCGAGATTTTCATCACCCTTCAAATAAATGGCATTTTTTAACAATTATTCGCGTAAATAGAGCTTATTCGTTGCGCAATCACGGATACGCTTCATGAAGGGATATTAAAAAAATAAGGTACAGTAGAAGATGCTTCGAGTCCCCCCTCCCAAATTGCCCCACAATTGTTTTTCCTCCCCAGACTAAATTCCACGTGAAAAATAAGCGTCACTGCAATTCACTGAGCTTGTGCGAAATGATCTGACTGTTTATCAACCAAACTTTCTGCGGCTAACTGCTAAGATCAACAGCAATCGTAAGCATCCGCAAGAAAAATCCAACTCTTAAGGATTTTCTTCGCACAATTGTTTGATAAAAACAATACAATATCTTTCTACAGTTTTGAATAATAACAGTAAGTTTCTTAATCAACAAGGAATGAAATAAAATAATTCTTTTGGATATTATTCAGTTTTAAGTTTACTAATAGCAATGTAAAAGTAAATAAATTACTTATTTTTGGACATTGTTCAATTTAAGTTAAATAATAACGTTGTAAAAAGGAATAAATTACTTGTTTTTTGGTCATTGAATAGTATTAGCTTATCATTTTAAAGTGTCGTACCCTATAAGAGCCTTATCTACGGGAGCCACATTATGGCAACCCTTGTTATATACCTTCCAGGAACACCATTAAGACGATAAGCGCTCATACCATTACCATATTTAATTTTCACCAATGCCTCTGGAAATTAACGGTAGCATTTGCAAGTTCCATTTCCACTTTATGTTTTCCGTAACTTTATGCCAAAGCGTTAGCGACCGTGGACATAGGGTTACCACTGCCGCAGAGAATTTAATCAATTTAATATGTAGCAGCAGTAGCCTAGTAATCAAGGTTGCGGACTCACGGACGGCGTTATTTCCGTCAAGTTGTGGATTTTAAGCTCTGATGCCTCTAAAGACTCACCGTGTAGTCGAGGCTGATGCTCGTTAAATCTGTCGAGGCTCCAAGTCCTCTCGTTGGCGTGGTACAGAAGTTTGGAGAAGGAGATTCCAGTTCCTGTGTCGTCCCCATCATTCGAACCTTGTTTCAACATTTCATTTCTAAATATTTTAGTTTTCCTTTGTGTGTGCATACCTTGTGCTAAATTCAACTCTTAAGGATTTGGTACAAGGTCTGACGGTGCCGGGCAGACTGACTGTGGGAGAGAGTCAGTATTCGTTGTTAGCAGGAAGTCCTGCACAAATACAAATTGATATGCATTTCGAAAAAAAAGAAAGGAAGGAAGAAAAAGAAAAATGGGAAGTATAGGGACTATAATTCACACCCTGTAGATACATTGTAAGTTTTTATTTACTTTTGAATTTCGAAATTATGTAACATTTTAAGATCCTTATTCAAACATGTGCTGTTTTATCTCACCCTTTATTGTAATAAAAAAATTCTTTTTGCCCTTAAAGGTTGAGTGTGAGGATAATTGTCTCCTAGAGTGCCGGTTTGTAGCTCAAAATCGTTTGGGTGAGATCGTCCCCCTCGGACATTCTGCCAAAAACCTTGTGTTACTTCTTAGTGCGAGATTAATGAACAACAAAAATCAATATACTATGGCCCTTGTTTGGATAGTAAAAATGTAGATAAAATTGATGCTCAGTTTGATATGTATGCTACACAAAAAAATAGTTAGGTTTGAAAGTTTCATTGTATTTCTAAACGTATCTTAATGATTTTTAAAGTTTGTTACGACGAATTCATAAACTCTTATCAATATTATTTAGAGAAAAATTGAATTATAATTAGAGTTGTATGAAGAAAAAAGTATAAATATGAGAAGAGGTTGTGACGTTGGACTAGTCGCGATTCTCTTTTCACTAACCTTGAAGACTTTTATTGAAATTCATTGCATAAAATAAAAATTTCTTCCCAACCATAAGGAAATGTGATATATCAATTAAATGCAGGTCAAAATAAAGAGAAGTGATTCAGTTATAATCATATATAAGTAAAGAGAAATTTAGAAGAGATATATAGAGGGAGTAACAAATATTGCTGTCCGGTGTAAGTGACATCTAATGACTTGTGGTGATAATAAAGGACTGTTAGGCGGTTTAAATTAAATGGGCTCGGTAAGATAACTTAACATCAATTATAGTAAGATAGGTTTGCTACGACTGAGACCCGAAGAGAGCGTATTTATTTCTAGTCATTGATTATAAATAGTTTCATTTGATTAATCTTGAAATTTCTTAGACTGTTTCTTGTCTTTTTAAAGTTAGATATATCAAATAGAATTATGGCACAAGAGCCAGATAATAGTGGAGTTGTGTTACAAAGTATTCTAGAACTGTACAGTAAGAAGATTAATCACAGATACTTGTTTTGTTTCTTTGACTAATCTAAAATAAATATCGAATTTGTCAGCTTTCTCAGATATGGTTTTGATATTCAGCTAGAGCAAATTTGGTGAATATTTTTTTTTATTTCAGATCTCTCGTGATTGTAGTAACACTATTGAAATTCGGACATTTGTTTCGGGGTAAAACGAAATGAAAACCTATTTACATTTGCAGCAATGTGTTTCTTAACTAGTCATGCCCAAAAAAGTCACGTTACTGAGTCACGCAGTGTCACTATTAGCGATGCATTAAATGCATAAAAGTGTTTCGAATGAGTTACTTTTTACTTCGTATTATCATTCACCTTAATCAACATATTAACTGTGGCTAAAAGGTTAATCATCGAATCGTGAATTCTACATGGTTGAAACAAATTGATTCGGAAATGTGTTTTTGATAAATATTAGATTACTGATATTTGTTTTCACTATTCCTGCTCGCAATAAACTTAAATTAATTATTTTATACTTTGAAACGATGTGAACTTTACACTTGACTTCAGATTTAAGATTTTAAAAAAATCCTGCTGGTCTTTAGCTGTAATGGTTAATTCAAACTGTGACATATTTCTTTTTATTATTTAACTCTACGGCTATTTTAAATTCTAATTAAATAGTCAATAAGCTCAGAATTTCAATTGAAGATACGTGAGAGCAAGACAAAAGTCTTCATTAACTACTAAAGAATAAATAAAAACACACTCTCGAATCCCTCTTAATTCTGTTAATCCTAGTTTATATTTTTATAATAAAATTTTAGCTTACCAAATCACTCGTTCTGAATCAAACACTTCACGATAACAGCGGATTCGAATCTTGGTACTTTAAATAGGAATCGTTTCAATTCAAATGATTTATTATGGTGCATCAATCCAATTTACAAATATCTATCAGCCTGTCGTTATCCTCGATCTCCTTTCTCTTTCCTTTCAATTCTATTTCACTTATGTATTACTATTTTTAATTCAACTCTGCCGGCATTTCTTATGTGCGTCTAATTTACATAATCACAATTCATTTTTGGTTAAGAAGGAACAGCAATTTTATGCAATTCAAATCACCGAAAAGTCCCCGAGGTTAGTGAAGAGAAAATTGCGAACAGCTCAACGTTACAAAGCAGTCTTATAACGTAAATTCAATTTTAATTTTTTGAACTGATGATTTTGTTTGATATAATGTTAGTGTTAATCTGATTACGTCTTTATTGCAGTTTGAAATAAACTATTTAATATTTACTAGGTCTGAAATTTTCTGAATACACCTAAGGGGTATATTCAAAAAATATTCGAACATAATATTCGAGCATAAGCAAATGAAGCGATGATGCACTATTCTAATGGTATGCATGAAGTGTTTCGTGTCAGAAGGAGCTGTCAGTCACCGGCTGACCATCGATGAGTGTGGAAGTATAAATGAGCGCCATAAGATTTTCATTTTTGATTAAAAAAAAAAAAAAAACCACCACCACTTGAACAACGCTATTATATTAAGACTTGTGTGAAATATGGGGATTATCAAGTGGAAAACACTCGCAAGATTCATCAGGTCTTCGGATGTGAAACAATAGGCTCAAGCAGAAGGAGTAGTAGAATGCTTCAAAGTTGACCGCACTCCAGTGGAGAGTGAAGCACATTCAGATAGACCAGGCCTGACCAACCCGACTCCCACTGGATGTCAACCTGTGGTCTGCGAAACTGGGTTACCTGAAAGAAAATTTAAACTTTTATTATATATGAAATTACTAAAAAACATTCCACCACGAGTCATTCGTATCATATCCTATTACTATGGGAATATTTCAGTAAATTGAATCAACTGTTGTCACGATTGTTTCTTCTATAGTCTTGATCAAAAATGATAACAAAGATGAGTTCCTTTAAAAAAAACGCTCAGGCCGTCTAATTTGAGTGTACAATACACAATATGTACCTAATCAGAAGACCTACTGAAGAACGCGTGTGTGCATTATTTGACGCGGAGAAGGATTGCGATGCGCAGACCATGCAAAATAGCAGCAGCCAGTCTGTCAGCAACAAGACTAATATATTTGTTACAGAAACGTATGGTTCCAGACAGAATGACTGTTTTGTGTCTTTTGATTCCTCATAATTTACCAGCAACGTTGTGTCGTTTGCAAGACAGTTTTTTTTAAAATTATACTTCGTACAAAAACATTTTATTCAATAACATATAATATTCTTAATTTATTGCAGAATGTTCTTCATTCTTCAAATGGGGCTCGGGAGGATGAGTCTCTTCCCGCTACTCGAGAGGTGAAAGTAGTAGTAGTTTTTAATGTGAGAATTTGAATTGGCGTTTAAAGAGCCAAAATTAAAAAGAAGAGGGATAAATCGAATTCATCACACACACACACACACACACACACACACACACACACACACACACAAACTTACAAAAGAACCGAACTTCAACATTGGAACCATTCATTCCATTTGAGATTTTGGCCTGTAGAAGAGTCTCAGCTGGTCCTTTTTTCACATTGCAATGCCTCCCTACTACTCATTCTTCCGTCATCTTAAATCAAAAACTTTTAAGTCTCTAACTTAAATTCTAAAAAAACACAGAGATAGTAAATGTTTATCAATTAAAATAGTCACAGGTTACCAATTCAATCACATAATTATTTATGGTATAAGGGGAAATGTTCTAGTATACCAGTCCCTCAACACGTTTATTAACAAGTTTTACGTTAATTTTAAATATCACATTTACCCCAATAAGTGATTATTAGTAGTTGTAATGATGATTAGCATCTTCGCTGTAACCATATAATCATCGATAGTAGATGATTGTACAATTACAAAGCAGCTTTATCTTCTGCTTCTACAAGGCAGAGTCAGATGTTTGTTTCAGTAAACCAAATTAGATTCAAACAAACGTACATGTAACACATGGATCAATAACTCCCGAGACTAACCCAGAGATGGCACTCGTAGTAAACCAGTAACCAGGTCTTTCTAGAGTACTAACCTTTGCTTGAAACGTGTCAAAATTTTAAGTCGATCGGACCAGAAACAGCTGAGTTATCGAGGTTGGAGTAAAGTCGTTTTGTAGTTTGTTTAAAAAATGGAAAAAACCGAGTTTCTCGTGTTCTGATAAAACATTGTTTTTTAATGGGTAAAAACACCGTGCAAGCGAAACAATGGATTGAAAAATGTTACCCGTACTCTTGTCCATCAAGCAATCGATTTGTCGAAATTGTCTTGAGCGTTAAACGTGTGGTCCGACTACAAATGACGCGGAACGCCTGGTAGACTCTGTAAGCCGTACACGGAAAATGTGAGTGAAGTGACAAAATTATAATGAAGATCGTCAAAGTGAAGCTCTGGAGAGGTTGGAGATGACACAGATATCATATGGAAGTGTATTTACTATCCTTCATGAAAATTGAGTAACGGTGCGTTTTTCCAAGTAAGTGCCGCGGATTGCTTTCTTTATGGAACAAAAACAGCAAAGAGTCGATGATTCAGAAGTTGTTTATCGCTATTAATTCGCAACAAAAAAGTGATTAAAAAAAAAAAAAAGATTTGAAAAGTTAGAACGATTGTATCAATCTCTTAAAAGGTGATTAACAAAAAGGTGTTATATTGATGAATACAAAAAAATTTTTTTTGCAAAAAAAATGTTGTTTTCAATGTTAGTCTGGAGCATGATCCATGTGTTATGTTATAAG
Source organism: Nephila pilipes (assembly GCA_019974015.1). NCBI lineage: Eukaryota > Metazoa > Arthropoda > Arachnida > Araneae > Nephilidae > Nephila > Nephila pilipes. Next base: position 1,083 of record BMAW01069300.1, on the reverse strand, counting down.
CGCACTAATCAACTCCTAAATATCATTCTATTTCTTTTCTACTAACTTCTGATATATATTATACGATCTAATTTTTTTACCAAATACATCAATACACTTTAACTAATTATCTAATTGCCTAGTCTAACTTATTTACCTAGACCATGTTCATTTGATAGTTCGGGGTTCTATTTTCGTCATTGAATTTATATAGAGTCTCCAAGTTCATAAAAAGAAGAACGAATTACTCATTGTTACAACTTAAAACAGGTCAACCACGCCAAACAAATATAGCTTTGTTACGTCAAAAGCTCGCTTCTCTCAAAGCATGGATTTGTTCTTTCTAAGATGAAAATGCTCAAAATGTACAATTTTTTTCAGTCCAGGGAAATATGCAGCATAAGACGGATATGCGTTCCAGCTTCGACAGTGCAAGAATTGGTTGGGAGAAGTGTGCAGCTTTCCAAGATGACATTGAATGTTCAAGAACGAGCAATATGCAATGGATATTCATATTTAGAACTTTAACAATGTTAATCTGTTTATTCAGTTGCGAAGAATGTCAAGAGGTATTCTTGCATAGCAAAATATTCAATGCTCTTGTTTGCTTTTAAAACCACGGTTCCCAATATCATCTATGAATATAATTCAGTATTCCCATTGACATTGATTTGACATTTTTTATAAAATGCCTTTACATGGCATGTACAGAACTTAAAATGGCTTAAATGGCATACCTTAAATTTAAATTATTTACCGTTTTGGCAGAACAAAGTGCGAAATGGTACGGAAAGGAACGGTAGCTGCAGCGTATTCAACTGAAAAATATTTCGGCAAATTCGTATGCGCTACTGTACAGCACCAACCAAATGCGGAACCTGCCTCGTGGAGCACTGTACTGTGCTATGTTGGCATTTTTTTGTATGCTAAATTTTGCCGCCAAACTTAACGTACCTGCTTGAAAAGAAAAGTAGCGGCTTTATCGGTAAATGCGTTTTAGCTCAGCCGCGGCTGAATTGATGTGCCACGCGGCAAAATACTGAGCGTATGCAACCTGCCGGGTGCGAAGCCTTGCCTGATGGCCATGTACCGAACAAAGTACAA
>BMAW01069299.1:0-10417 GCA_019974015.1 Nephila pilipes | reverse complement strand
CCTTAAACATTCAGTAATTTTTATTCATATATATATATATATACGTTTTTAAATAACTACTTTAAATTATGGTTTGTAAAAGAAATATCTGATGATGAAATATGTAGAAAATGAATAAAAAATTATTAAATGTTTTAGGTCTGATAGTAAAACTTATTTCTTACTAGTTATAGAAAGAGTATTTGTGGAAATTCTTCACTTGAATTTTAATAAATGTATTCTCACACAAACCTGGAAAAATACGTGTATTTAATTATTTAGAATTATTTTTGTCTAAGTCAAAACTCTTCTATTTATTGCAGATAGATAATTGATGGAATGCACAATATACCAATATTTCAATAATAATGCTATTTCACAGAAATACGCTAAGAGTTGCGTTAATTTTATTAATCGTTATGCTTGTGGTCATATAAGAATGAGTTGGAAATATTTTTTTTCTTAAATCTATTTGAACATTTCGTATTATATATGTCATTATGATAAACTAACCTTTTAAGTTTAACTCAGATAGAAAAAATATATATATACAGTACCTATATAACTCCATACACTTAACTCTTTCTACGAGGTGTGGCTATTAAAATACAAAACTGATAGTGGTACAGAAGTACGCTTGCGCCAAATGCCAGTGACCGATATTTGTTTATCAGGAAGCCTACTCTTTAGAATGTAGTGGCCCCCTTTTATGTAAATAAATCCGTATATCCGTAGCCTTCATTCGTCTTACGATTATTGGTTTTTGTTACATATGTTAGCAAAACATATGTTAAAAAGAAAAAACATATGTTAGCTACAAATTCTTTTAAAATTTTAGATGAAAATAGGAACCACAACTGCTGAAACTAATAGTTTATTGAAAGAAGTGTATGGCAATGAATGTTTATCACGGACATGCCTTTTTGAAGGGTGTAAGCGTTTTCAAGATCGTCGACAAAATTTTGAAGATGATTCATGCCTGTATTGGCTGCCCAAGTCAAAAAAATGGATGACAAAATTATCGAAAAAAATTCGTTAATTTGGTTTGATCTGACGATCAGTTAAATATACCTGATATTGTTGAGATTGTGAGAATTGATAAAGAATCCTTATAACAAATTTTTCCAGCAAGATAATGCCCCAGTTCATTCAACATTGTGTATTAAAGGGTTTTTATTCAAGTACAGCATCCCAAGCGTTTGGACCATCCGCCTTATTTTCGGGAACATGCGATGTACGACTTCTGAATGTTTCCTAAGGTGAAATCTATATTAAATAGAACAAAATCGAATTCCATTGAAGCTGTGAAAGTCATAGTAGTGCGCTTCCTGAATGATTTGATGGAAGAAGAATCTGAGTACTCTTTCGAACAATGACAAATTCGCATTGAGTGTTGTAGAGATAGAGGATGGTTGTATATTGAAGGTGATAATAAATAAATATGTAAGAAATCAAAATAAGATGTTTCACAGTACATGTCTCGTTATTTAATAGCCACAGAATGTACGTCGAATTTGTATTTATAAGGAACTATAATATAAAAAATCTCAATGAATATCTTTTTATTGAAATATGATAAGAATAAAGCAATTTTATGACTAAATGATCACAGCAGGAATCTTGAGTAGTAATTTTTCGATTTCAAACTTTCATGAAGATTTTACTCTGGGAAGTATCTGAATATAATTAAATATTTGATACGGAGCTATTCATAAGTTAAATACTTTGGGTAAGAGTTCAGAATTAAAAATTGGATACTGAAATGAGATAATTTTCATTACGTCTTTCATGAAAATTCCAGTCAAAATGGGGTGTGAAATATTTTTATGCAAAGAAGGAGATATATTATCAAGGAAATATCACATTATCATATGTATAGAACATTCTTGGTATGTAAATTGAGTTTCCGGATTAAAGTTCCAAGTTTTAATGATAAAATGAGTTTCACAGTTAAAAGAGTTATTAACGTCGCACAAGCACTAAGGAAATCAAAACTAGATGTGAATAAAATCATTATTTTGCTTTAAGAAATCATAAAAGAATTACAATTTGTGCTGATGAGCGTTACTGTGATTCAAACTTATCCATCAGAGATACATGCATTACTTAAATTTCCATTTTTATAAGGTGCTGTAGATTTAATATTAGTTTAATTTTGTTCCTAACCTTCATTATAATTTTTTCCAAAAATTTAGATTTTCATTCATCATTGATACGAATAAGTAGAAAAAAAATTATTTTGAAAAATATACTTAAGAAATCAGAACTCTAGAAAAGTTAGTTATGAAAAATATTTTGGATTAAAATGTGACAGTTATTAGTTAATTATCCAATGTGTTATTTCAATAACACTAATAGCACTTTGGAATACCTGTTAATTTCGTTCATATATGGGTTTAAAGGAATTCTAAAATAAACGACATTACAAATACGCATAATTCAAAATCAAACAACATTGTAAAAAATAAAAAAAATAAAAATAAAGAAACTCGAAATAAATAACAAATTCCTATACCATAAAATTACTTTTTTTTATTTCATATACCAAATAATTACACAGTAAAAGCAAATAAGAAAAACTCATTGAAACTGATAATTTTAATTCCAGTGAAAAGTAGATCATTTCAGATGTGTATGTTTTATAAAAACTGAATCAAATTTTCACTTATATTTCTTTATGAAGATTGAATATAGCAACGAAATAGATATCAATAAAACATTAACTTACTTATTATCCATTCTAATAAATTATTTGAAATTCCAAATGTATTTCAAAGTTATTAAAAGTAAAGGATTATCTGAGTTTTTAATTTATTTTCCAAATAATTTCAAAAAAACATAATCTTGAAGAAGACTTTAAGACCCTTTATAGGTTCGCTTGTTGACAAAGTGCAACTACATACATATTTGTAATTTTTTTTTTTTTTCATTAAAAATCCGTTTTCACGAAACTTGATGAAAGTTAATATTATATTTCTGAATTTGATAACTATGTGGCTACATTACAAGATTAAATACTTTTAATATTTTCAAACTATAAAATATTTTTTATGTTCTTTAAGAAGGTCACAATTAATTCCTTGAGATCAACTCCATTGAAGATGAGTATATAATTACCATCATAGTGAGAGGTGTCAAGACAGGTATCAAAAAAGTATCAAACATTAATAATATGTCTTAATATTTTATTTAATCAAATAAACTACTCTTAGGTACCTATTGAAATAATGAATAATGTTATATCTTATTTTATTTACTTAAATTAAATTTAAACAAGTGCATTACTTATTAATCAGTAAATTATTTTGTATTTTAATCCAGAATTTACATTTTATGAAATGTTGACTCACTAATATTCTTTTAGTTTACGTTTTCTGAGTTTTTCTGTATATCACGTAAATAAGCCTATTTAAAACTAGATAAAATATTTATAAATATATATAATGAATACAAAATAATATTACAGTTTTTCTAGTGTAATATTGAATTAGCAAAAAATGTTGTGCAAGTGGAAGTCTTTGAGAAGAAAAAAAAAAAATTAATTAAATTGGAGTGTTCTATAATATATTAATTAAAGAAATAATTAATGATATACGAAGAATATTGATAATGTTCTCTCATCAAAATTTAAATTTTATTTATATTGTAAAATCTACTGAATCATAATTTTCTGCACAAATATATCATATGTGGGACTTGATAGAGAATATAAGACACACTCTTACTTTTGCTTCTTGTACTGCTTATTCTGATTCCCACATAAATTTCTGTTATTTCCTCGTTTATCCTTGAACTTTGCATAGATTACATAATTCTAATTAAAAAAGGGCAGCTTAAGTTTCTTTCCATAAGCCAGTTTGCCACATTTTGTAACCATCTAGTCTTTCATTTTTAACATTACTCGAATCACAAGCCTGAATTTCATCTTCAGTTCAAGTACAGGTAAAGTAATAAATCAGTCAATTATATTTCAAGACAGAGTGTATTAATTCTATTATAAGGGGAAAGTTCTTAACTAATTTAAAATCTCTTAACTTTAGTACCAATAATAATTTCTGTAATGTTCAAAATTGTGCTTACTGGAATAAGATGCGAGTAAATTATCACAATTTTCAATCAACCAGGCAACTTTGGGTCCCAGTCTGAACGAGTCACATAGACACATTAGAGAGCTCCTAGATACTCCACACTAGCACTCTTCCCATAACTGTAGCATCATCTCTCTCAATTCTCTTATCTGTCGTTTTTTTCTGACTTGATTAATATGTTCATTTTAGCTCTAAAGCTCCCATAATTTTCATAATAACGTTTCATTTGGTTGGAAGAAAGTTGACAATTTAAAATACACATTCAGAAAGAAACTCTAGACTTTTAATAAATAGAGGTTTCGCTTTTGAAAAAATAATATTTTTTCATCGAATATGCAGTGTAGTAGATTTAAAAAATAACTTATCTAAATAATTTAATACTTTAAAAGAATTTAAAACAATTAGAATCTGAATCCACGCAAGTAATCCACATAAATTGTGGAAAAATTAAATAAATTTGTGAAAAATCTATTAAATTATATTAATTAACTGATTAATTATTAAATTCAGTTTTTAATAAATAGTAAAGCAATACTTTTCATCTGAAACAATCATCACGTTTTATTAAGAATTTCATACAACTCGTTATTTTCAATACTTACGGCAACCCTCCACATTTACTGTTTTTTCTTTAAATTATTAGTTTAGAATTTTCTAAGAATGTAACCTATGTCTACAGTCAACAAATATATATTTTACTTATATTTACAGATTTTTTGGTGTTCGTAATTTGTAGAATAATAGAAGAAAATGTAAAAATGTTGACAAAAATGCATGACAATTAATGATGGAATTAATTTTATTATGATAGGGTGAAAATTCAGAATTCCTCACAGACTAGAAAAAAAATAGGGAAGAAATAGAAATAAAAGCATTTTTTTATAATTCAGCATTTTTATTAATTATTAAAAGTTTGTAAGAGTATGTAAAAATCTCTTTTTTCCTGCTTACATAACATTTAATAAAATTACAGTATGATTATCTGTAAGAATAAGTAGTAAGTTATGAAGCATTTTAGCAATAAGTTCCTTTTATTGTTATTTGTTCTGTGTCTGAAAGCAAAAATTAGAAAGGATATTTGAAATCAAAATCTTTTAACAGCAAATTTAATTTTAGGTATAATTGAATATTATTAAAAAAATTCGTAAAAGGTGTAGGCCTGCTAATCGTTTTATAACTATATCAATCTTAATTCCTGCGGATTTATCTAACTAACACTTATAAAAGAAACCTCTTTTTTTGATTTTAACATCCTTATAAAATCTATCTTCTTCATTTATCAGTTTAATTTTTTTTCTTGAAATATCCATGTTAAAACTCGCTTAATATTAATGAATAATGGATAACCACGTATTATATATATAACAATTTTATCAATCCTTGTAATACTAACATAATTACATTTTATTATGCTCCCAACTCTTTTTTCACACGGTCTTTTTTACAGGATTTTGAAATAGGAAGGCTCATCAATATACTTTTTAACTCATTTTTTTAGCCCTAATCATCCAATTATTATTAAATCCAAATTTTGAAAGTGTAATCAGAATATGGTAGATTTATTCCCACATTATGTGTGAGTGACTTGGTCTAATTCATGGCTTGTTTACTTTGTATTCTTCAATTATGGGGAATAACCACATTTTATAATCATTTTTTTTTTATTTCGTCGTATTTGAACTTGAAAACGGAATTTCCATACCAAGCCAAATTAAAATCCACCACTTCAGTTTTTCGACTATATTCATTTGCTAATATTTAAAAGTTAATTATTTTAACATGTTATTAACTTGAAATATAACCTTTAAATTACAGTTTCTATCATGTATGATATTTGGCTTACAAATTTCGAAGCATTTTTTTTTTTCCGTTTCGGTAATTAAAGGCGATAATGACGAAATCGAAGGTGAAGTTCAGCTCTTAACGGTTGATTTAATTCGCTAAGTATTGAACAGCATTTTCTTTGATTTAGATATGAAAGTTGCAAAAAAATTTCAACGTAATATGAAGTCTTGTGTAGCCGGATATCAATAATTATATAAAGATCATGAGAAAACAAAAACAAAAAAAAAAAAAAAAAAAGAAAAGAAAATAACTCTATTGCATGTTTATCCAAGAACGTATTTAGCGAATGGAGGTGCTTTTTTTTATAATTATTCTTAAATTACTGAATTAAATATAAGAATTAAAGTAAACGATGGAGAAATGAAATCAAGAAATGGACAATAGTAAACATTTCTGATATTAAAATTAATTTAAGCGATAAATTATTAAACTGAAATTATATCAGCTACATGTAATTAAAATTAGAAGAACTGGTTTGCAGCAATGTGGTGGTGGTTTATTGTGGACACATCTGAAACTTTTTATCCAGAAAATCAACTGCTTTAATTTTCTCTTTCTGTCATTTTTGGGGAGAGAAATTTATTCATAAATATATATGTATCTTAGAGTTGATGAGGCTAGAAATTTGAACTATAATTGAATACTCTTAGTGTTTTGATGTAGAAAGAATTTAATGAATTTTCTCTCTCTCTCTCTCTCGTTATTTATCTGTGTGTATTGTAGATTTTTTAATATTTTACTAAGAAATAACTTAGTTATTTGGATAACATTTTAATATCCACATTAATTTTTCTTTATGTACATACTGTTTTAAATACCAGCTATTCGTAATATTTTTTTTTGGTTTCAGGAAACCATAAATTGCATCAACTTGCGGTGTGGTTATGATAGAGTTCAACCTATCGAGTTCTAGAACGATGGTATTCGAAATTTCAAGGAACGTTGTGGAAATATATTACTCTGGTAGGAGGCTATGTAGAAAATCATAAGAATAAAAAATAAAAATTAAGTCTCGATTATTTTTCAGAAATAATTAAAGCTACGAAACTATAGATAATAATAAAATTCTCCGAAACTGCGTGTTACTTCAAACTACGGCTTCTTGAAACTAAATCAAACAACATGCATAGCTACAATTTACATCAATTAATAGGCAGAACCAATAAATATTCAATAAATCTTATCTAGGTGTCTTGATTATTTATTTTTCATATGTATAATAACTCAAACTTTAAGTAACTTCCTCGTAAATACTTCAGTGTATTTACGAGGAACCTTCAGATTAATGTAAAGCGGTTCTTTGTATTTAGATATTCTTTACAAAGATAATTCTCTCTACACCGATGATAACATTTTCCCTTCCATCACTATAATTCTCTCTATTACAATTTTTTTTTCAAAGTCCAACTTATGTCTACGAAGTAAACGCTATACAAAGAAAGTCTAGAAAAAATATGGTTGGAAGGTTATACCTGGTTCTCAAGTTACATTTTTTGTAAACAAATCTCCTCGAAGCTTTGCATGGCTCTTGAAAAAGTAATTATCGTAATATGAAAGTGCATCCCTTGCAAGGGGGAAAAATTAAGTTGAAATTTCCTGAAAAACACAACATTGAACCTTACTCCTACTCTCCCTTCTATGAAAAATGTTCAAGGATTCCTTTCATCGGAAGCGATAGATAAGACTTCGAAGCTCCTGAGAGTAAATTATGTGATACATTGTTTTGTCTACACTTTAATATCGTAATTATCTTACTCTCCGATAAATTGTGTCAATTAGAATAATTCGAATCGGGAATTATTCCTGTACTTTACTACAAGACTTAAATTAATTTATAAAAAAAAATTGTTTATTGCTACTTTTGATAAAAATGGCTCCAAGAAAAGAAACATCAATCGAAATGAAATTCAGCGTCATAAAATATATTGATAGAGGCATGACGCAAGCTGTGATTTACAAAAAATACAGAATTTAATAATCGACTTTTGCCACATTTTTAAAGAAACGGAAGGAAATTGAAAACATTCTTAACACTTATGATATCGATCCACAAAAAAAAAAAGAGTTTAAAGACAGCTTTACAAAACGGAAATAGGTGCCGCCATGTTGAAATGGTTTAGAGAAAAGCGGGCGTTGTGTGTGTGTGAATGTACTTTTAAATGGACCAAATATTTGAGAACAAGCCAAGAAATTTGCATGCGTGATGGAGAACTTAGATTTTAAAGCTTACAATGGATGGCTCTTACAAGGTATAGATATTGACATGAGATATAACACATCAATCAATAACTCCCGAGACTAACATTGAAAACAACATTTTTTTTGCAAATTTTTTTTTTATTCATCAACATAACACCTTTTGTTAATCACCTTTTAGGGTGATACAATCGTTCCAACGCTTTTCCAAATCTTTTTTAAAATTTTTTTTTTTTTTGCAAAATTTTTCCCAAATTTTTTTTTTTTTTTTTCGCAAGAAATCTTTTTTGTTGCGAGTAAATAGCGATAAACAGCTTTCTGAATCATCGACTCGTTGCTGTTTTTGTTCCATCGAAAGCAATCGCGGCACCCACTTGGAAAAAACCTTTTTCATGCTCAATTTTTCATGAAGGATAGTAAATGCACTTCCATATGATATCTGTGTCATCTCAGCAAACTCACGGAGCTTCACTTTACGATCTTTCATTATAATTTTTGTCACTTTACTCACATTTTCCGGTGTAACGGCTTCCACAGGTCTACCCGAGCGTTCCGCGTCATTTGTGTCGGTACGACCACGTTTAAACTCGGCAAACTACCGACAAATCGTTGCTTTTGATGGACAAGAGTCCGGGTAACATTTTTCAATCCATTGTTTCGCTTGCACGGTGTTTTTACCCATTAAAAAACAATGTTTTATCAGAACACGAAACTCGGTTTTTTCCATTTTTTAAGCAAAATGCAAAACGACTTTACTCCAACCTCGATAACTCAGCTGTTTCTGGTCCGATCGACTTAAAATTTTGACACGTTTCAAGCAAAGGTTAGTACTCTAGAAAGACCTGGTTACTGATTTACTACGAGCACCATCTCTGGGTTAGTCTCGGGAGTTATTGATTGATGTGTTATGTCCATGGGTTACATGGTGAAAAAAAATCAGTGCCGCTGGATGATGTACGAACCTGGTGTCAGAGACAAATGTGCAAATATTTGTAAAATATACCGTTGAAAATGTCTGTAACGCAGAGGAGAAGGAGTAATTTTTCAAGATGTTACCTGAAAAAACATTAGCTTTCAAAGTAAAAATGAGTGAATGGAGCAAGAAATTCAAGCTGAATTTTCCAGTATTGCTGCATACAAATATGTGTGGCCACGGTAGCCTATTGCTCATGGTTGCGGGCTCGTAATCGACGGTTTTCATTGAGTCGTAGGTTCGAGCCTTGATGACACTATAAACTCAACGTGTTACCGAGGCTGATGCATGTTAAATCTTTCTTAAATCAAAGTTCTCGTGTGGTGTAGTGTGGAAGCTAGGAGGTAGGGTGCCAACAAAGGTTTCGTCCTTGTCACTGGACCGTCGTTAAAAATTATTCGCCAATAGCCCTCCTGTTGCTTTAAGTGCAACGTTAATAAAAGCCAATTAAAACTTGCCAATATGTCGGTAAATGATACATTAAAACATCTTATAACTGGTAGATCCTTAATGCCAAAATGTTTTAAACACTTTAAGAGCATGCAAGTAGACAGCTCTGCAAACCAATGAGCTTGGATTACTTAAAAAATATTTAATGAATGGTTATTCAAACTAGATAAAGATATGAAATCGAAGAAAGAAATCATTGCTCTTTTAATTGAAAACTGCTCTGCAAATAAACAAATTCCAAAATAGCAGTGTAAAAGTCTTTACTTCATTCCAACAAACACTACTGCAGCTCTAAAGCCCCACCTGATAGGGATTATAAAATGCATCAAAGGGTATTACTGAAAAAGATTAGTGGATAAAAGGATTTTTAATATTTATCAAAAGCGCACAGTGCCTGTTACTTTTACTGTAAAAGATGCCTGTGAATGGGTTGCTGGGATTTGGTGGGAAATGAAATCACATCAAATTGTTGGAAAAAAGGGGCTTCAGTCAAAATGACAAAAATAGACTAAAAGACACTTGTTGCTGATATTCTGAGGCAGAAAATATTAGATCTTAAAAATTCCTTTTCCGATTGCAAAAATAAAACTGGAAGAAAGTTTGAAGTATTTGTTCATGATTAATTAAAAATCACTGAATGAAGTACATATCTTTTTGGAACTAACAGATGAAGACATTCTTTCTGAAGTAACACATGATAACGCTGAAGTAGAGGCGACAAATGATGATGATGATGTAAATGAAAAGGTGATTCCACTACTTAAATCCTGATGAAAAAGTACATTCAAATGATATTCTTCATAACTTTATTTCTAGGTTACCTAATGTACCATAGGAGCATCTAAATTTGTTAGATGTACTTCATTCTTTTTGCTTGAGATTGTCT
>BMAW01069295.1:18326-57020 GCA_019974015.1 Nephila pilipes | reverse complement strand
AATTAATAATGTCAGCATAATAATTATAATGTCATAATATAATTAATAATGTCAGCATTAATAATAAATTCAGCAACTTTAAAAAAATTTATCAAAATCCAATCCCAATTTAAAAATTGAGAAAAGGAATTAAAATTTCTTTTTTCCTACTAACTTCTGTCCCTCCCCCATTCTTTCTTTCTGGTCTCAATATATTACAACATTGAAATCAAATGTGCATAAGTTTTCACCTTTAAGTAATACTATTCATTAATTACTTTATGTAATATCATTCATTAAAAAGAAATTAGATAAATGAAATCAAAATTAGTTAAAAAATTTCTACATCACTTTTTACCATAAGGACCTATCTTGATGCTTGTTTGGTTTTGTGGAAACAAGTCCAAATACATCTGAATTAAAAAAGTATTAAAATTGATATATTTTTCATAAAAAAGAAATTAGCAATATATTTTTGTACTTTTATATTTAATAGAAGAAAAAAAATAATTAACTCGAACACAACAAGCATGATATTTAAAGGAAAAATCAAATGCATGAAAAATTTATCATGATATACAGTAATGTGCTTATAAGTAATCCTAGCTGAAAATAAGAAAATAACAAACAGGTATATATTTAATTGAAGGTGTTCTCAAGCTAGACAATGAAATTCATTGCTTCTGTTATAGACTGTTTACTCACTCCCTAAAACTTTTTGATTTATTTAAATATTTAAAATTAGTAACTAACTCACATAAGAATATGTGTTTTAGTATCTACTAAATAATCTTGTAAGAAATAACTCATCGCTTGATTTTTCTGATCTTATTTAATTTCAAAAACCGTGTTTTGGGGCAAGCTCTTGTTTAAACAAGTGGAAGCATTTCACTTAAGACATGGAAAGTTACTAGACACTTTGTATAATTAAAAAGATGTTTTAGTAAAAATGAACTTCTTTCAAAGTGTAATATAATAATAACATAAAAAAACAGAAAAGACAAAGAGTTTTGTCTTTTTTTTCCTTTTATTGACCACTAATTCTATTGTGATATGACCACTTCCTTTACAGCCTAACATGGATTTGAATGATATGTTTGATATTTTGCAAGCTACAGCAAGCCTCACTATAACAAAGGTGACATGCTTTGCTCGCTGGAAGACGAAGACATAGAAAAAGGATTTAAATTTTGAGTAAGAAGATAAGTGCAATTTAATTGTAAACCATTATCCAAAAAGAAAATGTACTCATTAGCAATCATAATTTTTTTAAAAAAAATTATACAAGTAAAAATTACACTTAAATATCAAACATCTTTTTTCATACAATACTCTCAGCTCCTACGTTTATTTAACACTACATATATCAATAATACATTTTAAGATCTAATTTAAAAAAATAATGGAAACAGTGCTTCCTGGTTATACCAAAAAGAGTATTAACAGAATACAAGGAAATATGAATAGTCAGACAAAAATATTACGAAAAATCTTGTATTAATCTTACTTTTAGAATAAATTTTTTATAAATTGTTTTAATAAAATTTCAAATTTACTATTGCTGTAATGAAGAAAACAAAAGTAAAATTAAGATTTAAAAAATTAATGAAAACTTTATAACAAAGGAGCACTGTTAAACCTGAAAATTGGCACTTTTTTCATATAACATCTGAACTGTAATATTACATATATCATGTTAGAAAAAATGTATTAAACGTACTTTTTTTAAATATGTGTATTAAAATACATAAATGAAAATAACTTTAAATAAAATTAGAAATTTAATATGTAATTTATATGTTAATGTTTGTTAAATACAAATTTTGATCTTTTTGTTTGGTTAAATTACGTATAAAGAATTGAACATTAAAACTGAGACACATTAATTTAATAACTAAAAAGAAAATATGTCACTTTCATGGACACAAAATAAAGTTAAATGAGAAATTATTGCTAAATTTTACGTATAAACAATAATAATTTTGTAAAGTTACATTTGTAACTGAAAATTGAATATTATCAATAGTAAAAAATCTAAAAAAATGCTTCTGTAATTGGTCCCATCATAAAACTTAAAAACATAGAAACTTAAAAAGAAAATTTTAGTCAAAAAAATTTATTCTCTCTTTTCAAAAACATAACACACTTACAAGTCTATAAAACTGAATAAAAAATTTCTGCATAGTAAGAAATTTTTCTTTAGTTCAAAACCACAAAATAAAATGCAAATAAATTTACATCACACTAGACTTTTTTTTCTCTCCCAACAACTGGCAGTACTGATAGAAGAATCTTAGAAATAAATGACACAGATGTACAGTTAGCATAACTACTTATGCTCCAAACACTGTTTAGAACATCAATCATTTCTAGATTAGTAGATTCGGCAATTCTACATGAAAAGTTCCATGATTGTACAAGTGATGTTAAAACAAGCATAGCTTCCTATATATCAATAAACATAAGTTACAAGTAATAAGAGACTTGTATTCACCAAGTATGTTCATTATCTGGATAATTACTGAGACAAAAAAAATGATTACTTCCTCCAAATTCTATAATAATTGGCATCAAATCTACCATGCAATTCAATACTAGGCAACAGCATGCTTAATTAGTACCAACAATGGAACATGATCACACATTTAGTTATTAAGTATTCAAATGTACAATAAAGGCTCCTATGTTCTGCACCTAAATATTTTAAAAAATGCCATTGTGAACAATCATGACAAATTTATTATATGATCCAAACTAACATTTTTCTCTATGAAGTCAAAACTTGATTAATCTACTTTACTTCCATAATTACAGACAACAAAAATGAAAGTTTGGCATCAAAATTTTTTCTAAAATAAAGATGTCTAAACGAGATTCAAAGTAACTACATTGAATAATGATTCATAGAAGTAAAGTATATGCATACGTTAATAAAATTTATTCTATTGTGAAATCAACAATCTAGTTCTATAAGTTCATTTCTAGCTTCTTTAAATGAATGAAAGCAAAATGAGAAAAGAATTTTAAAAAAAATATGAGTCAGATGCAAATTAAAGTTCTCAATACTTTATACTTTGACATGATAAAATTTAATACAAAACCATATATTGAATTTGAAATAATGTTTTAAATTTGAAGATATCATTTGTAAAATTACGCACCAATAAAAATCCTTTTTTGTCATTTTAATCAAAATCTTGCAGAGAAATGGGTTTTTTCCCCCAAAACTAACAAATTATTCTGCAAAATATCTCTTCTATGACAATCAACTATTAATTTCGATACATGGCCTTTGAAGCATTAATGTGATTCTGTAGATTTTATACTTTCAATACCTTGAAAACTTATATTGTGAAATTGCACAGAGAAAAATGTTTTAGACAGAATGCAAAACATAGAATACTTTTAGTGCCACTCTCATTTTATAAACAGTAACAGCACATACAAAAAAATTTACACTTTCATAAGCTTTAATAAACAAGAAAAATAGTGTAGTTATACAAAAAGTAACTATACACTATACTTTACAAATAATTGTGCTTTATCATAGTAAGAAGATATTGTTAAATTTGCTCAGCTGCTTAAAAGCTGCTTTTCTCTCTCAATTTGTGCAGAAATTTAATCCACAGTGAAGGGCATGAACATCTATTTCAAACTACCACATAACTAGCTCTGGGCTTACATTTTATGCATTAACACATATTCATTTAAGTCAAGTTGATAAGAATCCAAGTGCAATGTAACAAAGATATATAAGTATCTTTCAGTAATAACTTTAAATAAAAATACGATTTAATACTTATAAATCAACAAAATGTTAAAAATAACAATTGTTTAATTAAAACAACTACATGATTACTGCAGTGTCATTTAAACCACACACAACATTTTATGTATCACATTGTAAATTCAAAAATACCAGATCTATTAACTAAATTTTAATTAAAATCAATTTTTAACAATAAAAAACATCAAATCTATTCAGTAACACTCAATATTTAACACTGACAGTATACAATCAATTAACCAGTACAATGACACGAGAAAGAACAATTGCTTTAAAACAATTTAAAAATAAGAATAAGATAAAAATAAAAGTGAAATATGTTTAAAATAGAATAAAAATGAAAGTTTTTTTTAAAGACACTTTTCATAAAATAAATGCTTCAAAAATGTAACATACATGGCATACACAGAATTTCTTTAAAAAAAAAGCATTAAATAGTCTCAACTTGCAACAGAACTTAATTTAATTAATATTTTATATTGATATATTTAACAATTTGATTATTATTTTATTTAGGCATCCATTGCGACCATAAAATTAGCAAAAATATTTTTAAAAAAATTTACATCAACATTATACCACTTTAAACTGGAAATTTGCATGTTTTCATTAAATTTCAACTATCAATGTTCTTTAAGCAGTATTTGGCATGTATATATAGGCCTAACACACTTCATACTCTTACCAAGTATTTTACCTTTCACAGAAAATTATAATTTAAATGAATTTCATACCCGTATCTGAAATAAGGATAGAAGATTGGAAGTCAGTATATAGTAGTTTCAGAGAAGAATGGAAGTCAATATATAATAGTTCACAATACAATGCAATTTTATGTAACAATTTTTTAAAATAATGCATCAATTGTTGTGTATATGTGTACGTAAATGTATATATATAGCATATATATAACTCTCTCTATCAAAATAATTCATTAGAGAGAATAATAATTTATTGATTATCTGATTCTTGATATGGAACAATGTGAATGTTGATCACTATTTGTTTAATAAAAACTTTAAACATTCACAAAAATGAATAAAGCATTGGACTGAAATGATGCTTAAAACTAATATATATTTGGATTAACAGTAGTGATATACAAGAGAATTAATTCGCACTTCTAAAAACACTCAGACAGTTTTTCTCCAGATGCTTGTAATTTGGACTTCATTTTTTTTACAAGGAACTTTAGAAAAGGTATTCAAAACAGTATACATTCAATTTTGTACAACAGATCTTAATAAAATAATCAAATGCTATCAATAATCATAATTCAAAAAGTAAATTATAAGAGTAATTTCCATTTTAAGTTTTAAACAAAAATGTATAAAGTATTAAATGAAAGGTTAAAAAAGTGATGAGATGTTAAGAATTGCCTTTAAAAATACAGTTACAAAAAATTTAAGGATCTTTTAAAAAAATAGCCATTAAAAATTGAAATAAAGTATTATATGCAAAATTATTTGCCATATAGATACTTAGAAAATAATATAGCTTGGAAATTTTTAATTGTATATAATATAATTATATTTATTTACAGATTTGTCGGAATTTTTTTTGATCAAAAAGTCAATTTAATGTAAATTCAAGGAAACAAGATGGGAATTTAAATCAATAAACATGACAGATCTTTGGATTCCTAACAAAAATAATTATTCAAATAAAAATTTCAGTGATTAACAGAATGAGAAACTGTACTTGTTTTACTTTGTCACAATAATTATATCTTCAATTTCATTTAATATGACAAATGAACCATCTGATATAAAAATAAATTATTTCAAATAATATTTATAGCAAAAAAAAAAAAAAAAAAAAGGGAGAATTTAACTGTTTATGAAAACAGTTATCCATATTACGCATTTTTCAGAAGCAAAATTATTTCACAATATGAAATAATTTTAAAAAATTATATTTTTTCAGAGCCTAAGTAAAAATATCACATAATTTATGAAAATCTAAGAAAATTCTATGAAAAATTCTAAAACACATTTGAAATATGAAAATCATTTAAAATTTTTGATAAAATGTAAATTTAAAAACAAGAAATAAATTTTGCAATCAAAACTTTCAAATTAAGTAGACTGATTTTCATTTGGCTACATTTAGAAGCATTTGATATTATTGACTAGACACCCAGCTTACAATTACACTATAACTATCTGACTAAGGAAAAAAATATTCCTATACTTGTTTTCCACAAATAAAAACAGGATGTTTTGAAAAAAGAAAAACATTTATGTTAAATATGCAACAATATAAAATAGTATGATAAATTAATTTTTCACAGAAAGTTTTGTCATTTAACATGCCACAAAAATGATTTTGTTACAAATAATAGCTACTTTCAAAGAAAAAAAGGTGAAAAAACAAATGAGAGAGACAAATCGTTTACTAACTAATTACTTGCAAAGATCCAGTGAATTTTGATCTTAATTAACAGTTTTGATTATGAAAAATCTTATTCAACAGTTAATAATCTCGAAGAGTAAAAAATTTCTAATTTGGAAAAATACTAAATCAGTAAGAAAATTTTAAACTGAAATGCTTCAACACTAAAACTAAAATCAATAAGATACTATTATATTTTGGTGGACAAAAAGAAATTAAAGAGAATTTTTAAAGATATTGTTTTTAGTTTCTGGGATGGATTTTATTATACATTTTTATTTCATTAAATACAAAGATCAATTTCCTATTTAAAGAATTATTTTTTGAGAATTAAAGTTAATACAAAAATATATAGATACTAATATAAAACAGTGGATCCTTTAAATTAATGTTAAAAATACAAGGAAAGAGGAAAACGATTTCAAAACAATAATAAAAAATTAACAAAAATAAATGCATACTAATCAGATCCTAACAAAATATATAAGTAACAAATAACAGGTACAACAGTAACATTTTCAAATAATTGCATGTAGCATACAAAACAATTTTTTTACAAGAACAATTACTTAATTGAAAATAAATCTCACAAGCATAATTCACATATGCAATTTCGACACTATATAAAAATGAGCACTTGTTTGCAAACAATGACTAGATTAAAAATTAATGACACTTTTGAATTAAAAAATAATTGATCCACAGCAGTAATCAGACATAAATGCAAAATAACATTTGCAAGAGCAACAGAGGAGTAAAAAAATTAAAATTAAAAGCAAAGTAGCAGTTTAACTGCTTTTGGTGTATTACAGAAAAGTAAGTGGAAAACCGTTTCTAACTTAGTACTCATATTGCCCACCCATCTTGTTCCCAAGGTCCTGGTCTTGCATTGGCGGAGCTTGCTGCTGACCCATTTGAGGTAGCATTGCAGGTGGTTGAATTTGCTGATGGAAACTTGTCTCCTTGTAAACAAACCACAGACTTGAAATCCAGAGCATACAATTGGCAAATCCAAAGATCTTGTAAGGAATGGGGAAAAAATCAAGAATTCAGTATATGGATGTGCATGTATATAAAATTCTATATCACAAGAAATATATACTAGTTTATTTATTTATTATTATTTTACTGATCTGCCTTTTGGATGCAAATGGAAGGTTAATTATCTTTAAAAATATACAAATCATTATAAAAGATGCTTTAATTACCTAATTGTCATAGAATATGCATATTTTATGCAACTATTCAATTCATATTGAACAATATATTATGAATATGACTTCAAGGATAGTAAAATATAAAAAACAAAAGTTTTAAAACAGAAATTTTACCTTTTTTTTTTAATAAGGAATTAACTTTCATATCTTGAACAAATTTGAAAATATGTTATTTCATTTCAGAAGTGCACAAAAGTAATAATTTATATATCTCTTTCTAAGCTTTTAGTTAAAATTAAGTTTGGTTTAGTTTTTATTAACGTCGCACTAGAAGCAACACGAGGGCTATTGACGACGGACCTCATAATTTTGAACCACGGTCAAGTGACGAGGATGACACCTGAGCTGACACCCCCTCCTAACATCCACACCACGCCAACGGGAGGACTTTGGACCCCGAACAGATTTAATGTGCATCAGCCCCGACTACACGGCGGGTCTTTGGCAGCAAGTATCGAACCCGCGACAAAATTAAAACCGCCGGCCGCTAGTCCACGACCTTGACCACTAGGCTACCGCGGCCCTTAGTTAAAATTAAGATAAAATGTCCAGTCATAAAAAACGAGACTCGCCATTTCAAATGCTTTTTATACCAGATTAGAGAAAGTTATTTTTCACTTCTGAAAATATTGAAAACAGTGGAAAAAAAGTAATAATAAAAACATGAATTATTAACAGTTAAAAAAAATAAACTGCAAACTTTTCAAATGTTTGAATACCTAGTTTCGTTAAATGCTTGCATTCAAAATTTCATGCAGTTTCCTCCAATTGCTCAGAAGGAAAAAAAAATTCAGATTCAAATTACAGTTGGAAATCGCAGAGTTTAAGAGAGCTGTATACTTTTGTATAATATTTACTGAGAGATCCTTTTATGTGATGATAAAAAAAAAAGGGAAAATATCATAAATAGTTTGCTTGAAGTAAACTAGTACATAATCCCTAATGGTTATCTACAATATATATCAAAAATCAATTAGGAGATATGAATGAAATTTAGTTCAAATAGGTTCTCAATTTTGGACTATTCACTACTCAATTCTGGGAGGGAGGAATCAGATTCTATTATGGATATTTTTTATAAGTTAATTATGAGAGCAGTTGAAAAAGTACTTGTAATCGAAGACAGGTGACATTATAAAATTGTTGTTACCACTGGGAGCTGCCATCTGTTAAAAGGAGCCAAAATAAATTTGACATTAATTCATAAGTAAGTTTTGATCTGGTAGTCATTTACTTTCAAATCAAAATTTAATTGCTTCGAAGTCGAATTGTCGATGTCATTTTGTGTCGAGTTATCACTGGCAATAAGTCTTGGATTCATCATTATGCACTGGAAATGAAATAAAAATCAAAATGTTGGATTGCTTCTGGTGAATCTTCCAAAAAATGTGATCAGGATTATGAGGATGGTCTCATCAGCCAGAAAAGTTATGATGAAGAGTTCTTGAGGTGCGAAAGGTGCCATTATGATGAATAAGAGTAACTGAGACTTAGACAGCTGGCTAGTGAGTCATGATGCTTGCAAAAAACAAACTATCTTCGATGTCCTAAGCATCATCTCTTAGAATTTCAAAGGATTTATTGAATGACCCTTGTATATAACTATGTTAATTAAATAAATTAATCCATTATTATTATTTCCCTTTGATCCATAAAGAATGATGCCAATTTTATCCAACTTCAATAGCAAAAATTATTAAGAATGTCCCATTTATTTTGATGGCTGTGCATGTAATTATCTTTGAATAACTTACGATTAAATCACCTTTAAACATGCAAATAAAATTTCTAGTTCCTTATTTATATTTTTGTAAAACTGTATACAAATATAGTTCTGACAAGCGAATTAAGATCCAGATATTTCTCAACAATCATTTTTAAAAAACAGATATGAGCATGGGAGAAAAATATTCAAATAAATACAAAATTTATTTGACATGCATTGATTATGTTAATTTTTTGTACTTTCCTCTTCACTGAATCACTTAAATCACCTTGTTTGAAAATAATACTATTTAATCTTAATGATAAATTAAGAAGTGTTTCATATTCATAAAATTTTTAAAAGGCATTTCATTTTTACACCCCATTTAATTTAACAACTTTTCATTCCTGAAAAACATAATCCCAGTTTTAAAATTTTACATGCATTGTTAAAAACATACCAAAGATACATTTAGGGAGGCGAAATTTCCAGGTGATACAGTACGGCAAGTTTGCGGACCATCCATGCAGATTTCAATATCATGGAAAAGATTAGCCGGGTTGGTATAGTATTTCACGTCAGATACACCTTGAGCCCAAGCACATGATCCAGCAAACCAAAAGACAGAGAGTACTCCACTACCCAAGAGATCCTGAGTGAGATATCAAATGAAAATTAACAGCATGTTGAAAGAATATTTTAAAAAAAAAAAACATTAGTACACAACTTTTAAAATGATACAATTCACATTTTTCAACAAGATATTTTCTAAAAAAATTGATCAAATAAATTATTTATTAAATAGATTATTTTTTTACCTTTACACTTTACATTAAAAATAAGTCTCAAAAGATAAAATCTTTAAAAATATTTTTCTTTCCTCTAAATTCAAATAAAAGAAATCAACATTTAGTATATTAATTCACTTATCTAATGGCTGTAGAAAAATACTTTTATCAGAATCCACTCATATGTTATTATACTTCATTTTTCATAACTGATAAATATTTCAAGATAATTCAACTCTAATAAATAAATATAACAAAAACTCATTCAATTTTTTTACAAGCTTATAAAATCAAATTATTATAGTTCAATATCTTGACAAAAAAAAAGTTATCAATATATAAAAATACTTACAACTACAGGTGTCATCGGATTGGTTGAATACAAGCGATGCATGAACACATAGATGAAAATAATTCCAGTGGTATACATCAGAGTTAGAACTCCAGAAGCCACAAAGAATTCTGCATTACTGGAGAAGTCGAAAGGAAATGTGTAAGTTTTATAAGAAATATCAGAAGTGTTTCCACACTTATCAGGCACCCGAAGCTCTGCTTTTCCAAGTCTGTAAAGAATTATAGAATTCCATTAAAGTTAATGATACCTTTGAAATCATAAAAGGAATATTCAGAAATATTATTACATGTGGTTGAAAATATATTTAGATTGACTTATAAAATTTAAATAATTTCAAACAATATTTTTATTAAATGAAATTTGAAATATCATCACTCTTCATCAAAAAGCAAAATAATTTAATAAATGTGTAACCAAATAGTTTTATTTTGGGAGCAGAACTACTAAAATGCAGCACATTTATTACTTAGAAATTTCTTTCACACTTCTAAAACCATATTCAAAAATTATAAAAATTATTTAAAATTAAATTAAATAACACAACAGAATTCAAGTTAAATGGACCAATCTTATAAATTTTTCATAAAACAATAAGAAAATATTCAATGCGGTTGATACATATTTTTTGGAAATTTTTTAATAGAAGTGAATTAGTCATTTATATTTTAACAGTAAATAGTCTTAGGATATTTGAATACTTTATGAAATATTAAAAAAACTAAATATGATAAAACAACATTTTATATATAACAATAAAACAGATTTCACAGAAATATTTATTTCATACTATTCTTAACTTATATATATACTTTTTTTAATTTATAAAATTCCAGCATTCTAACATTTATTAAAAATATAAATAAAAAGAAACTTTAGCTATAAATTTAAAAATAAATAATTTCATTTTCACTCAAATAAAAAAAATGTCAACAATATTATAAAATCATTGTTTGCTTATTCATTCATTTGCAATATAAAATTACTTCTTCCATTATAATTTTAAAATATAACACCTATTCTTAACTACATAAAAATCATATGCATATCATAAAATCATATTCCCCTAATCTTTTAAGCATTACTGAGCTTGTGTTTCATACGCAGCAGAAATTACTGTAATTAATTTCTCACAGAAAATTTTTACTTTGAACTTTAGTTACTCATATCCTCATCTCAATACTTTAATCACTCATATAATCTTCAATTCAAATGATTTATCTTAACAGTTTTATAATTCCTGATAGAAATTCCAGAACATGAGGGTTTTTTTTTTTTTTTTTTTTTAAATTTTTTTTCTTAATAATGGCAATGCATGCATTCAGCACTCTTAAAATCAGTTTTACTTTTAATTCAAATTTTCTAATACAATTCTTGAACTAATAACCTTCAAAGTTAAGTCCATAATTGATATTAATTTTTTAGATAAATTTATAAATACATGAAATGCCCTTACATTGTACGAATGATTTTTTTTTTAGTAAATCTCAATAATCCAGTAAGGAAACATAAAATTTTTTAATGAGGGCAACCTGGTTAAAAATACCATACTCAAAAATTAAAAATAGTTTTTTAAATGAGAGAATTTAATAGTCTACATAATTTTCTGAGAACTATAAAAGGGCCTCTAATAAAAGAATGATGTGGTTGTTTCATGTCCCCCTGGTGCAAAAACCCTATACCGGGTCCATGACACCATGTCGCTCTAACAATACCATAAGTCCATTTCCCCCCTTACTCCACAGTTGCCTCAGAGAGGCACCAATACAGTCAATGAGACGAGCAAGAAAAGCAAGACAGAAACAAAGACAAGATGAATAAGTCTTTTCTTTGTCAATGAATTTCAAGCTTTTGATGTGGTCAGTACGCAAACTGGCCAGTGCTATCTGTGCAGATCTTGTACATTTAGACTGTAAAGACAGACTAGGACGGTTTCTATCATACCAATCGTAAGCGGGAGGGACTCTCCAAGTAGAATTTGTTTTTGCCCTGTAGGTAGAAATATTTCGAACTTGAAGAGTTCATTAGAGGTGGCAGAAGGAAGTGCAATTCCCTCTTTCACAAGTAAACCTGCCAACTCATTGCCGAAGACTCCAACATGGGAAGGGATCCATTGAATGCAAACTCTGCTATTCTGTGAAAGTTTAACAATTTTGAAAATAATTTCTTGACCGGTTTTTTCTAAAATTTTCTGCCAATTTTTTAAATATTGGATTGAACTCTAGCTCTCCATCAAAATATAGATGTCATTAGTTCCAAAACTGAGGGCAAAATTTAAGGCTTTTCTGATTGCAAGAAGTTCTGAATGGAAAACTGAACAGCTGTTTGGGTAGAAAAATCTGAAATGAAAAACCAAATCCTCCTTGGATTTAGCATAGACGCCACTACCTGTCCTACCGGAATCCAATTTACTCCCTTCAGTATAAAGTATCAGGGCTCCAAGAAGGGATATTGTTGATTACTTCCAGTGATAATTGTCTCATTATTTCTGGGTGTTGAGTGTGTTTATATGCACTTGTCAATAATTGGTCATTAAAACTAACTTTATCCAAAGAAGTAGATGGTGTCAAGCAGCTAAAAGGAATACATGGTTTGACATTAAAATCGAAAAAAATCTCTTTTCCACATAACACCAATCAGGCTGTCTTTTTTCAGTTTCTAGTAGCTTGTCCACTGCAGAACAAATTTTGATGTTCTATAAATGACCCGAAACTTTTTTAATTAGCAATATATTGCATAGAATTAATTTGTCTTTTCAATGACTAAGACTGTAGGTTGGCCTCAAACAGTACAATAGCTTTGGGACAGCAGCTTCAGAGACCAATTATTATGCGAGCTGCGCTAAGTTATACTCTTTCCAATTTGTTAAGATTCATTTGAGAGGCCACTTGATAGATTTGATAGCCATACTCCAGAATAGGCCGAAAAAGTGCAGTGCATGTCATTCTAAGAGTTGATAAGCAAATCCCTACCAGAAACGAACTTTAATAGTTGAAGCCACTTCCTTCCCTTTTCAGCAAGTTTTGCAATATGCTTGTACAATTAATCACCATGTCCAAAGGGAATGATTCAGCAGATAACATAGCAAAGTAAAATATAAAAATTTAAACCTGATAGGAAACCAGTCTGGATTTCACAGCCAAATCACTAGCATTTCATTAACAGAATATATCGAATTGTAATAACCAAAATTTAATTTTTGATAGAGTATTTTTTTGCGATGCTTCATTCAAAAAAAGAACAAATAAATAAATGAATATAACAATCTCCAAAAAATCATTTAAAAAAGTGTTGGTATGAAAGATAAACTGTGATGTTACATGACATGTTATGCACCAAATTGATTAATTATTGTTGCACTAGGAAGCAACTCGAGGGCTATTAAAGATCAAACAAAAAATTTTGAGCTATGATCAAGTGATGAGAACATCTAAGTTGGTACTTCACTCCCCTAAACTTCCCCCACACCAAAATAATAAAATGGTGCTTCAATAGATTTAATATGCATCAGACCAGCTACAAGGCAAGTGTTAAATATGTCAGAACTATGTATAATATAGCAGCAATCGTTCTTAGTGAAGGACAAAAATTCTTATTGGCTCATTCTTCCGCGTATCTTCTGCACAAATGAATTAAATTTCCAAGACAAAAATATACTGATTCCAATTATTAATGAATTATTTAATGAAATAGTTAACCTCAATTTCTAAAATTTTTCCATAATAGCTACAGCTTCTACCAAAAAGTCAACATATTGCACCAAATGCAGGTAAAATGCTTCTTTTGTGATAATGGAATAACTCATCATACAAATTCTTACTTCATGGTAAAAACACTAGTTACCTGTATTTTACAAGCAATAAGTTGAATTGACATAATCAAACAAGACTGCCAATTTTGTTTAACACATTCAATTCTTATCTATGCTACAAAATTACCAAAAGTAGTGTGCAAGATTTTCATACAATCTCATTACATATATGTATATATATATATATATATATATATACATACACACACACACACATAATTAACAGTTGATTTTACTTTGAATTCCAAAACACTCAAGTTTTATGGAAAGAACAAATTATAACAATTAACTTGCAACATTGGAATGGAATCCAAAGTATATATCCACAGGGTCAGCTCAGAAGATATAGACACTAATAGCTACCATAAAAATTAGAAAAAAAAAAAGAAAAAAAAAATTAATGTGTTTTATTTCAGCAAAAACTTTTTTAAATTTTGAGAGAACATCCCAAGAAAAGATTATTATATTCTTTAGAACAACGATAAAAAAAAAATTCTAACCAAAATGATCATTACCCCAGGCCTTTGAACAAAATTTAGTTTACAGATTAATGTAATTTGTTGTAGTAACTAAAGAAATGATGTAGAAATGTTCTGTTAACCTGTGATAGATATATATCTCATAGAAATAATCTTTGGAATATACGCAAAATTGTTCTAAAATGCACTATAATTTTCAGGAACTTCAGGACAAAACAATAACCAAAAAAAATATGTTAGGAGCTTTTTTCTTACAGAAGATGAAATACTGTATATATTGAAGATATTTACCTGTCTCAGGATAAATATTTTTAAATAATAATAAGGATAATAGTTTTTGTTGCACAATATCCCTCATAATCCAGTAAACTGTTTAACCGGTAATGTAATTAAAAATATATATACAGTTCCAAGCTTATCTCTATTTTGAAGAGAGATACAATTTACAAAATCACTTAAATAAATTAGTGCAATGGGCTGGTCCACTAGCAAATTGCTTTATTAACACACACAAACTATAATATTCAGCAAATGCAGTTCTCTCCCTCCCTCCTCCAGATAACTGAAACCTATTTACAATATAATTTCTTATGATTGTAAAAAAAATACAATGGGATGATCCAGAATTCCAAGTTTTTAGTTTAGTTTTTATTAACGTCGCACTAGAAGCGAGGGCTATTGGCGACGGACCTCGTAATTTTGAACTACGGTCAAGCGACGAGGACGACACCTGAGCTTGCACCCTCCTCTCCTAACATCCACACCATGCCTACGGGAGGTCTTTGGGCCCTGAAGAGATTTAACGTGCATCAGCCCCGGTTACACGACGGATCTTTGGCGGCCAAGGATCGAAAACGCGACTGAACGAAAACCGCCGGGCGCTAGTCCATGACCTTGACCACTAGGCTACCGTGGCCCCATCCAGGATTCCAATACTACATAACATAAAACATATCAAACACATCATACACAAATTTTGGGCAAAAACACACAAGTGCATCCCCTTCATGGGTCATCATTCCTATTTCACCTTCCAAATAAAATCCTACTATACATACAAATTATAAAACCAATTAATATTTATGCTTCAAACATGTATATACAAGTACTTACAACACAGCTAAAAAAAATTCAAATTTTACAGAACAAATCACTTACATTAATAACTAATTCCTCATGGTTCATTCAGAATTTGGCTCTAAAGTACCACCAATAAAAAAATGGACAAAACTTAGTTTGCAAGAAAATTTTGCAATAGACATTTTAAACAATGAAAACCCTCTCATAAAAGCTAAAATAATTTCAGCACATAACAAAGGTATTAATTTCTTTTTACATACATCAGCAATAATTACTTCCCTTTTCAGCCCCTTTAATTTCAATTTAAAAGATAAAAATAAAAATATTAAAACTTTTCTCATATGGAACAATAAAGAGTTTAATCAAATATGGTAATTAGGAATCAATATTCACATAATCCTCTGGTACCTTTCTACGAATCACATGACAAGACTAATTTTACTTTAATTCCAAAGGCACTTTACAAGTAGAAGCTTGCCCATCTTAATTGTGTATGTATTTTAACAATGGACAATGCCTGTTATTTATTTTTCTCATGGCACCTAATTCACAAGTACAAAGTGTTGCACCTGACACTTGAATAAATATTTTATTGTTGCAAGTGAAAAATTTGAAAAAAATCCCCTTGTAACAGCCACCATGACTGTAACTTTAACTGGGCTGCTAATGCCACCTGTGGAAATGTTGAGAAAGAGAGACTTCTAACCAACCTCTAGTAATATGTAGTTGCATGAGTATGTATGTTGCATGTTGTGTACATGTCTTACATATACCCCTTATAAATATTATTGTGATGTATATCCGCATGCTGTGAAGTGAACCCAATAAAAGAACAATGTTCTTCAAACCTTCTAACCTTCATTCAAAAGATTCCACGCACTCATGCCACACGCTACACCCTTATATATTTTTTTTTTTCAAAAAAAAAAAATGTTCATCCAGTATACCATATATATACCATGTCGTTTAGATAAATTTCTTGATGGAAAGATTTTAAGAATATGAGAAATTTATATTTTTTGGAGCAATTTTAAAAGATTCTTAAAACTTTGAATGTTTAAAATTTGTTCAAAAACATTTTGCTCAAGAGTTAGGTCATAAAGTATACCAAAAAATAGCCAAAACAATGAATTTTTTAAAAAAAATCTAAAGCTAATTTCGAAAGAAAAATAATCGTTTTGAGGTGCACAACATTATGATTCATAGTTTCAGCATACCAAATTGCATGCATCTGGGTCTTACCATTTTTGCACTACGATCCCCCAACCACACATAACCTCTTCCTTCTTATAATATAGATACATTTTAATGCATAATACTTTTTAAATAAGAAGTGAAATTCCTTAAACCCCTTCTTGGTTGGATTTATTTCAAATTTCCCACTCCCAAAAAGCTTTTTAATATTTACTGCAGAAAATTAATATATGTTCAATCCTAAATTAGAAAATGCAAAATATTTTTGCCAGTAAGCAGTCTTTGCTAGACCTACTAGTGGATAAATATGTTATATCCCATCCACTCATCTCCAGTTTTAAATGCATTTTTAATGCATTAAATGCAATTTTTTAAAAAATACACACTCTGATACTATATCTATTAACTCTATTACTTTTGAGGTGTTTAAGAAAAAGACCAAAAGAAAAATAACTATTAAAATTATATAAAATGATGTTTTGGAAAATGGTTTTCCAACCTTTCTGTTAAAACAGTTTTACAATCAGTTACCATGGATTCAAGATCATAAAAAGAACATTTATCACAAAACCTAAATCGCTCTTCTCTCTCTCTTTTATTACATATAATTTTTTTGTTTACTTAGTCAAAAAAATTTGGTTATGAATATCAAAAATATCTTGAATAATTAATTTTTAATAGAAATTCTAACAGATATCATGCTGTGTGTGAAAAATTTCAAAACATAGAACAGCACAAAATCTGACATCACACTTCATACAATAGTACAATAGTATCTTATTTCCTTTCTTATCCTTTTTCCTTAATGTGTTGTTTTCTGCAACAGATAGTGCATTTTCTTGCTGGTTTGTCTTTTTTTTTTTTTTTTAGATGGTGGAATAAATTTTACAAAATGTTTATCAGTTAGTCAGAGTAGTGCTTTGAATGATGGCTTACCTCATTTGCCTGCTCACTAATTTCAAGTGGTACTTGATAACCATTTAATTCACCGAATCTAATTGAAACTGAAGCTGAGTTTCTCTTATAGGACATAAGAATTTAAATACATCAATCAAATATAAATGAATAAATATTTTTTAGTAATACTTTTTCCCCATGTTTCCTTGGAATGACATAAGATGCCAAATTTTGGTTGGAACAATCAATGCCACTTATGGTGTCATCTTTAATTTCAGCTTTTCTTCTGTAGATGATTTCACTGTACACATCTCTGAATTATGAATATTTGAAATAAGAGGCATCTTTTTTTATCATTCCATTTCAAAATGAGAGCTTTTTTCCCATATTGAAATGCTACAATGTCATTTTGAGTTTTTTAGTTTTCATATAATTGGGAACTCCTTTTGTGTGGAGATTGATCATCCCACAAGAATCAGTTTTGTAATTAACAAGCGTATCAGTTGAAATTGGATGAGGATTTTAATTATCCAGTGTTACACAGTATCCCTTATGTAGTAAAGACTTCATCAGTGTAGATTTGAAAATTCTGGCTTCAAAAACTCATCATCAAAAAGTGTTCCTTTTCCTATAAAAATTATTGACAACCAAAAGTACACACTTTTTATATATCTTTACACCAAATCTAACCTCTTATCAAATGTAAGTACTGTTTCCAAGTAAGTCTACCTTTCTATAAAAGAAGACTCTCATCAACAGATACATCTTGTTCTTATACATCCATACATCTCCAATACATAGGTATATCCCATTATTACTCACCTCTTTTGCTATTTGCTCATAAATATTATCCCTCAATAAAATCAGAACTATCATCTTCCAACTGAGAGATATTCAATTTACTGTCCTTGGACTCCACTCTCTGAATCCATTATAAAAGCTATTTTGAAATGTTAAACTTATGATTTCCATTCAAGGGAGAAAATTTCACTGCAAAAATCGTGAAGAAAATAGGACTAGTTGCACCACCTCTTGGCAATATTCAGAAACACAAAAATAATCGAGAAATTTAAATATACATGTAAATAGCAATGAATTCAATTTCAACAATGCAAATTTCTCTTCATCACATAGCATGCAAGGCAGACTATATGAGCACAAAAATATCGAACATGTGAGATGTGACACCGAGCAAGAAGGGATTAAAAATTTCATTCTTATAGATTGATAGTTTACAATAACAAATACCAAGTGAGTGAGTGAGTGAATGTAAAGTTTATTGGCGCAAGAGCAAGACATGGCTATGCTGCGCCAAACAAGATTAAACTGGGATCTAGACGGGAAGTTGAAAAAAAGGTAAAAATGATAACAAGTACCAAAAACAATCAAAAGACTCAGGTGAAAGTAAAAATTTAAGATATTTGTTGTTTATTTCCTTGCAAGTATTAATAAAACAACAGGATTGAAGATCAGCATAGTAATTTATTAAGTGCAATTAATTTGTTTTACAGACATATTTTTTATTTATATTTTCCCATTATTAAAAAAAGATAGAGTTTTATATGAAGGAAAAAAAACCTACTAGCATTTTCATTCCGTGATAAAACTGAACCCCAACTTACACAGTGATAGGAAAAATAACTATCACTGCACTATTGGAGAGAGCACACTCTACCAAATTATTGTGGACTCATTTCAGCTTTTATACTGTGCAACATACTTAAGCTAAACAAACTCTCTTCATTTGCTAGCATTCCTTGATAGGAAATTTAGTACAAGGTTATCATTTTGTAATTTTTATTCAATTTGACTTACTTTAATTTTAAAATTGACTGTTTCTTGTATTTTATACACCATCTAGGAAAGTGAAAAAATTTGATTGGTTAAAAGTGAAAACGCTAATTCAACCACACCCCTCCTCAAAAATTTTACTTTTTTTTTTTTAATAAGGAACATAATTTAATCTTTATATAATTAAAAAAAAAAAAAAAAAAAGACAGCTAGCATTTTTATTCTGCGTGAAATTTCAAACAAACTATACAGGACCAGGAAGAATGACTACCACTGTATTATTGGAAATCACACACACTACTAATTTACTGGGGGTTCAGTTAAGCTTTTTTATATTGTAGAAACATTCTTATCTTAAACAAATTATCTTATTTGCTTACATTCCTTGAATGGAAATTTAGAGTCATCCCCAGTATAAGATTACTGTTCTGTAAACACTATCTCATTATTTTTATACAATTTGAGTGTTAATTTTAAAAATGACTGTTTCTTGTACTTTATGTACCATCTTAGAAAGTAAAACAATCTCATTGCTTAAAAGGGAAATCAATGTTTATTCACCATTATTAAAAACAAAACTTTTTTTTAATAAGGAACAGAATTTATATCATATTATTTATATCATACAGTAGTCATATTGGAAAGAATCCGTATACCAAATTCGAGAGAATATCCATTAATTTTCTATTTTCTATTGAAATATAGGATGGCTGAAAAATAATTTAAGTTAGACAAACTTTACAATGGTTATCATTTTTCCAAATATGTGTTAACTTCAAATATTTCTAAACAAAGAAACACCGGTATTTTTAAAACACTGTTATGCAGATAGATTTTTCATTACAAGTCAGAGATGATTTTTGTGATAAAATTCAGTAGTTTTATAATGTACATTATACTACTTCATAATCAATTCAAAGTCTATAAAAATGAATATAACAAAATTTGGTAATACTTATAAATTTACGAAACATCTATTATATTATTTTGTAAAACCAATTTAAAAAAATTACTAGCAAGAAACACTGTCATCAAAAAAAAAAAAAAAAATAGTCTAATAAATATGAAATTAGTAATTTTCCTTAACCTTTTTCCCCTGTAGAGTTAACAGATAACAATTTGCAATTTTATTATAAGGATGCTTCAAAAGTATTTGTATTTGAAGACAGTTGGCATCATTAAGGTAAATTGTTTTTATCATTAGTACAACTATTTACTTTAATCTGCCAACTGTAAAAAGGAACCAATACAAATTTGAAATTGATTCATTTGGTAGTCATTTGCTGCCAAAGCAAAATCAGACTGCTACTGCATTGAGTTGTCCACATTTTTTATTATCACCTTTAGTGACACCTGAATTCATTATTATGCACCAAAAACCAAGCAAAAATTGCTTCCAGAGAATTTGCTCCAAAAGAGGTGAGGATTATCTCATCAGCTGGAAAAATTATGATGAAGAATTTTTGAAGTGCAAAAGGTGTCATGATCACAAATATGAGTAATGTGACTTGGACAGCTGTCTAGCAAGTCATGATGCGAATTAAAAACAAACAATTCTTGATGCTATGAGCATTGCCTCTTGGATTTTCTAAGGACTTATTGAACAACCCTCATACATTCACATGACAAAAGAAAAAGGAAATCATAATAATCTTTTACTATGTGTACAGTTGGCAACCAAAACAAAATAACAAATATAAAATGAGTTTGCTTTGCTTCACCAATTCGCTCTAAAGATGTTCCTTTAGTAAGGACAAAATACTAACAACAGTTGCAATTTTAAGAAATGGTAGGCAATTGTTTTTCTAAGAAAATTGCAACAATAACCAAGAATTGGATATGTAACCTTTTAATTTTAAACACAATTTTCAAAGTTGTAAATAAATCTGTAATGCATGGATAATTTCATCCATTCAACAGTTTGTCAGCAATGCCTCTTCTCACTACAAAAACAAGAAAAGTTTAAAATAGAATATTAAACAAAAAAAGATTAAAATGAACTTCCAAAAAAATGTAAAAGAATAATACAAACGAAATATATTGTACCAAACCTGCAATGATGTTTACCTCCAAAGTTACTATTAAAGGGAAGTAGAAACATTCATAGAGATTTTGTTGAATACAAAGAAAAACTTAAGTAATTACCCTCAACCTTGGTGACAGATTTGGAAACCATTTTGATGATTTGACGACAAAATATTTCTCACTAATACCGGAATATTTTTTAAATATTGATTAGGATGAAAATTACGGACTTTTTCCGTGAGGTGTCACACCTGCCAAAAAGAGATATAAATACAGAGAGATATGAAATCGAAGCAAAGCAGTTAACATTGGCCAAGTCAAAGCGTGGCCAAGTGAATTAGCGGGAAGCGGCCTGTATATACCAGAGTCCATACAAAGTATTACTGAGGAGATTTGTCTGTAGTGCGAACTAGTAAGCTGGGTGAATGGAATATTATTAAAAGTACTGTGATTATTATTACAAGTGCTGTTTTGTTGCTAATATGTTCAAGCGCTATGTTTCTTGTTTGTGCTGCTAATCTGTTCAAGTTTTGCTACATGTGTTCATCTTGTCCTTAATATTTGTGAACAAAGTGTTATTTTCCATTATCCTCTGTGTTGGACTCATTTCACTCATATACTCATTTGGAGAAATTTTTGTGACAATACATTAAATTTGAATCTCACATTGAATGTCTCATGTTGAATTATGATTATGGGAATAAAATGTAGTGATATTAATTTCACAGCTTAATTATTCTTGGCATTTGAAATATTTAATATCCTTTTAGAATAAACATGATCTAATTTTTTATTTGTTATAACTAATAAAAAAGATCTAAACAATAGCCCAAAGAAGAAAATTTACAAACGACAGATAAAATTTTTACAAATTATATCTTAATTAAAACTTATTTCTTTGTTTAGAGGAAAAACACACTCATTTTCCCGATTAAATTTATTTTTCATGAGAAAGTAAAATGACTTCAAATAATAAAATGTAGGAAATCAGGAATTGAAAAAATTACTAGAATATTTAGTATTCATTATAATAATGTTTACAACAAGCATTCCAATTAATATGAGTCTTCATTTAAAATTCACATTGAGTAGATCTCAATCCATTTCTAAAATAGGTATGCTTATCAATACGAATAGAAGTAAATCTTAAACTGGAATTCACAAGTTCATAATCATTGGTGATCACAGAAAATTCAAAATTAAGTATTAATTACTTACATCTTATAGCAAATCTTCAAAGAAAGCCACATGCTTGAAAATTAATATGATAATATACAACTTTATATTACAAATATAATCATATTTATAAAGTTGTCACAAGCAATCAATTATGTTTCAACATATTTTTCAAATAATTTTTTCTAGTCCTTTTTGCAATTTCATGCATCACAATAAATTCCTTCTCATCTATTCTAACAAATCTCTTAAATTTTGAAATTTTAATATTTATTCCAATAGGTTATTGTACTCATACTGCTTTATTTTATTGATCATGATGCACAGATAAAAGTAATTTTATTTTTGATTGGATTTATTATATAATTTCCATAAAATTTCTATGGATAGTAAATAATGCCATTTTTAAGAGTATTTATCCTATTCTTTTCATTTTAATATTAACATATAGAAGCAAGTATAAAAAAGGATATTCAGTCTCTGAAATCATTAACAAAACTACTACTTAGATGCCAGCATAGGCATACGAAGCACAAGCATTATCTTTGCATTCACAATTTCCAGTATTTTACCAGTGTAAACTAAAAAGAGGATGACTATAAAGTTCAATTAAAAAAATTTTTTTTTAAATAATATGCAAATTTCATTTTTTTTACTGGTGGTGGCCAGATGTGCTACAAGACCATGGGCAACAAATCCAGACTTCTCCAAAATAAATCAACATATGACTGTCATGCAAACATTGAATGCTTTCAAAATTGTAGATGGAGAATGTGTAATGAATTTTGAAAGAAATTAATTTTTTTTTAATTCCTTACATATTTGAAAAGTTATTAATAGCAGAGGATAGAGATGTATCACAGGAAGATGTTCAACAGATTAAGCTAACAAACCCAAAAGAGAGAGAATAAGATATAATCTTATGAACAAATTCATCATTTGTTTCTGCTATAACAACAACAAATTGGAATGAATTTTAAAGGAAACTAAAAATAATATATTTGTGAAATAAAAAAAAAGGGATGAATTAAATTTTGAATAAAATTCATACAACATGAAATTTTAATTCATTTAAATGTTTACCATTTTATATGAGAGTATCCACAGACTTTTTTAGAAAACTTCATTCTTATTGAATTACACAATATAAAGAACTTTTTTAAACAAAAAGAATTTATCTTTAAAACAATGTTCTTTAAGTTTAAAAAGATAATGTAATAAATATTTGTTTTCATTAAATTAATCATGACTTGAAATTTGTTTTTATTTTTAGCACGAAAATAATGACATTTGTACTGAATTTAAATAAACTCTTTAACAATCCTGACACACATATCGAAAAGTGTGTGTGTGTTTAATATAATTCAACTAAATAATTTTTTTTATTACTGAATTTTCTCAAGAATGTCAAAAAGAAAAATTTTCTAAAATTATAGCATTCTAAATAATTTTCGTTTGTAATCCTGTGTTGGTGGTTAAAAAAAATTATTAAAAACTGCACAAATTTCAGACAATAAAAAAGAATGGTTTGATAAATATAAGTGATTGAAAAAAATAAAATGACTGTGTGTGTAATTTGTAATAAGAAGGTCACTTCATCCACATAAATGTAAAGATATTTTGAAAAGATGCATTCAAAAACTTGACTTTTCAATAGATGAAGAAAGAAATTATTTTACAAAAGAAAATACATTCGCAAACCAATTTGCAAATCTTACTTGATTCAAAAAAATTACACATCAACATTTAGTTTTTGCTCATTGCTTGTAAAAGTAAAGCTCTTATAACAGTAATGGAAGCTTTTTTTTTTTGGGGCATTTTAAAAATAAAAAAAAAAAAAAAAAAAAAAAAAAAAAAATTAATGTTAACAGTCACATTTTTCTGTTAATATAAATTTTCAATGTTTTGAAATTATTGGTATTAAATCACACCCTTCCCCCTTTGTTAAAGTTATGCAACTGACTTAATGACCCAAGGGCTGGTATTGAACAAAATTTGACCCACTTCTCGAAAAGGTTTATTATCACTGTTATATATTATAGTTATAAAATAGTCATTCACATACATCAAGCTACCTATTTATATATATTTTATAGGCTAAAATTGGTGGAAAAATCTTTATTAAGGAAGGTTTTATTCCTTTAATAAGAATTATCTAACAAATTTTATGTCTTTGCTTGCATATCAATTCGTTTTCCGTAAAATTTTTAAAGAATATTATTTTGAAGGCTTGTTTTTTCAAATTCCAATTACATGATATTCTATACATACATATATTGCCCTATCATTGAAGTAAAAAAAAAATTTAATAATTTCTTTCAATTTGAACTTTAACAAACAAATTTAACTCATTGATCAGCTAATAAAATTAATTACTTTATAGGATATATAAATCAAATCTAATATGATTTATTAATCAATAGAAAGAAATACTATGAACTTGAAAAAAATGATATAGTAATTTAATTTGTAAATTATAATTCTCATTCCTTCCCAAGAAAATTTCTGGCAACAGCTAGCACTTATGTGGTCATACATCAAAAAGAATACATTCTTGCTTGCTTAAATATACATATTTAAAATTAATAGATAAAGTTTTAGTAGAATGCATATTTAAGGAGAGATGTTTTCAAATTTCAATATTATCCAACTACTTAGAATGTAATTCAGATAAAAATATAGTATTACAGTAATATTCTAATCAAAAACTTATTAATACAACTAAAACTATTTCAATGAACTGATAACATTATACTGTATTTGGTGATCATAACATTTCAATATTAAAACAGAATATTTTGATGCTTTCAAATAAGAAAATATAAATGCTAAAAAAAAAAAAAAAGACTACTGCAATAAATTTCATTTTCTTCATACCGGAAGTTCAAAAGTATATTGCATTAAATAACACTTTATTAATCATATCTCAATTTAAAAGTCAAATTTTTTTTAAATAACTATCCCATATATTCACAATACTAAAGAGCAAATTTACTAGCATTTCAAGTATAATATTAAATAAAAACCAATTACCTGAATAGTTACAATATATTAATATATTATTCAAGAAAAAGAATAGGGCAATAATATTTTCAATACACACCATACCCAACAAAACTTTATGATTAACGAGAAAATTAAAAAGCACTTACTTGAAAGGATATCCAAATTTGTACTGCACATCCTTCTCATAATCTTTGCATTTAATTTCCATAGTAGCAACAGTTTCAAAGCCAGCAGTAGTTGCAAAAGCAAATATAGACATTACCTATAAAAATCATTCAGATATAATTGTTCCTAATTTTACACATAACAATAATTAACTTACATTTAACCTAGTAATTTTATCTCATTCTTCTGTTTTTCATACTCAAAACAAATTATTATGAAATTACTAAACCTACATATTAAAAAATATCAATAAATTTACACAAAATATGAATAATTTGTTAATTACAGTTGTTTTCTCACTTTTCCACCATAATTGTGAAATCATTTCTTTCCAAAGATAAAATTTTGTTCATAAAATTACAATAATTAAAAAAAAAATTCTTCATATCGTTGTTTCAATTATTTAACATTTTAATACATATAATATATTTCATCTCATTAGCCATTAAAATAATGCAAGATATTCAAGAAAAATTAGTACTTTTTAGTTCAATAGAATATCATGGTTAATCACTTAAAATTGACAAAACATTGCTAAATATTTTTTAATGCACAACAAAATTTGCAAGAACTAACTTTTCCCCCATAGATTTCCAATTTTCCCATTCTATTTTTCTTATTTCTCCTTATTAACAAAATTGGATACTTGTGTAAAATCCCATTGACTATTTTAACCAATCTATAAAATGTTGCCCAACATTGTTATATTCTGCCAATAATGGAAAGTAGGTAATCAAATACAATTTTTCCCATTTTGCTCCTCTGCTTGTTAATATCCTAATATGATGCCAAACACACGAAAGGCTTGTTTAGCTATTATTTTTGAACAAAATTTCTACCAGTTATTATCATAGCCATTCAGATTCATATAGAGTTGAATTTATACAGTACTGGATTCACTATTAATAGGGCTCCTTCATTATTATTTTGAATGGAATTAGGGATTTTGACAACACAAATGATTGTAAGTTCAACTGGAATTGTGTCAACTTCCATGGTCAACACTTTACTTATATATGTCCCTAATAAAATATAACATTCATAATTTTAACATGAAGGTTAGAATTCACATTATAAATTTCAGGGATATTAAAAAATAAATAATAAAACTAGTTTTGAAACTGTTTTAATTGTAATTTATAAAAACCAAGCATTGCTTTAATGTTATAAATTTTGAAACTTTACCAATTATCATGAAGAGTTTTCTGTTGAATTTAATTTTAACATTTAAAACTGATTTGTTTCAGTTACCTAAAAAATAAATAAGATTTCTTGAATTTTATTAGACTTAATCTTATTTATTTCTTATTTCAAAGAAGTTGCATGATTTATTTCTATGAACACTTTTTACTATGTTTCATGCTTTTAATCAAATCGTGCATGCTATTGTTTTCTTTAAATTTAGAATCCCAACAAGTTGGTCCAAAATTGTAGGTAAAATGTAGGCCCAGAAATGTTCAAATATTATTATGTAAAAATATCATAAAAGAACCTTAATATTTCTAACAAAACATAATAGATTTCAAAGAATCAAAAATAAAAAGACAATGAAAACTTACTAATTGAATTATTCGAATGAACCCACGGGGTTCAATCAAGACTCTTAAATTCAAATCCATGTTGACTAAAGCTACATGAAAAGAATTTTAACAAATAAGAAATTAAAGATATTTAATATAGTACATAAATGAAATATACATAATAACCAAACGATGGAAATTA
Organism: Nephila pilipes; assembly: GCA_019974015.1. Classification (NCBI taxonomy): domain Eukaryota; kingdom Metazoa; phylum Arthropoda; class Arachnida; order Araneae; family Nephilidae; genus Nephila; species Nephila pilipes. The sequence goes on along the minus strand of BMAW01069295.1, from coordinate 29,452 downwards.
CTGAAGTTTGACCTTGAACACATCAGAAATATATATATATACATAAATGATTAAACAAAATATGTATATCGAATTTATTAAAAGTTCTAACATGATTGATTATATAATATGTATACACAAACAGAATTATGTACAAAACAAGAAATATTCAAAATATAATAAATTTTTATATCAATTATTTAATAATTTTCAATAACAAAAAGTTAATTTACATATTTTTAACCAATGACCTTATTTTAACCTTGTTTTCTTTTCTTTTTGAACATCAATTCTCATAAATAGTTAATTAATCACTGCCCATCAAGACGATTATATTTAAGAAAAATAAAAAAAAAGATAATTCTGAGTGAAAATCAAATTTTGAACTTAATTTATTGCATAAAAAAAACCCTTTTCAACAATTTAATACAATTGTTAATTTCAATTTTTCCATCATAGAGTAAAGTTATCAACTGTATTAATAAATGCACAAGACAGCATAATTTCATTATATTAATGAAAACTTCATTTTGAAAGATCTACTAAGAAAAAATGCTACTATTCAATTTAAGAAGACAAATCTTTTCTAACTTCAGAAAAATTAAAATACAATTTTGTTTCATACATTACAAGAAACAATATTATTTTCTGAAATCATTATATCGTACAAATTATTTAAATGAATGGTACAAATAATAGTAAACACTAATGATAACTTTTAAGAAATACTTTATCTCCATATTTATAATTCTCCTTAATATATATACTTTAGAGAAATAAGTTAGCTTTCAAAATACATATTTTGGGGGCAAAAACAAGAAAATATTTTAATCATATAGTAAAAATATTATTTATTGAGGCAAGTTTGAAATAAAAGACTTTAAGCATATTTTATTTTGGTCAAGAATTTCTATATAAAATTTTTATAACTTTCTCATAGCAAAACACAAATTTTGTAAGATAATATACATCACAAATAGAAATAATTCTCAATAATTATTAGAACAGCAAAAAGGGATTTATTCAAAAAAAAAAAAAAAAAAAAAAGCAATATTTAAAAACTTAACTATCTGTTAACGAGTACATATATCTGACATAAAAAAAACACAGGCAAATATTACATTTTTGATAGTATTGAGGTTATTTGTTGTACAATCAGATATTCAAAATTATCAGAATATATTCTGGTAAAATTTAATTAAAACTATTTTATTTATTAAGAATAGATTCGGTTTTTAAGTTCATAATTTTAAAAAAACTTAGAAAAGTTATGATACATTTATTTTATTAGAAGAAATAATAGTAAGTACTTAGAAAATAGGTATCTATTGAAAACGAAACCAACTGAGGAAATACTAAAAAAAAAATCATTTATCATAGTAATTTGTTTTTGAATAAACTAATTAACAATTAAATAATTTAATGTTTCTATTTTGAAAATATTATTACATTAATTTATTTTAAATCTTAATTTCACTTTTTTATATCAAAATCGTTCAAAAGGTTAAAAAGTACATACATTTACAATCGTAAGCTTTTGTTTATTGTGATTTGAAGATTCTACCAGTCAAATCAATTTTTATGTGTTTAAACTGACTCTATTACTTCACTTATTACAACAATAATAAGAGTTTCATAGCTCTGTAAACACTTGCACCACAGCAATACTTGCAGAAAACGACCTATTTGCGGTACCTTCAATCCACTCAGCGATCGATATTTTTCTGTTGCCAATGCCGTAAAAAGAACTGCATTTCGATGATATTTCATGGAATCAAGATTATTTAAATAATTATTTGTGATGGTTCGTGTTGTTCAGACTTGAGAGACAAGACTTCATACATGAGATCCATCTTTTTCGAAGTTGAGGTATGAAAATACTAAATTTCACCTTATTTTTGATAAGACATAGACCGGTTTTTATGCATTATAGATGGAACATTTTCTAGATTATATGCAGACGTACAGCTCAAAGCACCAAAACAAAAATGGGCTGATAAAATGAACAAACTTAGAAACAAAATTCAATTTTTTTTATTAAAAATATTTACTATTTTTAAGCAAATTTGTGATTTATTTTAGAATTCAATTGTTAAAAAGGGAGGAAACCAATTGACTAATTGGGCCATCTCTGGCATGGATGCAGACTATCATTTTGAGTTAATAGACTTATGCAGTTCCCGGATGGTATCCTGCGGGATTTTTTTTCTAAATTATTGCTAGCTGTCAGACTAAACTAGCAACTTTAATGGTTGGCAGTAAGATTTTTCTTATCACGTTCTAAATGAATTGATTGAGAGCAAAGATAAGGTGATTTAGTCGTCCAAAGAAAGGTTCGCAAAGCTTGAAACAATTAATAGAAAGACCTGTCATGTGTGACTGGACATTATAACTTTTTAAAAAATAATAAGTGGGGCACATAAGACACGAGAACACAAAAGGTCGTATTATTTCGACTGCGTACCTCTATATTATAAGTACGTCACAATTGATAATTGGCTATCAAAAGAAATGATACCTTAGACTTTAACATACCATTGTGAGCGTGGGATAATAAGTGTACTATGTCACACTTCCTCTAGTTAGCGTAGTTCAAAGCTAACAGCCTCAGCTCCTCTGTAATTGGAGTTAATGATATACGAACGGGAGTGGTAGGCAGTGTAACGGCTGGAACGAGGAGTTAATTTAATTTGGTTGAATATTCATTTCCATTATCGACACACATTATATTTTCAGCCATTTTCACATGCACAAAGTATCCAAATATTATTTTAAAAATTATATTAAGTTAAATGTTATATTCAAAATAATATATTACAGATTATACAAATATTACTAAATAATATACATCTTACTAACACTCGTATTTCATATCTTGCTTTCATATTTCTCTTATTGCTACATTAGTTTACAATCATTGAGATTATGAATTGTTCAGAGATGAGGTGCTTGTTGAGAACAACACACACACGCATTGGTCATGTGACCTTATAGAATCTATATAGTTTTGGACTGCCATCTACACAGCTGCAGACAAGTTAATTAACTCGACGTTACTCGCGCAGGTTATCACAGACCCACATCCCCTCTTTTTTCAATATTCTTTCCTATCTTTTTTTGTAAAATGGATGATTCCTTTTGTAACTGACTTTAAGGTCACGACCTTGAAGGAAAAGGACTAGTGAGCGAATAATAAAAATAAATATTTGTTCATCAGCTCTCCGGGTAATGTCACACCCTGCGCGAGCTTTTCCGTTACAGTTTTAAAAAACGTGAACGCCTTTCTAATTTCTAGTTGGATATGGCGCGGTTTTTTTTTTTTTTTCCCCAATTGTGAAGAAGAAATACAGTATTTAAGACATTTATTGGATAGAGTATCTTCGATTGAAGAAAGATTTAACGATGGTAATGAATAACCAGAAGACATGGAATACAACAGTAATCATGATTCTGTTTCAGAAATAAACTCAGATTCAGAAGATGGTGATGTAGAATATGATAACATTTGCTTTATAGGAAGGGATAAAGAAACAGCTTGGAAAAAGAGAAATTCCGTCCAAACGTTAGTTTCTTCAAAAAAAATTATCACAAAACTTCCTGGAAATGCATGTATTTCAAAAGATGTCACTTCGGTTATAAAAACATGGAATTTACTAATACCTCCTGAATTGATTCAAACTGCAGAAAAATGCACAAACATTTTTATTGTATTAATAAAAGATCGCTTTTCATTAGAAAGAGATGCTAAAGAAGCAACCGAAGCTGAAATAAAAGCATTTATTGAATGGTTATATATTTTTAGTGTACACACGCACATAAATCACCATATGTAAACGTGAAAGATCTCTGGATATTAGACGGCACCGGAATTGAGATATTCTGGAAAACTATCTCTGAAAATCATTTCAATTTTCTTATAAGATGTCTATGCTTTGACAACATTAGAACTCATTAAAAAGGAAAAGAATGAGATTTATTGGCTCCAATACGAGAGAAGTGTACACTGGTAATCAGCCAAAAGGGCCATTTGAAGTAGATCATAGCTCAAGCAGTGTTGTAAAAAGTTCAGCAGAACCACTTTATAACTCTGGGCACAATTTGACAGTTAATTACTGGTATACTTCTTACCCACTGTCACAGGAACTTTTGCAGAAAGAATTAACTATTGTTGGAACCATGGGAAAAAATTTAAAAAAAAAATTCCTCCAACATATTTGGTTTCAAGGAACAGAAATAATTTATTCCTCCATGCTTTGTTTCAAAAAGCAAACAACAATATCATATACACAGAAGAAAAATATGAATATTGTTTTATTTTTAGGAATGCATAATGCTGACGCAATAGATCCATCAATGAGAGAATTGAAAAAAAAAAACCTGAGATCATCAGATTTATAATTTAAATAAAGGAGCAATTGATGTTGTTGAAGAAATGGCCACAACATATTCTACAGCTAGAAAATGTAATCGTCAGCACAAAGTTATATTTTTTGCGTTGTTGAACATTTCAGTAATAAATGCTCGCCTCCTTTTGGTATCTACGAAGGAACTTCCAACTGAAAATCAAACCAGACTCTAATTCAGGGAACACATGGTATGCATTTACAGAAAATGTGCAGACTAAGTGTAAGTGCTATCTTTTAGCATATATTTACAATTGTATTATTCTACTTTCATGCTTGCATGGAACACATGGCATGCATTTGCATAAAATGTGAAAACTAATTGTAAGTTTTATTTGTGAATACATATTTATAATTGAATTCTTCTGTTTTAATGCATTTTTTTTTTTTTATCTTTTTTCAAAATATTCCATGGTAGAAAACAGAAGTGAGCGCACATGGGTGCGAGATACCCTGCGCGAGTAATTCTGTTTGTTTTTGTTGTGCGAGTTTGCAAATTCGGGTTAATTGAAATTTCCCCAAATTCGTCAATTTTGAAAGTCATTGACCTTAGGGATTCTAGAACATTCATTAACATAAGAAATTTCTCAATTTACAAAATATGATATACAGTGGAATAAAAAAAAATTACAATTAACTCCAACAACATATTCCGCAAAAACAAATCCTTAAATAGTAAAAGATATCTCACATTATAACTTCAAGATCAATAAAAATTGAATATAAAAATAGTAATAAAAACAGGAATGAAATACGTTTTATACATATGTGAGCTTTTTGGATCAAACTTTTTTTATCCTTGTTCATCCTTTTAATTTTAGTTCTCTTTTTTCTTCAATAATGCTTCACAGTCTTAATCATTCCTTCTTCTAATCCTTATATGTTCTGTTTCAATCTTCTTTCAGGTTTATATGTTGAAACCATCTCACTTTATTTAATATTCACTTATTCACCACAAATGTAACAAAGTTCTAGCTTATAGTCTAGATTTGATTTCGATAGTTACAATAACCACTTATTTGCCCATATTTTTAAAATTATGCTTCATAATTAATAAATTTCAATGTGATTTGATTCAAAATGTCCAATATATTAATAATCGCTTGAAAACTTAACAATAAAGTTGATGCTACAAACCATGTCAAAGAAAATTTACTCTCATCTGTAACAGTATCTTATTCATAGGACTTAGTTAACGTGAACCAATTTATTGCTAAGGGGAGGATGCATGAACTCCATCAACACTAAATTTAAGAGCGTTATTCCACGGACATCATCTTTATTGAACTACTCTATATACATAAAGTATAAACACTCCTTATCTACTTTTTAAAAACATAACAGCAGCATCTCTAGGCATAAACAATCTACCACACTGGGAGTTCACAATACTCTGTAGTAGTAAATTTTGGGTCGTATCATACTGGAACTTCATGACCACGTCATAAATCAATTGAAATATAGTTAAACATATTACTGAAAAATAAAGCATATCAATTCATATCACAATAGCACATAATATTTTATATGTCGGTGAAATATCAAAACAAAAAATAAATGGAATAAAAAATAAATCGATCGTTCACAGGAAGTCTGACCAGTTTATGGATTAGTCGCTTCATTTAAACTAGCTGCTTTAGATGGCATGTTAGCAATATTATATACGTCTCGCCTGGGTGTGGAGGCATTTCATCATAACAATATGGTACTAAGAAGAACTGTAGTTTTATAAAAGCATTCTTATCCAGGCCTGAACTGGAAATGCATAAGCAGACACTTAATATGCAAGTCTTTATTTAGGTGAGCATACTTAAAATCACTTCAGTTCCGTAATTCTTCCTCTTTTTTTCTAATCTTTCAAGAAGCCACATCCCAAAATAGCTATTCTGGTTGGTGTAGAGAACTCAAAATTAAAATTAAGATTACATCAACTTAAATGTGAATTTAATTTTCAAGAAAGGCTTCAACCAGGTGGGTACAACAATTTAAGTTAATTCCCCCATCGAATGTTTGGGAGCCATTTCCTGATTCCAAGTGGTGAATACGATCAATTTCTTGTAGTAAAAGCTTGTAAGCATCCGAACTTAAAGCTGCTTGTTCTTTAATCAGCTGATCAATATAATCATTATTCGTTTTGACACTTGAGTCATAAGAAACCCTTTTTGCTATCAAAACGCAAAGACCAAAATAATTTTTGGTTTTCTAAAATAGTTGTTCAGAACTGTATACTTTTCCAGCAGAAACCACGTGACTCCTGCAAGATAACGCTATTGATTCGAGTGAGCAGCACAATAACAGAACGAGCTTTAATTTGGATTAGAGAACGCTTTTGCTCTCCTATGTAACTTGTGTTGTTTCTTAAGTGTTGAGTAAATTAATGTTAATATGTTATTCTTATTTACAAGGGAGTTCAGCCCTTTATTTGAGTGGACAATTATTCTAATGGAATTTTGTTGTAGTTAAACGACGAAATTTAAAAAGCACCAGTTCCCCGGAACGATAGAAAAGATACGTAAAATTTTGATATTCTTAACGAATAATTACATACCAATTCTGAAATAAAACGAGAAACATAATTTTTGTTTCTTGATAATAGTTATTCTTCGAACTAATTTAATCATAGTCTCATCCGAATCATTCAATTCAACCGTCTCTAAGAATGGAAACAAAATTCTATGCTCTCTTATATTTCTAATGAATCTTAAACACCATGAGACAACCCATTTTTGTCTTCTGTCCTCCAGAAATCCTTAACTCATTAGACTCTCACTCTCAAATTTCCTGCGATAATACCTTAATACGTATAACATACCAATAGGATAAAAAATTCTTGCCCCTGCCTGTAAAAGTGATTTTACGGATAGTGACGTATTTTATAGCGAAAGTGACAGACCACACATATTTTAGTGTTTCGTAAAGATTTCTAAGAATCCACTGAACTTTTCACCTCTAACAACCACTCATTCTTCTAAGGGTTCCAATTTAACCCTAAAACTTTCGAATGCTGTTTATCCACGGTATTACTATCACTATCACAAGTTCATTACCTGCGCACATTTTTTCTTTTGGCTCTCTCTAAGTTATTTTTGGTGGCGCTCTTCAATCAATAATTTCCGGTAAAATACATTTAAAATAAAATTTTGTTAGATTTGGAATAAGGGCTTCTTAAAATTCCTCGTTTTGTTCTACACGCAATGTTAAAGTGTCTTTTTTGCATTATACATAAAAATTATACTCATTCTGCTGGGTAATGCATCAAGAAACGCATTTATTTAATATTCAAAAAGTAAGTAAGACGAGCATTATCCAACTGATTTGGTCTAAATCGGTATGGTTGCCATACGTTATCTCATTGTAATGTTATCAGAGAAAACATCATCGGGAGTGAGGAAAATCCCTTCTTTTACTAGTTTTATAGAAGAGACATTTACGCTAGATAAATTCTAAGCTTTTGCTGCGTTCTGCTTGCACCATGTTTGAGGAAAAAACGATTTTTTTTTTGTATATTAGAGATTCAATCAAAGGTCATGTGTTCAACCAACATTTGATTTCATATTGCTAAGTTGATGTGAATAATTTAAAAATAACAATTAAATTTTTTTAATAATAAAATATAAATAATTTAAAAATAATAACAATGCTGTGAATAATTTAAAAGTAATAATAATAAAATTACAATTTAAAAATATAATGAAGAATTTGTGCAAAATTATATTTATGAAATGAGGAGTGTATTTGCAGATAACAAATAAAGTAAAAATTTGTGGCAAAATAGAATCATAATTATGGAAAGCACAAAATTGGAGCTCTTTGGCTGGTTAACTGTGTTCCGGTAGGGACTTCTACTTTTTCCTGGTACTCAAATCCCTTTCTTTTGTTGGTTCCATGATTGGTTGTAATCACTTCTACGGGTTTTCATTATATTTCTGCTGTGCACTAATCAGCTGTTTCGGGAACCTTTCTTTGGTTATGAATTCAAGTAATTAGAAACTACTTTTGGTTTCTCAAAAGTAGATGAAGAGTGAAGAAATAGCTTTTGTGAGCGTCTTTGGACATTATGAATTTCTTGAAAACGTTTTTGTAACTTTTGAGTCTCGTTTTTTTCCACTTTTCCAGATTTTAGACTAACACCTTATGTTATCTTTTAATACATTGAGCTCTTTTGCTTGTTTCCTTTCTTCGTTGCTTCATTTTTATATCTACGTAATGAAATTTCATCGGACATTATGAAATTTCTGGCCTCGAAATCCAGTGGGATCCCAATCTCTCGCATTAAATCAGCTCAAGTTATACAAGGATATTTCATGTCATCTATTTCTGTTTAAACTGCTACTCTAGTTTGAATAGTCTAATTCCGAATCGTGGTCACGAGTTCGTGGCCGGCGTTGTTTCTGTCGAATCGTGGGCTCGAGTCCAGATGCCACTAAAGACCCTCCCCCATGTAATCGAGAATGATGCACATTAAATCTGTTGAGGTTCTAAGTTCTTCTATTGGTGTGGTGTAGAAGTTTGGAGAGGGAGATGCTAGTCAAGTGTAGTCCAAGTCCCATGACCGAGGTTTAAAATTGAGAGGTTCGTCGCTAATAGCCCCTTCGTGTTGGCTCTATGTGAGACATAATAAGCAATGAATCAAACTATTTAATGAAGAAAAATTATCAATTTTTTTTTATTTATATCAATAATATTAGCTTATTCTTTAGAAACAAGCATAAATAAAAATATTTATATAAAAATCTAAACGAGCTTTTTCTGATATTGTGGTCTTACTTAGAAAATGTTGTTCGTATCATTTGGAAAAATTATTTCTATATTTTAAAGTGAAAAAAAAAAAAAACCTGGGAAAGATAAATACAAAGAAGATAAAAGTTATAAATCTGAAAAAGATAAGTTTCTCCTTACTCTCCTGAAACTTTTTTTCTAATTGCATTATGACAATAAAATATTTTCCAAAACTTACTACTAAGGCAGTAAAACGAAAAGAAGCGAACAATAAAAATTTATATTGAACAATTTTGTTGGGGTTGAGGAGCATTTTTTTAAAAATAAATTTGACTGAAGGTCTACAGTTATTTACCAAATATTTTACTTTATTTTTGTATGAATTTCTGAAATAATGATGAGTTACTTGTAAAGTTTAAGAAAGTTTAATTTCAGGGAACAATTATTATTAATAGAATACCTCGCAATATGTCTACTTAGTAGAAATAAAATTTTTTGTATACAGTTAGTTTAGTTTTTGATACAATAAAAAAAATATACAAATTTTGTACTACAAAATTAATATTAATTAAATATATTTATATAAACTGTTAAATAATTATGATAATATTGATTGCTTTCCTAAATTGAATTTGAACATCTTCGAAAGTAATATTTGGCAACATTTCCATTGATAGATGTCTGGCAACTCTCCTCCCACACATTCTCTTTATTATTTTCATTTTTATTCTCTATAATTTTTCCACAATTTTTTTATTTCTTATATTGTTACTTTTTACTATTATCATTAATATTTTCCCTATAAACATAAATGAGAAGTTTAGATTTTTAATCTTCAACACTTTTAATAGTTCTCTCATCCTTTAAAATTTATTTTTACTTGGTGAAAAGAAACTTTAGATTCTCGTAGAATATTCTCCTTTCTTACGCACTCCCCTTTAAAAAAAAGAGGTAGAGCAGTCCTCAGTGCAATAAATCTAAATGCCCTTCCAATTTTACAATAGGGAAACTCCAGGGTATCTCCCATTACCTCAACTGACAGAAGCACCAATATAGGCATTTTTATCACTTAAGTAAGAAATTCCAGGCAGCACAATATGCCAAACACCTTGCAATACTCAGAGATATCTATGGGTATTAATTAGTTTTTTTTTATTCACCGAAGGACCTCCTTAAAAACCTCAGAGATTACGGAGATCAAAGAAATTATAAAAACTGCTTTCTAAAACTCAAATTTCAGAAAGTCAACGACCAGACGTATCTGGAATTACTTCCAGAAATGGAGATGTCATAGTTGGTAAAATATATTGTTATTTTAATTCTATGTAATATGCAATAGGTTCTATTGATCTAAATACGTTTCATGTGTTCATAATTTTTCAGAAACTATTTCATTCAATTATTTTCGCTAAATTTTTTTTAGAAAAGCTGCTTCTAAAAATTGTTCAGGTGTTAAGTAGAAACAGATCTTCATCTATTCATATTTATATTTTGTACTCATGCAGCAATTCATTAATCAAGACTGTAAAAATATTGGTAAGCATAATATATATAGTATTTTGCTAATTATCAAATAATTAATTGTATTTTCAAATGTACTGTAAAACCATTTCCTCAGTTACTCGTTAGATAGCACTACGAATCAGCGTCATGTGACAGCTTGTGCAGTGCCACCTATTCCTGAACAAAACTGAGGGACATTTCGTTCTCACACTTTCTTTCCCTCCCTTTCCCCCCACTCTTCTCCCGATGAAGTAAACCCTGAACGTTAGAGCGTGTTCTAATACCCATCGCTGGTATGCGATACCATGAGGCCGCTGTCTATCTTTATCTAATGAAGTGGTTCTTTTCATCGAAATAATCTGTATATAGTAGTTTTGTAAATATTACTACTTCATCTCGTCTACTCAAGAATAAAAGTAGTGAACGAACTTAAAGCCTCCTTACTGAATTGGTAAATAGTACGAAGTCATCATAGACACACTCCATATATATATATATATATATATATATATATATATATAT
>BMAW01069295.1:0-10972 GCA_019974015.1 Nephila pilipes | reverse complement strand
GGAGCTTTCTTTCGTTTCTTGTTGTAAGTTCTCCGATTTTCGTATTGTATTTTTTCTATGTTCTTCTTAGCGTCTTTTCTTAAGAATTCTCGTTGTTCGTGTATTTCTTCGAACAATTCTTCGAGGAGCAAGTCTTTAATTCTGACATCTTCTTTGTTTCTCATTCTAGTACCAATCAAAAGTTCGAATGGTGACCATTTTGTGCTTCGACAGGTTGTGCTGTTAAGGATTCTCTGAAGTCTATCAATATACTTGTACCATTTAGTAGAGTCATTTAAAGTTAGTTTCGTTAAAACTGGGATGAGTGTACGGTGGATTCTTTCAACTTGTCCATTTCCTCGTGGTACACCCGTGGCAATTTGTAGATGTTGAATACCTTCTTCTGTGCAATAATCACTAAACACTTTCGAAGTAAACGCTGATCCTCTATCTGATATGATTCTAACGGGGTTTCCAAAGGTTTTTTGTTGTAGTTTTATCTTCTCTAGAGCGTTTTCAGCTGACACAGTTTTTACAGGGTACAACCAAGTGAATTTCGTAAAAGCATCTATAACAGTGAAAATGTGTTGATAATTCTTATTTGTTGATGGTAACGGTCCTATGAAATCGATATGGTATGTGCTTAAAGGGTTGTCTTCTTTTGGAATAGGATTTAAAAAACATTCCTTTTTGCCACTCTTTCTATTAGCTAAGATACATGGTACACAATTTATTATTACGTTCTTTACTAACTTCGTTAAATTTGGAATAAAAAATTCTTGTTTGACAATCTCTTCTGTTTTTGCTACTGAAAAATGACCATTTTCGTGAGCTAATTTAATCAATTCAATTTGCATGTCTTTTGGAGCTACTATCAATTCTCTACCGTTTGAGTATTTGTAAAATATTCCATTTCTTTCAAAAAAGTCTTCTGAATCTTGCTTTTCTAATATCGACTTCAATGTCAAAATGTTTTCGTCTTCTTCTTGGGCTTTCTTTAATTTCGCTGTTAGAGTGTCACTGCTGATTATCATGAAAGGATGTCTACTCAAAGCATCTACGTGTTGCATTCTAGTTCCTGTTCGATGTTCGATTTCGTAGTCGAATTCTTCTAATTGAAGAGCCCATCTGGCTATACGTGTAATCAAATCTTTTTTATGCATGGTCTTTTGGAACGCAGAACAATCTGTGACTATTTTGAAATGCTGACCTAAGAGGTATACTCGAAACTTCTTTAATGCTGTTATAATTGCGAGAACTTCTAATTCATAACTATCATACTTCTCTTCAGCTGGACTTGTTTTCTTCGACATATATTAAATAGGATGTAATTTGCCATCGTCGGCTTCTTGCAATAAAACTGCTCCGTAGCCTAGTTTACTTGCGTCTGTGTGTAATTCTGTTCTTCTTCCATACTTGTAAATGTGTAAGACTGGACTTTCAGACAATACTTTCTTTAACTTTTCGAAAGCTTCTTTCTGTTGTGTTCCAAAAACAAACGGATTTTCTTTCCTTGTGAGGTCGCTTAACGGTTTTGCAATTCTCGAGTAATCTTTGACATATTTTCTGAAATATCCTGTTAATCCTAGAAAACTTTGTACTTTCTTTACGGTCGTTGGTTCTGGAAATTTTGCAACTGCTAATGTCTTTGCAACTGAGGGCTTGATGATTCCATTCTCTACTATGTGACCTAAAAATTCAACCTTTCGCATTAGGAACTGACACTTCTTGAATTTTATCTCTAGACCATATTTCTTTGCAACTTCGAATACAATTTTAAGTTTTTGGAGTCCTTCTCTTTCATCTTTTGCTGGAACAATAAGGTCATCCATATAGCTTACTAAAATTCTTTTACGTGTAAGATCTCTGAATATGCTTGTGACAAATCTCTGAAAAACACCTGGGCTCGTGCTTAACCCAAAAGGAACTTTATTGAACTCGAACTGTCCATCTGGAACGATAAAAGACGTGAATTTTCTGCATTCTTCATCAACGCTGACGTGGAAAAATCCGTTTCGTAAATCTAACGTGGAGTAAACTTTTGCTTCTTGTAGCGTATCTAAAACATCTTCGATGAGAGGTAAAGGAAATTTATCTTTCACTAGCTTCTGGTTCAGTTTTCGGTAATCGATGCACATTCTCGAAGTTCCATCTTTCTTTTTGACCATTACGACTGGACTGGCGTACTCTGATGAGCTTGGGCGTATGATGCCTTCTTTGAGCCATTCTTCTATCTGTTTATTTACTTCTTCTCTTTCCGTGAATGCTAATCGGCGTGGCGATTGACAAACTGGTTCATCATCTTTTAAAATAATTCGCATGGTAACATCGGTGCTTGCCGTCTTTTCAGGCTTGTAGCTTTCTATCATTTCCGTAAGTTCTTTTTTGATCTCAGGATCTCCTATGTGATTCAGTTCTACTTTTTCGACGTTTTCCGCTAGTATCTGCATTAAGAATGCTTGATTTTCATATTTAACAAATTCTACACCATTCTTCGTGAAGTTGACTGATGCTTGTTCTAAAATATCTGAACCTATGACTGCTTCGAACTTTAGTTTTGCTGTAGGTACTACATGCCAAGTTAGTGAATAGTTTTCTTCATCCATCTGAAATTCTTGTTCGAAAGATCCTATCGTAGTGACTTGAGCATCACCTATGCCTGTTAAGAGAATTTTGTTCTTCGCTAGTTTCGCTGGATCGATGATTCTTCTGCTGGTATTTTCTCGTAGTAGACTGACGGTACTTCCGGTGTCGATAAGCGCAGTAATTTTCTTGTTTCCAAACATTATTTCCTTGTTGCGTAGATTTTCTTGATTGATAGTGGCACATGTTGCCGTAGGCTTGCTTGTTTCTCTCGTGAAATTCGTAGTTCTCTTCGGCTGGCTTGTATTTAGCTCTTTCGCTGAATCGTTGAATCTTCTAAACCTGGAGTAATTCGTTTGAGCGTGATTAGAAACATTTGAATTCGAATACCTGTCTCTGCCGTGAGTTCGATTTTCGATCCGTCGATTTGAGTTTACGTGATTTCCTTCATGACTTCTGTGACTGGCGGATTGAGCATCGTGATGTCGATTGTAACTAGTGGTTGCTGCAACTTTCCCACCTGATCTACCCTGCTCGAACTTTCGTGGTGATTCAAACTGACGAAATTGTTCTGAAGCTCTGAAATCTTGTTTCCCCCTAAAATGCGTATTAACTGGCTTTTGACTTAATGTTCTCCTGACGTCTTCATACTCTTCGAACTTTTCTGCTAATTCGGCTGGCGAATTTATCGTTGTCCATTCGTCTAGAAAATGTTGCTTAAAGTCTGTAGGAGCTCTACGTTTCATTTGATCTGAGATGATCAGTTTCCTTAATTCTTCAAAAGATTCGATTTTTAACCCTGATGTCCATCCATCAAAATATGTTGCAAGTTCGTGATAAAAATCGGTCCAAGTGTGGCTATAAACTTTTTGATGCGTGGTAAATAACTGGCGAAACTTTTCTGGCGTTAATTTAAATCTTTTTAGCAGAATTTCTTTTACGTGGTCGTAGTCGTTTGCTATCTCCTCTGGTTCACGTGCGATGATGTGTGAAATTTCGGACGGTAAGAGTCCTAAAAGATATGAAACCCAATGTTCTTTGGAAATTGTTAATCGTTGCACTTGACGTTCGAATAAGACTAAATATAAACTTATATCTTCTTTAACTTCATATTTATGGAGAAATTTGGATATTTCCTTGCCTAGTAATTTCGAATGGTCGGTTTCGTCAACCGTTGAGTATAATTTGAGTTGATTCTCTAATTTTAATCGCTCTAGCTCAATTTCATGTTGATCTTGTCGTCGTTTCTCTTCTATAGCAAGGGTTTCTAGACGCAACTTTTCTTCAAATTCTTGTTTTCGTTGTGCTTCGGCAAGTGTTTCAAGGCGCGACTTTTCTTCAATTTCTTCTTTTCGTAGTGTTTCAAGGCGCAATGTTTCTTCTTTTTCTTTTCGTTGCTCTATTATACTCGTAAACAAATTTTTAGTGAATTCCTCATCATATTCAGTATCTTTAGTGATTAAGTCCCTTAATTTCTTAACTGTCATTGAAGAATCAGGCTTTAGATCTAATTCTTTCGCTAGGATAAATATATCTTCCCGACGTCCTTTAGTGAGGTACGACATTTTAAAATTAATATGAGAATAGTTAAATAGAATCAATAAATTTGAAAATTTATACTCTAATCGTTTTTGCGTAATAACAACAAAAGTGATTTTAAAATGAAACACGCTTATTATGGTGAATATCGTTTAATTAATTTGCTTAGATAAATGTATGTATATTAAAATATATGTCGAACACAATAATTAATGCAAGGATATTTGAAATAAATTGTGAAAATAATATAAATAATATCGCAATATAATTTGTTAAAGTACACCTTTTTTTAAAAAAAAGAATTATTTATCATATCAATCTGAAATCCCTTAGTTAAAATTTTCCATAGAACTAAAACTAAACATTGTGAAAGAATATAAGTAATTCAATTGGAACCAAAAAAAATATTCAGACATACAGTGAAATAATCATAGAATAAAAAAAAAACAAAGTCATCTATTTTGAGAATACACTTTCAATTTGCTTAATTTGGAATTCATTAGACTGCCAAACTTATTTTTTAAAAAGTAATAAGTTATCATTCATTGAGACTCAGTGAGACCAAACAGTTGACATGTTATTTAGACTACACGGAAAATATCTCATGGGAAAGGGGGAAAATTATACACCATTGCCTGGGAAAGATTAATGTTTACGTTAACTGTGACTCGATATCTAATTACTTATGCATTTGTTCGTTTCTGGCGTGAGAGCGCTGACTGATTTGATATCAAGGCATATCAATTCACACACACGATAATAAAAAAAAAAAGACACTCCTAGATTTTGAACTTAAGATGACAATTTAAAAAAAATATATATAAAAATGCATTTATAAAATAATACGTTTAATTTACTTTTTCTTCAGATATTTCTTCTTATAATTAAAAAAAAAACATTACATGATGGCACTTCATTAGAATTAGATGATTGTCCGAAAAAATAAATTTTTTACAGTACCTGGAATCTTGCGGTGAAACTTGCACATTAATATACGCTGGATTTTATATATATATTTTAAAACAACGCTCTTACAGCAATCGACGGCATTTATAAAGAGCTTAAACTAAACACACATTTAGATTATCAAAAGCACGAATAAATAACTTGATGCGAAGAAGCATTTGATGATAGAAAAACTGGGGTTCTACTTGTAGGCGGGACACACTCGTCGTCGTAGGAAACTAATCATGGAAATGGATGAGGCACACATTTTCTTTGTAGAAGATACGTTGTCACTGGACACTGGCTATTCTTGTTGTAGAAGCATACGTTATCACTAAACACTGGCTATTCTTGTTGTAGAAGATACGTCGTCGCTGGACACTGGCTATTTTTGTTGATCTCAGGGCGAGCATCAATTTTCTTTTCTTCATGTAATTCTCTCCCATTAATTTTGACGCAATCTCGGTCCGATCACTCATACATTTTGAAGGAATCCCGGTTAGAGTCGCTATAAATTTTGAAGTAATCCCGGTCGAAGCGACCATAAATCTTGTAGTATATCGGGGTGATGGGAGATTGTTCATCCCGAATCTACGATAGTTTGCTCTTACGCAATGGGCTGGTTGTCTAGGGGGGTAATTTCGGATTCCATGTAATGTTGTTGATGATATTCAAGGATGAAGCTTGAAGTAGCTTTACTTGTTTATTAGGAGAGATGATGAAGAATTAAAAGTGTTTACACTATGATATATATACAGGTAGTAAACAGTTCTTCCGAGACGGATAGATGGCTGCCTCATTTAACCCATATTATCGATGGACGTTGGAACGCGCTCGGGCGTGGAAGTTTACTTCCGACGCGGGTAGCGAAGGAGAAGAGAAGCGGAGAAAGTGGCGGCAAAAGAGAGCGCGAAAACGAGCTTCACTCAGTTTTGTTTTGGGATAGGTGGCGCTGCATGAGCTTATCACATGACTCTTGATTCGTGGCGACATCTATTGAGTATCGGAGGAACAGGTTTTACAGTAGATTGAAAAAATAAAATTTATTGCTTAATAATAATGGGATGGAAAATCCTACACACATATATATATATATATATATATATATATATATATATATATTTAATAAAATTAAGAGTAAGAGTAGATCCGTAAGAGTTCAAAACTCAGTCGTCCAAGGTAATTGTTCGCATTCGAAACATACCCTCTCACATATGTGATGGAGAGATGTGTCAAAAAAAAAAAGATTAAAAAAGGTCAGCCCTTCTTATTCCGAAGTGTTTATGTGATGTAGAATCAATTATTTTTCTTTCTTTTTGATCACCGCCAACGCGGTATTCCTAATTATTTTCGTTTAGAAGGAATAACCCTTTCTTTCAAGATTCACATCTGGTGCCCTATCCCTGAGAGCTCAATGTTTCTAACGAAACGGGTAACTCTTTGCTATATTATATCTTCTGTTACTCATTTCTTCAATGATTGGCATCTTTGTTTGAGAAGATTCTTTGATTAAGTCCACCGCCAGAGGCAATGAATCCCTACTGTCTTTCCTCTATTGCCAACAGCTTATCGTCTATTTTTATCTCATGCTAACACTATATATCAATTGTCATTTGCAAACGTCATGTCTGCCAACAACAACAATTCCCTAATCTGCTGCCTCCAGCCAGTTCTATCTTAGACGCCTTCGAAGACTTGTCCCTAAGTTTTCGATTTGTTCGGGTTTTTTTTTGCAATAGTTTTGGTTTTGAGAAATCCTTTTTCCCACTGCGCTTTTGTTTGTTGTCTTTTGGTGGACACGCACATCATTAATAAATTTCTATTACCACCCAAGAGGCTATAGGTGGGGCGTTTTGGCGTACCAGATCACTTTCCAATTTTTTTATCGTTTGCTTTAATTTTAATTACATTTAGCTTAAATATATTACATTTAATAATTTGCATTAATTTCAATTACATAAAGCTGATATAATATTCAATTTAATAATTTGCTTTAATTTTAATTCCTTTTTAGTTTAATTGTATTCAATTTAATACTTTATCGAAGACTCTCTCTCCGTTTTCGCTTTCTGAGATTTTTTTGCAACTGTTTTGGTTTTGAGAAATCCTTTTTTTTTCCCCTGCACTTTTGTTTGCTGTCTTTTCGTGGGCACGTACAGTGTTGATAAATTTTTATTAGCCACCCGAGGGGATACTGTTTTAGGTGAAGCGTTTTGGTGTACCAGATCATTTTTCAATTTCTTATTTTTCGTTTCATTTTCAATTACATTTATCTTAAATATATTCAATTTATTAATTTTTTTCTTTTGCTTTAATTTTAGTTGCAAGTAGCTCACAAATATTGAATTTAATAATTAACATTTGTTTTAATTTTAATTACTTTTATCTTAAATATATTCAATTTAATAATTTATTGTTTCCTTTATTTTTAACATTGGAAAAGTTTATTATTGTTCATTTTTTTTATTTCATCATTTACTTTTAATTCTTTTATTTAATTGAGTAACTTATTAATAACTATAAACAAGCACACTTTAGGTGGCTAAACTTGTTCTTTGCAAAACTTTGCATACCTTTACTTTGCTTATATTTTCCCCCCATTATAACTAATATAGTTTTCTTTTAGCACAAGATTAATAAAAAATAAAATTTTTCATAAGGTACATAAATGTTAATTTTTAATTCTTTACAAATAATCAAAGTAACCTTTATTAAATCATATGAATCTATGGAATTAAGCAAATCTTTAAAGACATAATTATAAATAGAATAAATTAATTTATCTTTAAATCAAGCTAAAACAAATGTTATTTCTCAAGAAAAAGACTTCTTAGATATTAATTTAAAAATGTTAATAAAGGGATTATAAAAGATAATTATGACAAGAGAGATAACTACTGTTTCCATATTAATAAGGTGACTATTTTTTAACAATGAAAAGGTGGACGAAAAAATTTTAGAAAAAAAAGTACAGCGTAAATAAATCAAACATTTTATTAATTCAAACAAAAATACACTAATTATGCTTACATCTCTTCTAATTATTTAATCGAACGAGTATTTTTCAATTGAATAAAGACTTTTTGTCAATATATCATTTTCTAACGATATATTAGAAATTCTTGAGCAAGAAATATCCTTCAAGTTGAATTTTATGGTAAGAGCTGCAGCTAGAGTATCAACATTCAATCTTGATTTCTCACTCGTCCAAAAATTATAACCAATGGAAAAAACTCTTTTAACTGCTGCATTAGTTCCAGGGCAGAACAACTTAAATTCAAAAAGAATAACTAAATTTTCATATAGAATGTGTTCAATTTTGAAATGGTTGAATATTTACACTCATCTTTTATCAATTTCAACATGTTGATTTTGCCGTTGTTCTAATTTATCAGAATTTATATATACATTCATTTTTCTAATTTCTTCAAACAGACAATTGTCATCGATTTTAATATAAAGCATTCCTTTTGATAAAAAATCAACACAATTTTCAATATCTGCTCAATTTACTAATGATGAAGTCAAAAAACACAATTGAAAACTGTTATTTCCTGTGATATTGGTTTCAGACCATTCTTCGACATATTGGAAAGATATTTGATAAAAATTTTGTACTTTTTAGGTACATTTTTCCATCAAACCTCTGATTTGATTCCTCTAAGTTTGACAATTCTCCTTTTATTATTAAAGGAATAAATTTTTCTTCAAATTTATATTGAAGGACAAAATCGTTCAAAATAAGACTAACTTCTGTATTTGAAATATGTTCATCTTCAATCTTTTGAATCATTTCGAGGAAAATAGATGCCTGATTTTGTACAAAATACATTAATATCTCCGATAATTCATAATTTAAAAAAAGATTCCAGAATTTTGGACATTTGTCTAAACTTATAAAATATGAATGGAAAGGCTCAAATAATTGTGAAACATGCTGTATTGCAGGTGTTAGAGAGAGCCATCTAACTTTTAAATATTCTAAAAGTATTTTGTATTCAGCATTTGCGTAACAGTTTAGTGAGGTATCTCTGAATACAGAGATTAACAGATTAGTTTTAAAATATCGAAAAGGCGGATTGGAGGGAGGACAATTTTTCGAGGAAGGACAATTTTTCGAGGAAGGACAGAACCTACAAAAGAAGGACTGTCCTCCCTAAAGGAGAGCGATTGGTCACCTTTTAATATTAATAAAGCGCCGTTTTTTTATTGTAGTTCAAGTTTAAATATTTCCAGAATATATACTGGGAAATATCAAATTAGTTAATTTACCTGTTAATTTTCAAAGTAACATAAATAATTTCTAATTAACCTGTGCAAAATCTGATTGTCCTATTAATTTTTAAAAGGAAATTTAAGGTATAAAAATTACAAATGTGATTTAAAATTATATACGTACTTTTTAGATTTTTTTTTTTTTTTTTTTTTTTTTTTATTTTTTTTTTATTATTATTATTAAATTTTCTTTTCTTAGTAAAAAATAGGCTTTTCAGTCTAGTTGATGACTCTTTTTTTAAATTTTGTTTTTGATTTATTTTTCATTTCTTAAAGATGTTATCTTTCTTGTCTATTGCTATTTTGGCTTTTTAAATTTGTAAAATATTAGCTTTTTAAATACCTTTTCAATTATTTTTCTTTTATAAATTCTGCAGGTAAAAAGTTTTTTGTTTATTTAAATCTATCAAGTTATTGGTGTGATTTCTTTTAAAGTATAGCGTTCCGGTTTCATCCAGTTCCTCTCCAGATGCAATGACGTATATATTCGAGCCGCAATCAAATAATCAGCTCGAGGCGTGATTACGTAATTCGCCTCAGCGCGATGTCAGCCAATCACTGCAAGGCGCAATTCATGACGTATTGTCTGGAAGAGAGATCAGGGAAGCGGCAAGAAAGAGTATGACTTTCTGTGAGAGACGATGGTGCTATGGAAGTTTCGAATAAAGCTTTATTTTTATAATATTATTAGTACTCTTTTAATAATTAAGATGAAAGATACCAATATTTTTTTCTAGCCATCGTCGTATTATCTTCCTCTAAAACATTCAATAAATGTTTACTTTAGTGGTGAATTATTTCATGGACGTATGAACTTTGTGTAGTGTCTTACATGTTCTTACAATTTTGTCAATAGCAGTTCTTTTTTTTTTTTTTTTACTTATTTGCAATTTATTAATGTGTTTAATATGTTTACATAATTAATTACTTTCAGTAGATGTTTTTTGTAGTCAAAATGTATCCACTCTGTTTATGATGAAGCGTCATTGGTAAATTTTTTGACTTATTACTTTCGTATGTTTATTTTATTTTTTTGTTTCATTAATAAGTTTTTAATATTTTAATTGGTTTTACAATTTTTAGATATTAATTTATGTATAATTTAGCTGTTTTGTAGTTTAATTAAATTTGCTTACAATTTCTACTATGTTTACTTCTTCTCCTATTTCCTACAGTTCATTTCCTAAATTTGCTGTGATTTTCCGTTAACAATCATATTTTTTGTAATGTAATTCCCTAAAGTGTGTTGGTTTGATCATTAATAACGTTAGAGCACACATTACTCCACTTTAAAGTATGGAACAGTATGAATTTCATAATGTCCATTATTCTACATTTTTGCTTTTCTTTCATTTGCTTTCTCTTGTAAGTTTTACGTTCCTTAGTAGTTTTTTTGTTTTTGATTTTAGTTTTAAATTTTAATTTGTTTAATTAATTATAATAACCTTTTATATATATTAGAGTTATTTTTGATTTTTAATGATTTCCTTAAATATGTGGTTTCTTATATATTAATAGTATTGAATTTATGATTGATACACTTAGTTTGTTATATAATGTGATATTTTATTATACAAATGGTATAAGTACACACACACACACAAATATATATATATATATATATATATATATATATATATATATATATATA
>BMAW01069275.1:0-11625 GCA_019974015.1 Nephila pilipes | reverse complement strand
TTCCCACTTTATCAGAAGTCGGTGTGTTTATTTCCATAGTTTCCTTTTTCTACATGATTCCGCTATACCACCCTGGGAAAACTACTACATATGTATAAGTAATAAATATTTATATATATATATATATATATATATATATATATATATACAAAATATCTGAAAGAGCTTTATAAAATTAATTTTAAGGAAATCGAACAAAACTGTAAAGTATAAGTTTTTAATAGAGTAATATAAATTCTTCAAATGTGTATAATTTATTTTAAAAATCGAAATCAGTGCTTGGTAGAAAACTAAAATTCAAAAGTATCATCATATTTTATACATTGGTATAACATCATTACTGTAAGTACATTGTCTTAAAATGTGTACCTATGCTATCTAGAAACAAATTCTTTTAAGAGTCCATTTTATTGCATATCGAATCTTTTACTTTTATTATCTTATCTTTCACCTTTAAGTTACTTAATATAATTCTTCAGGAAAGTACCTCTCCGAATAAAAATACATCTTTCAGCATTGAGTCAATTAATAAAATTCCCGATATTCGTTTCCTTAAATTGAAGGATATATTTGTTCATTTCCTTGTATAACAAAAATTCATAAATGGGCTACTTCCCAGAAAATGTTTTCAATGTAATCTTAATCTGGTTTGCATGTTCAAATGAACCACCTGTTTAATAAGTTAAGGAAGTACTTTAAATTTTATATACATAGGTAGAATAGCAAGATATGGTTTCTACTTACGGAATTATTCATTGAATATCTTCGCGCTTTGATTGAATGTATGACTTCACTGCCAGATTAAAGATAATTTAAGCAAAACATGCTTCCTTTATTACATGTTTTCAATAAAATGCATTAGTGGGAAATATTATTGTGCTATAACATTTAAAATAGGCCAAGGTAGGCTAAAATAAATCTTTTTGTTTTTATTTAAAATATTATACAATATGTAAAAGGCAGAATAATAAATAAAATTGTAGAAAATTATTCACTTTATGTTTTATTAAATGACATTTGATTTATATATTTATTTTGAATATAAATTTATACAAACTTATAAAATGCATTATTTATAAATTGAAAGTGACATTACCTCGATATTGATAATTATACATTATTAATATTACTTTAACTGTTCAATATTCCTCCCTACGTAACTCAATATATTACGTAAAATATATATTACATTTTATGATTTAGAAACTACTTCTTATAACGAAACTATTTCCAATTTGTATTTTAATAAAATACCTTGTGTAACAGAAATGAGCATAAATCTAAGCATACGTATTTAGTAACATTCTGAAAGAAGTGACTTTTTCAAGGAAATTACAATTCAAAAAAATCACAAAGAAATATTACATTATCATCAGAATAGATAAGGTAAACATTTAACTTCACTTCGAAGTACACAAATATATATTGCCGAAGACCATTTACTTTTTATTAAATACGCTATTGTTTGTCAATATTTTTTTAATGAATTAATAATAGCTTGACAATTATTAGCTTCTTGATAAGTAAATATGTGTGTGTGTTTCATCCATTAAAAAGAAACATTTCTTCCTATATATTTTATTCACATAAAGACTAAAATTCAAAACTACAAATCATATTTACAATTCTAGAAGTATTTAGTTTTAGTATTATTTTAAACATTTGAAACATTGTGATTCCCGACGGATTACGATCATATGAATTTGCAGAAACAAAAAGAAAATTGAAGATCGATTTTTTTTTTCGTAAGAATCTATTCATGTTTTTTCAATATTTTAATACTTTTTCTGGAAATTTCTGTGAACCTAATTTTACAAAGAATTGGAATTTTCCTAAAAAAATTTCCTGAATATATTGATACACAGTATAGTAACATAGATACAAATAATTTAAGAATACTGTAATCCACCGTAGGAAGAAAAAAAAGTGCGTTTAGCAGAAAGGTCAAATAAAATGTTTCTTTGATAAGTATGCTTAGTAAAATATTTCCGACGAAAAATGTATTCAATTGTTTATTCTTCTGCATATAGATTGCAAAGTAGTCGGAGTAATGATGCTTCCTTTTTTATTTACTTAAGCGCAACTGTGAGAGAAAATTGGATGATGGAAATTCAGCTAGAAGAAACTAAACTCTTCTTGGAGTCATGAAGATATTTTTCCTCGCAGTTGTTAAGAATATCAAGGAAATATATTTCATATGGATATCCTGGATTGTTTTTCATATATGGCGAAAAGAATAAGAAAACACATTTATACTAAATATGGCATGTTTGTAACAATATTGTTTTAAAATCAAATTTATTTTTAAACTTCAGTTAATAATAACAAAAATGTATTTTTACTGAATAATAAGTTTTGATTAATTTATTTAAAACTGTATTTCATTATTTTGACAAGGGATAACATGAAAGACATTCAACATTCTAAGAAAATATAAATTTGTATATAAATATAAAGTTTTGAAAAAATTAAAATGTCAATATTTTATACTTCTGTAATATCTAAAACAATCAATTTAATTAAGAATAATAATTCATTTAGAATAACAATGCAAATTCCTAGCACATTCATGCCGATAATATTTATAAATAGAAAAAAATATTTCCATCTCATTTTGGAGGAAACATCTGCTTAATCATTTGCAACCGGCACTCTTACAAATATTTTGATGAACAGAATTAGTATATTTTGTACCAGTCACGACTACATCTTGACCAGAAGAAATTTTGGACACTTGTTATTTTTTCAAATTACTATGCAATTAAAAATACTAAATTAGGAAGAAATAAGTACAAGCGAATATATTTAATTTAATTTTAAAGTGTATTAGTTTCAAAATCAATTTCATAACAATATATATATATATTTCCTTTTGAGTTTCAATGTTTTGCTAGTATTAGTATAAAATGATTTTTTTATTATTGAAAATTTACACTAGCAAAACTTTTCTTGAGTGTTTATCGATTTTTAAATCCTCCCAAAATCATGAACAAAGATGAAATAAAATTACAAAAAAATATCTATCTAGAATAGCTGCCGTTCTGAATTCCACTTTGGTTTGCAAAATGGCAGATATATCTTAAGTTTTTGTATGGTTCTTTGTTACTCGTGCCAATACAGGATTATCTCTAATTATTAAATAATGACAGACTTCACTTGCTAAATTAAATAAAAGCCCTATGATTATATAGTGTTACAGAACGAAGTAGGAAATCATAAGGAAAAAAACATTACTTAAAAAATCAAAAAACTCAGAATCAGTGCTGTTAAATTTATTTGGACAGATACATTGATGTTAAAGGTTACATGATACTCAACTGACATAGCTGAAGATGAGGTATGTGGTGCTTCTGTGAAGCATCGATGGAATTTCATTCTTTTGTATAAGTTTAACATTTCATTAATTCATAAGGAAAGTTGAGTGCATGAGTTGTGTAAATGTATATGACAGTCGATAAGTTAAGTGTATATGTGAGTATCGTCCATTTATGTGAGTGAACAACTCTGTTTTGTGTATCTATGTGTGAAAGCTTATTTATAGCTTATTTTAAAGTGTGCGATTGTCTTATTATTTTCTGAAGCGCAGGGAGGGGTGAGATATCTTCATATAGTCAAATTAAGTGCTCTATCCTCTACTGTGAAATAACTATGTGAATTTCAAGAATTAAGTATACCTTATATAGGTCGTTCAAAAGTGAACTTAGGACCGATTAAAGAGATAATGCAAAATTGACATTTGCCACTGAGTAATCACAGAGAACCAAGTGCCGCTGTCTAGAAAAAGCTATAAATTAGTATATTTTTCTACGAATGTTGTTTTAGTTTAAAACATTCGTGTACTTAGTCATAAAGTATATCACTGTTTTATTTAAATACCTTCAGTTGACTTATTCAAAAAAATTTGACGCACCTAAAATCACAGTCACCACGCTTTTGAGCTCTGTTCTGAGCATATTTCCTTATGGATTACAGTGCGTCCAAAGCTTGCACCTTGAAGAGGAACAACAACATGTCACTAAGCGAAGTTTTTTCCTTAACTGATATAACAAAGATAAGAAAAACCACTGCGTAAATTATGGAAGGCCGTGGCACAATTCAACTTAACGAGGAACAAAAATTCAATGACCTACAATCTCTAGATTTACGAAAATTCTCTCAATATGACACCAGCGTCTTTACATGAATCTAAAGTGACTGTGTGGTGCACCAACGCTAACACATTCGTTCTCGGTCCCTATTTTTCCTAAACGTTCACCTTCTCGCGTATGAAATCGTGCTCTATAACGAGTGCTCGGTATACTACAATGTTGCGGAATTACAAAATTTCAAAATTGAAACAGCAAAATATCATTAATGATATTGTATAGATACAAGATTTTTTTCCTGCACTTGTTGCCACATATATTTGGCAAGTGCTGCAATAAAACTGAAGTGATGAAGAAATATCTCTTAATTTTGCTAGTTTTGGCTACCGTGATCCTCCAAACCCATTCCGATGGATTTTCTGGCTCTAGGGTATCTAAATTCCAAGGAATACACGAGAATTGTCAGAACTGAAAGATGTTATAAAATGTGAAATTTTACAGATTGCACCAAAGATGTTACGTTCGTCACTGTTGTCAACAATTTCAAGTAAGAACAATACAAAGCAATTATCTTCCGTATGCAATCATTGTCTACGAAGATGGGCATGTGAAAATTTTGTTATTCCAGTAAACGGTTTCGTCTGTCTCCCTTCAGTTGTCACTATTCCATTGCAATTCTGTTGTTTGCAAAGTTTTTACTCCTGAAATGTTTAATTTATGTGTATCATTCCAACCCAATATAATCTATGATTTTGAATGTGCCCATTCGGTTTCACAGGGGAAAAAGTGAGTGTTACAATTAGAAAAATTCCCATTTATATATATATATATATATATATATATATACTGAAAATTTATGAAAGAATAATTTAAAATATTTAAAAAGACATATATATATATATAAATGCTGTCGCATTAATTTGACCTATGCCAACTTTCAGCATCGGTGCGAAACAACATATTTGCTGACATATGCGAACTTACGTATTATTACACAAGACGACATATTCAGTTTATAAAATGAGAAGTCTTGTTTATTACTTTTCAGAAATTTATAATACGAAAATTATCAACTTTTAAGTGAAAAGTTATTGTTATTTTGAATAGTTTTATTTCGGTGAATCTTATCATAAAACAAATCTCTCTAAGTAAATATATCGTTCTTTTAAGTAATTTGCTTAAAATTAGTTTTTGTTTTATTTATTCTTTGTAAAATCATCATTACCTGGATAATGTAAAGATATTGGAAAAATTTCCATAATTGGGAGAGATTGTTGTGTGCACCATTTTATTAGTAAAATATCCAGAATAAAACTTAAAAACTAAGTAAAATGGAATATAAAATGTTTATCATAATATTTAAGTAAATTTTATTAAATAAATATTCCATTAGTACAATGCAGACTATTTCAATATATGTGTAACAGGTGTAAAAAAAGGCATAGCAATGCCTGTGAAAGTCACAATTTATGTAATTTTTTTTTTTCTTGGCGATTTTTTTTTTATTTTAAGTTAATATTTAGTTCTTAATAAAATCGGAGAAAAGAAATTTAACGGAAGAATATAGGAATAAATGTATTTGTGTATATTTAGCGTAATAAAGTTTTAGTTATATTCCTTTTTAAAATGTTCATTTGGACGTAAACGGATTTTAACTCAAAGTAGTTGAATTCACTTGTACGTGAAACAATTTTATTTCCCCGAAAAGCAAATTCGTATATCTGAATATCTATTTTATTTTATTTTTTTTATATCATTCCAAGTTCAACGATTTTATAATAATTTTTAAGATATTTATCTCTATTGAAATTTGATTCAGAAATTAATATGAAGAAAACGAAATTCTAAAGTGGACTTGGATAAATAGACACGATTTATGAAGCTATCCTCAAAAGATCAGAACTTTTGATTCCTTCAATTTTGTATAGATTTATTTATTCTTCATTTATAGAGAAAACTTAAAATATCTTTAAGTCCAACTGCAATTGCTTAAAATCGCAAAGAATATGTCTCTCATTTTTTCAATTATATCATAAGCAGTTTATTTTGCAAATATGTTCATTGAATGATACAGTTCCTGAAGCAATGATTTAAAAAAGTTCTTTGAAACTAAAGTCCTCTTAATCCATGAAAAAAATATTTGCTGCATGTCTTAGATTTTGGAATAACTCTAAAATATGATTTATTTGCTTAAAAACAAGCTGGTGATTAATTAAATAATATATTTTCTGGTTATTTAATGAATATTTTTATGAACTGCTTAATGTATATTTTATATGGATTAATTAAAGAATATTTTTATGAAATCTTACTATTATTTTAGAGTGATAATTTTGATAATACGAAATTGGTTTTTTTTATTATTTTCTTTACAAAATTGAAAAAGTGTATCTAAAATACATCAAAATTTCACAGCTTTGTTATTTTTTTTATGAAATTCGAATTACACAATCTATGAAATTTGTAATTATTACCATGACTAGAAGACCATTAATTAAATAGAAAAATTAAGCTCTTTTTATAGTTATATATAATAGATTTTAATTGCTCATATTTAATCATTAATATAAATATAATATGTAAAAATAAATTTATTTGTTTTGCTAAAAATATTCGTGTACTATAAAATAATCCAGGATTGATATTTGTAGACAGACGAAAAAATTCTTGTAAAAATGAGAAACAAACTAGACTGAGATATTTTGATGAAAAGCAAAGATTGTGAATTATGAAAAGTACGTTGCAGCAGTCAAGAAAATTCATGAAATAAACGCTATTGTAAAATATATTAAGAAATAAATTATATTTATTTCCTCATATATGCTTCAAACTCCATTTTTTGAAAAGGGAAAATGCAACAAGAAAAATAAATTTTAGAATATTTCTGACATGCATCATATTTATGATTAGATAATCAAAGTATTTTTTAGGTAATGCTTACATTTCCTGAATCATTTGAAAATATATTTTATGTCACAAATAAAAATGACTTTAATAATAATTGCATCTCGAAATCATTTCTACTTATTAAAGTAGTAAAATTTAAAACAGACAATAAAGAGATTGATACAGTAGCTTTAAAAGAACTATAATATTTTGTAATGAAATACAAACAGAAAATAATCTCTTACTAACACTATCTAGAACTAAGTGTTTCAAGATTGTAATTTGGTAGTTAATACATCGTAACGTTATTTAGTTAAACAGGTAGGATTCAGTTGATTTATTTGTAATGAAGCCATCTACTGCTTTCTATTGTGATTGTATGAATAATTGTTTTTGATTAAATATCCATAGCTAAGATAGGTATACATTTTTTTCTTATGTTGATAAAAATAATAATAATGATATATTGTAAAAAATTGCTAGTTATAGAAGAAAACGTGTAAAACTAAAATATAAGAATTGAAGGATGTATTAGATCAATAGAAAATAAAATTATGAAGCATATAAAATAAATTCCTTGAGGAAAAATGTAATAAATTTCTCTCTTTAGCACATAGTGGGTAAAAATTGTGAAAGTAAAAAAGATAAGAAACTAAATTGCAAACATAGGTAAATTGGTGACTAACATTGCATTCAAAAGACACTGAATGTGAATGGAATAGATTTTCAATAGAAAAAATTATTGACTATAAACAGACAGTAAAGTTGATGCTCTAAACATCATGCAATTCATTTAACTGTACTGAAAAAATAACACTTTTTAAAATATAAAAATAAGTCAATTAAGAAAAATTACAGAAAAAAAAGTTTTATATTTTTGGAACATTAGTTTGAATTAGCATATAAACTTGAAAAATATAATTACTAATTGTATAGATGTTTACCAAGAAGATACGACAGTGAAAAATAACAAATTGGAATTTTTTGCGAAATTCATAATCGCACATTTAATGTTATACTGATTTTCAATAGGGGTATCATAATGTTTTAATTATTGCTAAGAAATAACCAATATATGTGGATAAAATTTATTTTGCATGTTAATTTATCATTATATGCATAACATTATACATGTGCATAAAGTTAAGTGCAAAATTAGCTTAATTTGCAAATTATGATTATGACATTTCAATACTGCTTTAACGTAATGTATTCAAAATAAGATGCTAAATATATCACCGAAATAAATGCAAATATTTAGAATTGAAAACGTAATTAGTGTCGCAAACGCGTATCTGCGTTGTTGTGAATGTGGAGGAAATATAATCTCACGAAGGGGTGACAGCGATTTCAATGCTCCTACTCTACCACAATATTCGCCATGTTCCTTGCTAATGTTTGGTAACTTTTATAAAGAACAGGTAAAATAGTAGCAAAAAACATATGGGGTACACAATAAGATGGAAAAATGTAGATTATATGCAGGCTAGCCAACCACGAACACACGTAGGTGCATACCTCATTGTAAAGCCCAGTGTCGATTGTAGTCATTAGAAATCATTTCAGGACACTAAATCGATATGGAGAACACTTGAAAAAGGCTGATTGAGGTCGATAACTATGAATGAGGATCGTTGTTTTGCACTTTCAACGAGGTGAAGTGGAACTGCTAACGCTTCACAGTTCTCATGTGAACTGTTTAGTGTCATTGAAATCCTACGATTCCCCAAACTTTTCAAGAGAAAGGACTGCATTTCAGAAGATGCACACCTCCCAGATGCGCACAAAAGAGCGCATTTAGAATAGTACAACCGTAATCTGTGCATTTCAAACCAAATTTCAATGTAGCTCCATACATTTTACAGATTTGTCAAGATTCGACAGGACACATATTATCAGCGTACTTTTATCTGGCAAGAACCTGGGACACGATATCATCCCTCCAACTTCATAGAAAATAATTTTTTAGATGGCGGAGGAGTAATGGCTTGGGCAGAAATTATGTTGGACGGCCGCACACACCAAATTGTGTTTGACAAAAGCTCCGTGACTGCTGTGAGGTATAGAGAAGACAAATGAGAGCCTTGTATTTGTCTTTTAGATGAGCGCAGTTGATCATAAGTCCCTTCTAATTAAAGGCAAAGCCCTTGTATGAAGGCTTAGTTTGTTGACAATTATCTGGATGGAGAGGATATCAGCTGCATAAATTGGCCAGCCAGTTCTTCAGAGGATAATCTGATAGAAAATGTCTGAGAGGCTCTTAAGAAAGCAACTACATCTAGCTATCCCTCTTCGACAGCAATCAGGTTCTTAAAAACTGCATTTCAGCAAGAGTAACATCAACCGCCACAGAGACTTCTTAACTGCCTCCTGCCATCACACTGTGCGACTTGTTTGGTTCTGAAAAGAACCACATTTCATATTACACTCATTTTCCGTCTGATATCCTAGCGTAGAGTTCCGTCATCCCTGCACTATGAGCTTTGCATATTATCATGCCTAAATAAAAGATCTTTTGAAGTGTACATCTCTTTATTTGTTATAATTGTATATCATACCGAATTTCATTAAAACCTGTACATTAATTTTTCAAAAATTAGATATAATGTGATATTATCTTACTTTTGTAATTGAGTGTATTAATATTGATTTGTTTAGTTTCAGGCTGCCGTAAATTGAAATAACTTGCAATGGAGAAGACAGATTTCAGTCTGAGAAGTTCTACAGTTCTAGGCCTTCGAAAGGTCAAGTAATGCTAAGAGAAATGTATAACTCTGAAAGCTTATTTTGTAAGGACATTTTAAGAAAAATAAATAAAAAATTTCCATCTAGATCACTTGTTTAGTAATATATAAGAATTTTCGATATCGCGGAATTAATAATTAATTTTTTTACAAAATACTACAAGTAACTTTAATTTATAGCTTTCTGAAACCAAACAAATGAACATTAATATTTGTTATATATAACATAATAAACACAAAAAATCAATAAAAATGCAGAATAAAAGTTACCTAGATAATTTGGCTATTATTTTGTAATAATTTAAACTTTATGATAATCCCTCATTTGTACGAAAATGAAATTAATTACTTGGAAAAGCTTTCTTCAAATTATTCTAGTTATTAGTGTATTAATATAAGATACGCTAATACAAAAGTCTTAAAATTTGATTATACGACTTAAAAAAGTAAGACTAAATTTTCTTTAGAAAATACCTTACAAATAAAATATATTTCAATTTACTTAAAAATATGCTAAAATTACTAAAGATGCCAAAAATGGATTTATTATTTTTAAAAGAATTTTATCAAACATTCTTCCCACCATAATTTAAAATAAATAGCAATAAATTATCTACCGTAAATAAGTACTATCACACAATTTAAGAATAAAAATTATTATTATTTCCTATATTTACTGTTTCTCTTCTACAACTTTTTTTTTCAAATGTGTGGTACGTAAATTTCAACTATTAGTGTGATATTTTTTCTTTGGAAATTAAAGTGTGAAATGTAAGGAAAAGTAAATAAATATGATTTAAAATATTAAACATTCAAAATAAAGTTGTCTCTGCTTTATGGAAAAAACTGCTATTGCATATTTTTGAAATGAAATTTGAGGGAATTTGAAACATAATACATTCTAACAATTCTTCCTCAAAGCGAATATATTACAATATCACTGCAAACTGACTACAGTTTACATCATTCAATCTATTAATTTGCATGTTGTTCCAGTCATACAATTTCTCTAGATAGCTTTGAAGCTTAGAAATTCTCCATATTGGATGTTCTACTCAAAATCATAAAGGGAATATGAATTTATTACTTAAAGTAAAAAATGTGTAGTTAGGAAAAATGTAATTTTGAAAACAAAATTAAAAATTATTTACCTGTACTAATATATAATTGTAATAAAATATTTTACTAATTATTTAGGAAAATGAAATTACATAATTAGAATTTTACGATGATAAAAATAAGACTGATTAGACGAAATTTAAATTACACTCTGCAACAAAAAAAAAAGCCGCTACTAGAAGGTTTTGTCCGATGGAGACAAAAATTAGCGAATAGGAAAATTATGTACAAAATAGAAAATGATTAAAATTTCTAAAAAATTAAAGGATTTATTTTAGAGTTGCACAGTTACAAAGTAACGAATTCAAAAATGTGTTGACCCACCTCTTGCATGGATGAAAGCTACCCCATGACTTGGCATAGAGAGATGAAGTTTATAACATCCGATTACCTCGGATGTTATCTTGTGCCATCACTAATATCTAATATTAAACAATATGACACCAATAATTACAGAAACACTAAAACCACTTTCAACAGTTATTAATATATATCCTCTAAGACAATAATGATATAGCTCTCCAGGTAGGTCCACAAGTTTATTAATACTTTAAAATTCAACCCCACCAATAATAATCTAACAGCTTCTTACCAGCTTTATAAAAATTTGAATCTGGTTTCAACTCTTGAAAACATAGAACTCTCTCCCAATCCAGGTGTTTTACTCGGACCTCAACTCTAATCATAAAGTCAGCTTCCAATACTATAACCTTTTAGATTCCACCTCCTCTCGTTTATTTTTAACGCCTCTCTGATCCTCCTTCTCCTCTCTTTGTATGCATGCAGCTTCC
>BMAW01069267.1:0-16355 GCA_019974015.1 Nephila pilipes | reverse complement strand
ATAACCAAATTAAAACAAATGCTTGTAATACGTTGTTCGGGAGTAAACACTTCATTGATGTAAAATGTAAAACAGAAAACATTAATCATTTATTCTAAATTAAAATGAACTAAAATACAATTGCTGATTATTTTGACCTTAACTAATCATTTTAATAAAGGCTCTACTTGTCTTAGAAAATCATGTAGTATGAGCAGACTGGGTATGTCAGGTATGTACTCTAATAATATCACTTCACATTTAGTATTAGCTCATCCATCTGACTAATTCTTCTATCAAATTAACTCTGTTATAAAACTTCTAAACTATATTTCTTATTCACGACATATAACTTAATAATTCTAATTTGAAGTCACAGTTCTTTTCTGAGCAAGGAGCTCTCATCTACAAAATATTAGTAGAGTAACTTGAGAGAAATCCTTACAAGATATGGCTTATTCCACTAAAATAGCAGTTTGTACGAAACTATTAAAGCGATTTATTAATGTATTGAGTGGGAAATTACCGTAGAGATATGGTGGAATATCAGTTAATGAATGAAATGAAATTGATTATATTTTAAAGGTATCCGACTAGGTTGAAAAGGGTATTCTAAAGAAAATTTCGATTTTTCTGATTGTAAGTGGAGTCCCTACTTTTCAAGATTCCATAACAGTCTTTACTTTTATTTTATGTGAGGGTAGAACTCAAGATATAGCTTTTAATAATGCGTAGTAGTTGAAACCAGAAACCGAGTAGTGGCATTTAAAACCGGATGTACAATATCCTTTTTAAAGGTATTAATGCTCTAAAATAATGTTTAAAACCTAATTTTAATTTTCTGTTAACTAAGCCACAGTTTATTTACGCAATTCAAAGCCATTTTGTTGTAGATGATTGGCAACAGTGTTTTGAACTATCGCTAATGTTTGTTTACATTTTGGTTCGTGTTATTTTGCTCACTGGTTTGTTTCTATATTTTGCATTACTCAATTCTTTCTTTATTTGAAGTCGTTAAATAATTCTTCTTCAAATAATAGTGAAGAGGTTCGCGTTAAAGTTTATGGAAACGAAAACTTTACATGATTCAACATGTCAGGAGAAGACTGACTGCAAATGAAACGAATATAACAGAGTAATGCAAGAAAATGACGAAAAGTATTCATCAGGTTATTTAACTAGGGATTAAACATTGAATTGACAAGCAATTTGGTCTATAATTTAATTAAAATAATTTTCCCATGCAGTTCTGTGGCAAATACTACCATAAAGTATTTATTGAGAACTATGCATTGTGATTAGTGCCCATTAGTGTTGTAAAATTTAATAATATATTTGATGATTTATTATATGTCGTAAATACATTGTTTTCATATAATAATGCTGGGGAACACAATATTTGATAGAGTGCATTGAAGTATTAAAATGCTAATCCTGCAACAATACGTAATGGCAATAATATGATTGAAACGAATTTATGTTTAAGGCATTGGTATAAAAACAACAGAAAACTCTTCAAATTAAATATGCTTGTATTTTATACCATTTGCATAAATTTGGTTATAATAAATAATTTTAATCACCATCTATCAAATGATACATTTTAAAGTTTATGAAAGAATTTTTTTTCTTTATTTTTCTGAATTTCTCAGCAATTTCCTAAAACTTCTTTTTTCCTTTCAAATTTGTTGGTGTCTTGTAAAAGCATAATTCTACTGTGAATAATAATTCTAGACAGACATGTATACTAAATAATCAGTCACATTAAACGAATGAAATCCCGTCACCATTTCTTACAATACTTCTTTACAAATCAAAATGATGCAGAATAGTTTTCTATATTTCGAATGTGTAGCTCTATAAATATTCCGTTTAATGATTAATGCATCACTTCTATCATAATTTTCATCTAGAAGACATCAATCCTGTTCTTTGGAACCATATTACGAACATTCTCATCAAAACAAGCCACTCAAATAGCCAAAATGATTTTCATTGCAATCATTATCATCATCGTCATTTTACAGGATACTAGTTGATTTTCTAGTTCTTATCCATAAATTTGAGCAATCGTTACTCTCAGTATGTAGTTTACATTCTCATTTCACACATCGCTAAAGCTGCAGTATCTAATGGATTTTTGATTGCTCGAATAAAAGGCGCTTGAAGGGTACAAAGAAGTTTTATATCATGAATCCCATATATTTGAAACAAAAAATATTCTATAAATGTAAGTAGTGCCATTCATTGTGCATTATTTAGAAAAATATTAAATTTTGTTTAAGTTATTACTTTTGTTTAAATTCTAATGTTGCTCTAGAAATGACAATGGAATTTCATTATAATACAATTTGAGCAAATGAACGAATTTTATTTCTGAAATGAAAATTTTGATAAATTAACTATTATAATTGTAATTTACACTGAGGCATTATAATCCACACTAGAGCTTTTCTTTAGTTTCATTTGCTTCTACATTTAAGTCAGTATTAAATAATTATTTATCTAAATATTGGGTTATAATCCTTTAATTTTTGGAGTATATTTTTTTTCCTTCTTATATTTTCTTTACGGAGAAGTGTATTCTGTAAATACGGAACAGAGGCAAAAGACGAAGGTAAGACATACCATGATATAAGTTTAACTTGTAATCCAGTACAATACGGTAATTTGTAACTTAATTTTTGGTTTCACTTTTTATTTTGTTGTTTCATGAATTAACAAAATTATAAAGTGAATATATATATATATATATATATATATATATATATATATATATATATATATATATGAGTGTGAGTGTGTATATATATAGAGAGAAAGGAAACTTAGAAAATGTAAAGAAAATGCTGCAAATTGATTTGAAAAATCAGAGATATTCTTGCAGAATACAATATAACTATTTTTCATACACGTCAGTTGATTATACGTTAACAAATCCCCAGTTGACCGCTAAAAATATTACGTAAAGGGTTTTGAGGTCAGTAAATCAAATGGAATTTCGGCCTTCCCCCATATGCCGAAAGTATTTAATAGCCATGTAAGGTGCAAACTGTTCTTAAAATACGCAATGTATCTCCGTTGTGCTAGAGAGAGAGTCTTTGAGAAGAAAGTAGGAGGTTTCCATCCTTTAGGTACCTGTCGATGGTGTGCAGCATCTACTGCTCTGTCCGATGCATCTACCGCGATGGCAAGTAATGAAACTGCTGCAAGATTGTACAGGACTGTGGCCTCTACCAAATCTTTTTTGCACTAGTCAAACGCAGCAGGGGAGTTTTCTAACTGTGAGAGGGGTGTTCGGCCATTTCTTTTGGCTCTCTTTAAATAACTGTTCAGCACTTCTTGCGTTTTAGCAACGTGCGGTATAAATCATTGTAAAAAATGCATTTGCAAGGAAACTACAAAGCTCCTTCACTGTCTCTGGTTTTGAAAAACTCGTAATTGCTGCAACTTTCTCTGGTATTGAAAAAATGCCTTCTACAGTCACAATATGTCTCAGAACCTTTACCGGAGTTTCGCCTATAATACTTGTGGAAGCATTCAGTACCACTCTCCATTCTTCTTAAAGTTGGAACACTTGTTTAAGATGGTGAAAATGTTGATCATCCTCAGATGCAACTACAATGTTATCGAAATATGGCACACAAAATTACATTTCTGTTAAACCAAATGAATGAATGTTTGGAATGTGGCAACAGCGTTCCAAAGACTAAAGGGCATGTTGAGGAACTCAAATAGTTCAAATGGTTTTGTGATAGTGTTTTTCGGAATGTCTTCTTCCTGTCCCAGAATCTGATGGTATGCGTTTGCCAAGTATATAGTTGAGAAAATTCCTTTCTTCTCTCAGACTTGCAAACAGTCCTGAATATGAGGCTCTGGATACCGTTTAAGTAACTGCTGCAGTATTTAGTTTCTTGAAATCTCCCCATGGGCGCCTATCTTCATTACCTTTAGGAACAATATGAAGTGGAATTGCCCAACAGCTGCTAGATGGTTCTGCTGATTCTGTTTCCACTAGATATTGGAACTCTTGTTTTGCTTTTCCAGAGGTAGTCGTCTAGGCTTGGAGAAAACTGATGGTGCCCTTGTAAGTATTGTGTGCTTAACACCGTGCTTCAAATGCCTTAGGACAAAAACAGCTTCAAAGAGAAGGAGGGAACTCAGCTAGCAGTTGATGAAACTTGGTGTTGTCGTGAACTGCCTTGATTCTGGAATTATTCTATTGTTGCACTGTTCCCTGTGTCTGCAATTTTTTCAATGAGTCCACCAGGCATTCATGCCGAATGTCGACTAGTAGTCCGTAGTGGAGAAGGAAATCTACCCAATTATTGGTTGCGAGACTGCTGCAATAACAAAGGGCCATCAGAATACTCTTCGAAGTCCAAGGGCAAGGGTCAACAGACTCTGACTGTAAGTTAAAAAGACTATTCCATTTTCTGCAAATAGTTGAAGAGAAGTAAGTGGACGATGCTTAGATTACGCGGTCAGAGGAACTATACAGACGTTAGTCCTAGTATCAGTCAGATATTTTGACTTGAAAGTTCTATCCGAGAGATACAACCAATTGATCACCTTTGTGCCGCCACCTGGTGAGCCGAGTGATGGTCGCTTTAGTTTACCGCCAGAAAATAATATGGCTTTGTGCTCTTCGTAGCACGTTGTTTGAAACACGCCAGTTGTACCAAACAATGTTCCTAATTAACGGAGTTCTTGCTGACTGATCGGCGACGGAAACGTCTTTCTGGTCCAAAGATGGTAGAACGTTTACGCTTCTCCGGGTAAGACAGGCGAGATGAAATATCCATCAGCATGGTTTTCAGATCTTGGTTCTCGGCGTCAATTGATGAGATATGACCAGCAGCTGCCATGATACCATCCGCCATATCAGCCAGTTTCTCCAGTGAGTTCTTCAAGATAGCCAATATTTGATGCACGTGGGTAGGCAAGCGATGTAGAAAAGGGGATTTCAGTAATTATTCCGTCATCCTGTTTCCTGTCGTGCTCTTCATCTCCTGTAAAAAATGTGAGGGCTTGTGATCACCGAGCTGCATTCCGAAAATCAGTTCATGTAAGCGTTGTTCCTCCGAGTCAGCATATTGGGAGCAGAGTCTGCAGAAATAACGTGGTGAAATTTTGTGATCTCTATCGTAATTCCTGCTAGAAGGAATTGACCATATCTCCATAC
This sequence comes from Nephila pilipes, assembly GCA_019974015.1. Taxonomy (NCBI): domain Eukaryota; kingdom Metazoa; phylum Arthropoda; class Arachnida; order Araneae; family Nephilidae; genus Nephila; species Nephila pilipes. Next base: position 11,191 of record BMAW01069267.1, on the reverse strand, counting down.
TTCCATTTGGCTGAACCATATCGCCATAATTTCACTGAAGACGTCCAATGTTAATGACAGCTGCACTATCCTCATGAGGCATTGTAAGCGAAAATATTACACAATATTGATTTTACAATATTAAGTAAGCACTAAAAAATTTTGCAACTTTAAACAGTTCTTTTCACAATTTCACTAAACGGATGCAAAGAGATTGCCGTGTTCAATGTCCTGGGTCACCACTACAGAATGTCGCGTGTTGTATAAATAAAGCCACTTGATTTCATCAGCTACATTATTTATATGCTATTTAAAGCACACACACGTATTGCACATATTAAATTATTTATAATATTTACATTCAAATGCTAACAGAACTGAATGATGTCATGATCATAGAAACATTAAGGATAGTAGAGCTGTTTACACTACGATCTCTATCGAAGACGGGGCAAGTCGCTATGACGTTTTTCGCCTTTGCGTAAGCCGTATTTCGTCTCCTCTTCTTTCATTGGTTCAGCGCTCTTTTTTACTCTCTCCTTTCTTGTATCCTTCCACGACGGCCGCAAACCACGATCGCCACATTTGCTTTTTCTTACATTTTCAATTGCAAACTTTGGATTTTATTAATTCAATCTTCAAAATTGGTATTAGTTTCTAAACTTTTGGGACAATTAAATATTTTTTTTTTAAATTTTGTACTAAGTTTCCTTTGTTAACTTGAGTCAATTAGATATTACTTTCAAATCTTATATCTTTAAATTAAAGCAAGCGGATATGTTTAAAATTCCTCAGTTTGAAGAAAAATGTAAAGTTGCTGAAAAATATTTCATGATGTCTTCCGTTGAACTTGGTCTCTAATTCTGGTGTTTTTTACTGTAAGAATTTTTTTCTCATTTTCTAATTTATTTGGTGATTATAAAGAATCTTCCTTATATCATACATGCGTTATTAGTTTCGAAGTAATAAAGATATAATTGTTGCATTGATTGATAAAATTATTCTAACTGCTTCAGTTAATTCTATTATTTTTTAACAATCTGTCTCTAAAAATAAAAGGATTGGAAAGTATCCATGACTACAAATAATATTTATAGTGAATTTTAAAGCGGTACTTTACTCAGAAGTAACTAATAAACGAAAATAAACTAAATCTACTTACTTTCACTCAAGTTACGTAAAATCATTGATGCTCATGGGAAATTTTGTTTCAGTGAATTACAGAAATATGACTCTTGGAGTCAAGAAAGATGTGCACCAATTTTTCATTTGATAATTGTTTGAATTAATTAATATCATGTTGGCGCATAGCACTGTTGAATATTTTGTATTTCTTTGATCTGTAGTTAATTATGAATTTGTTGCAGTTAATTATGATTCTCATAACGTTCAGTTTCTTTTTTTCTACAATGCACATTTTTTGTTGTTCTCTTCAGATACTCTGTGTTAAATATGACCATATACTACTTAAAAACCTGTCATTACCATTACTCGCGCAACAAAAACAAACAGAATTACTCGCACTGGGTATCTCAGACCGATAGACGTTTAATTCTGTTTTATGCTTCGGAATCTTTGCGAAAAAGATAAAAAAGCACTAAAATGGAGATGAACAATTATAAATATGTATTTAAAAATAACACATTTAGTTTTCACTTTTTCTGCAAATACCTGCCATGTGTTATATGCAAACATAACAGTAGAAGAATATAAATGTTAATATATGTTTTAAAATAACACTTAACTTAGTCTGCATATTTTCTGCAAATATATGGCATGTGTTCCATGAATATGTGTTTTTCACACTTTTCACAAATAAATTTAGCTTTTCTATCCATTTTATTGGGTCATTCATCACATATTTTATAGAGTCCTTTGACTTTTTTAGCAGGGGGTGTGATGTCTTCAGTGCTGGATCCTAGTTTTTATTTTCTAGGCAGCATTGCGGGTTGGCTTCTATTTCTCTTGTATTTTTCTACAAGCATGAATCCGCAAATATTTTAAAAATGAGCGTCCGGTTTGATTTTGAGATAAGTTTTTTTTTCGTAAATAACAAAAAGATGCGAGCATTTATTGCTGCAACGTTCAACAATGCATCCATCGGCCAACGATTACATTTTCTAGCTGTAGAATATGTGGTGGCCATTTTTTCAACAACATCAAGTGCACCTTTAGGTAAATTATAAGATGTGATGATCTCAGCTTTTTTCAATTCTCCTGTAGATGGATCTATTGCATCACCCTTACGCATTTCTGAAAGTAAAACAACATTCATATTTTTCGTCGGTGTATATGACGAAATAGTTGTTTGGTTTTTGGAAACAAAACATGGAGGAATGAATTATTTCTGTTCCTTGAATACAAGATGTTGAAGACATTTTTAGTTAAATTTTTCTCATAATTTCAACAATAGTTAATTTTTTCTGCTAAAGCTCCTTTGACAGTGGGTAAGATGTATGCAAGTAATTAACTGTCAAATTACGCCCTGAGTTATAAAGTGGTTCTATTGAACGTTTTACAGCATTACTTGGAATATTATCTACTTCAAATGGCTCTTTTGGCTAATTACCAGATAATTAATTTGGTTAATTAATTAGTTACTATATTTCGCGTATAAGGTAATCTTGAATCGACGAGTGCAAAACTTTTGTACCATACTTCGATGGTTTGTTCCGCATATTTTGTCGAATCGGACATCGTCCTCTAAATTCTTCTAGTTTCTCATCTATAGAAACGCATTCTCTGACATTATACGATTTTTCACAGTTCTCCATCAATGTTTCAAGAAACTCTCGTGTTGGAGCCAAATTATCTAATTTTGTTCTGGTGTGACGAGTTCTAATATCGACTTTTCTGGTTTGACGAGTTCTGATATCATAGACATCTCATAAGAAAATTAAATTGTAGTACACACACAACTGTCCGGAATATCTCAATTCCTGCGCCGTCAATTGCCCAGAAATCTTTCACGTTTACATGTGTTGATTTATGTATACCACAAACATATAACAATCCAAGAAATGCTTTTATTTTAGCTTCGTTTGTCTCTTTAGTATCCCTTTCTCGAGAAAAATGATTTTTTTATTGATCCAATGAAAATATTTGTGCATTTTACTACAGTTTGAATTGAGTCAGAAGATATTAATAAATTCCTTGTTTCTGTAACTGAAAATGACATCTTTTGAAATATATGTATTTTTAGGGAGTTTTGTGATAGAGGTTTTTGAAGATACTCTAATGTTTGGCCGATTTTCTCTTTTTTCCAAGCTCTGTTTCTTTATTCTTTCCCATAAAACAACTATAATCATACTCCACATCATCATCTTCTGAGTCTGAGTCAATTTCTGTAGCAGAATCATGATTATTGATGTATTCCACGTCCTCTTGTTCTTCACTGGCATTGCTAAAGCTTTCTTCATAAGCAGATACAGTATCCAATAAATGTGTTAAATACTATAATTTTTCTTTATGATTTCGAAAACGCGTCATGTCGAACAAGCAATTAGAAACGCGCTTATGTTCTTATAACTGCAACGGAATCACTCTCACAGGGTGTGACAAACCCGGAGAGCTGATAAACAAATATATATTTTAGAAATCGCTTATTGGTTCTCCCTTTTCAAGGTCATGGTATTAGAATCAGCTACAAGAGGATTCACCCCTTTTCCATAAAATGGTAGGAAGAAACATTGAAAAAAGATGGAAGATGGGTATGTGACACCTCACGCGAGTAATGTCGGATTTAATGTTGTTTGTCCTGATATTTATAACTCATATGTTGTTTTACTAAAGTAATATATGAATACCATAAACTGCTCAATTTCGTTAGTAAGCGAGGAATATTTTCAAAAAATTAAACTTCAAGTTTCCTAACTATCATAATTAAAGTTCTACAAGTTTACACGTAATCACATTTTCCAAACATAACTAATAAACAAATATAACTACGACTAAAACAGCATTTATTAAAAGGAAAAGAATGATCTAATAAATTATAATATAATGTTAAAAATAGGTATATTTCTGATATAAATTCAGCTCGAAAAATAAACAAATCAAGATTCAGTACAACTAATCATCGAATGTATTTTTTCACTACAATGTTATTTAACTATCATGCACTGGAAAATAGTAATTTTATACAATGTGACTACATATATACTGAAGAATACTTAGAAAACTGAAATACTGCAGTTTTCACGGAAAAGAATAACTAATATTGAATTCGTATACTTACGACCTATTCAATTCTTTTGTCTAATATTATTACACAAGTTGTCCCACATTCATTTCCTTTTAATATTATTACAAGAGAATTACGTCATACAACAGCTGTCTTATGACCTGAAATAGTGAACTTTCTTTATTTTCAGTACGTCTCAATTTTTTTGAAATGAGGAGCATGAAGACATTACTCAATAAATGTTTGATAATTTAGTATAAAATTGAGGATTTTACTACATTTCCCTTAATTTGTAACTCGATCTTTTAAAACAATATTTTCTTAAAATACTTTAAATTCAATTTTAACAGATTACATCTCAAAAGTTTTTTTTTACTATCATCAATTTAACAATGTACAGTAATTGCGTACCGAATGATAAGACGCAATTTATTTAACAAGAACATAGATTCTCTCACTGTCTAGCAGATTATTAAAGAGTAGTGAAAATTAAGCAAAATTCATCAGTAATGCAATTAAATAAACAATTTAAATTAAGGAAGGAAGCACTTATCACCTCTCTGAGGTCGATTTCTATTAAGTGCTACAACTCGGTTATTTCGCTTTCTTTAATTGATTCCCACATTTTAACTCTCAGGAAATTTGCCTTTCCTGAAATGAAAATATTGATTTAGAAAATGAAGTAACGGAAATCGGTGTAGCAAAATAGTTTTCTTTTAAAATTGCAAGTAGAATGTTTATAAAGTACACTGAAAATGCTTAAGAAAATGTATATTTAAAGATTTCCGATTCAGTGAAGAGTAAATATGTATCTCTCTTGAGACGTTAAGTGAAACATTTATTCTTTTTAATATTTTCTTTTCTGTTCGGAAGTTTTTTTTTGAGTAAATGTGTGAATAAGTTTTCCAAAAAAAAAATATGAATAGTTATTTGAAACACATATGAGAATACTTCAAAACATTCATTTGTTGCGTGAAATCAGAATAATCAATCTATTTTAAATCAAATTTAAATATTAATTAATTCGAAAATTTAGGTATTTAAGGTACACGAACACGTTCGGAGTACTTTTTTTAAAAAACATTATTTAGAGAAAAATTTATACCCTTTTTAACTTCAGTTTCAATGTAAATAAGGTATGTTAAACTGATATTTGCAATAAATTACTTATGTTTCACAAAATTAGCAAATTTATAGAGAATTTTGAAGAAATTTTAGAAAATTTTCAAAAATGCTACATGAAAATGTATTCAACTAATTTATGTAGATTTAGTATCAAAATAAACCTTATACATGTACCTAGGGCTGGGTCTAAAATATTATGGCTATTTAAATAAATAAAAATTTCAGAGCCAGTCGAAGAGCTATTACAAGAAATTTACCATATTTTACAACGTTGTTATACATATAATAAGCCATAATTTTCAAAATATCCTTATTATGAACATTATTTTAGATCAAGCCCTAGACAACATTATGAGAAAAGATAATACCAAGTTTCAAAGAAATTTAGCAGTAATATTTTGAGTTATCATTTTTGGAATTTTCAAAATATGCGAAAAAACTGATTTTGAGAAAAATGCATTTTTAGTACAATTTATCATATATTTTCTATATACACACAATCACTTACTTAAAATTCACCAGTTTTATAGCTGACACCTTCTCTTTGCTCATTTTTAACCATTTTTTTCTTTTTAGCTAATCTATTTTTTTTTTCTGGCAACTTTTACCGTTGACAATGAATGTCGTTCAGAATTCTGTGACTCGAACTTCATCTAGTTCTGCAAAACCTTTTAATGTAAATGCACCAATAGGCACATTGAAATGTTTCAATACATCCAATAATCCTTGAAATCCCTTATTAAATTGAATTACTGCCATATATCCTCCTAATCGCAGTGTTGGTAATGCAACAAAGACATCTTTTGGAATGAATTTCCACAAAAAATTAAAAGTTAAAAATAACATTTTTTTCATCATTTTCAGTAACATCTGAAGGTTTGTAAGAATTCATCAATTTTGTTTCACTGGCAGTTGAAATATCTACATCTTTACTAATTTTTTCATTCTCTGGAACTGGATCATTATTAGAGTACCTATTTCCTTTGAACTGTCTTTTACGAGAATAACTTTTATTTCTGTTATTTCCCATAGCTGTAAAAATACTAATACCAGAAAGAAAATTCAGTATTGTTTCAAATAAAAAGTAATAAGTTTTGTTATGCAACTACACAAGCACAGTTGTCAACAAATCAAACTGTATGTAAATAAAACAATTATTGCCAGATTTCATTAAATTCTACGTCGTCAGACACTAGCACAATGCTTAATTATTTTAAATATTGCATCAAATAATTTCTAAATTTATATTATAAATAAATATGGTATTTTAATTCTGTTTGACATCTTTAAAGGGCATTTAAATGCTGACTTCCGGTCATTTAAATACCCACATCCGATTTTTTGAGCTTTACTAATTCTTTAATATCTTGGCTTTTAAGAGACGTAGAAACAAAATAAAAACAGTTTTATAAAGCTAAATAAATGCTTTATTCAAGAAAACAAAAAAATGAAAATGTGATTTTTTTCGAAAATTGACCATTTCAACGTGTTCGTATACCTTAAGTATTCTACAGCAATCGATGTTTATTACTCAATGTAAAATGGCACTAATCATATTTTGACAGGTCTTTCGTGGCTTTCTCTTCACTCACCTTGAGGACTTATTTTGTAATTCAGATTACCCAAAATTTGCACTCTTTTAAAATAGAATGAAACATGATTTGGCCAACTAGAAGAAGATAAAATGTATTATGAATTCAATTAAGGACAATGATATCTAAGGGAAAGTAAAATGAAAAGATTAAAGGGGACAAATTGTAACGAGACACCAATAGATGTTTGCAAGTTAGTTGGCGTCAATTGTTGTAATTGATCGTTTGCAGTTAAAATTGGTTAGAAGTGACTTCTATTGAGAGTAAATAGTACATTTGAAATAGAGTGGTATTATATAATATATGAGAAAATATATAAATCTATCCCGATGAACTTCTCAGTTATTGAACTATTATCACAGCTCGATGTCAAAATGTAATGTCTATTGGGGACAAGACATTCGTACTACAAAGCCTGAATTTGGAAATATAATCGGAGTTGATTAAATTTATTTCAATTTCCCTTAAAAATTTCATTCACGTAAATTAGAAATTTAATAAATACAAAGTTAGTAAAAAACAAATGAATTAATAATAAATTAAATAAGTAAATAAATTAATAATAAATTAAATAAGTAAATAAATTAATAAATTAAATAAATAAATAAATTAATAATAAATTAAATAAGTAAATAAATTAATAAATTAAGTAAATAAATTAATAAATTAAGTAAATAAATTAATAAATTAAGTAAATATATAAAGTATTAGTAAATAAAAATATAAATATATTAATATAATATGCTAAGTAAATAAATAAATAATTCTATATTTTTTAATACATTGAATACATTAATAGTAAAAAATAAATTGAATAAATAAAAATTTAATGGGCATAAATTTATTTTACATAAATAGTGTATTCAAATGTTGTATGTGGTACACTGTCGTCAATTTAAATGATAATTCAAGTACAACGCAAGCGTTGTAAAATAGTTAATAAATTTGGTTCTCTCTTTCTGACATCAGTTGGAATTGCAATCTTATTGATTATTTAATAATACGTTTCGATATCTAGTTTAATGAATGAAGTGATGACACTGTAATTTGATAGGAATAAAAAAGCTGTGATCATCTAAAAAAGTATAAGTTTTTACTTTAGAAAGCTAATCGTATTTATTTAGGTATATTTCCTTCCAGTGTTAAAGGGAATAATATTGAGAAATTGTTTGCTATCATTGAAACTTCATATATTTATACTTGAGACGCTAGGCTATATCAAGTGTTTCCCACACTAACCTTGAGGACTTAGCTATTTACATAGATTAAAATGAAATCGCTTCCAATAAAATAAAACATGGTAAACGTAAATTAGATTTGAGTTATGAAGTATTGGATTAGGTAAATTTCCTTTATAATCAGCAATGAAATGAATGATAAGGAGTTAAAGGGATAGAAGTCAATAACATGGTGATACAAAATCAAAGTCAGACGTCGGATCTCATAGCTTTTAAACTGAGACGCAATCAGAAGAACTCTAGATGAAGCCGAAAGAAGGTTCAAGGATGGAACCCTATATTCAAGTTAGTCTCCTCATTCGAATCCGAGTGAGTCGGTAACATTCTAATTTCACTGATATCCTAAGCGATAGTTGAAACAAACTTAGGTAGTTAACAACATAGAAAGTAATTTTTTAATATGAAAATTTAATATTTAGGAAACTGAATAATAACAAACTAATTAATAATATTATTTGAAAAAAAAAGAAAAAAAAGTATCTCTCTCTTTCTTCTTTAAAACAATTTAATACTTTTTCTAATCAAGATTAAAGCCACAGAGAAGATGACAATAGAAAATAATACTCGTATATGAATAGTATTTCTTATAAATATATAAGGCATGTTATATATCTTATAAATGTATATTATCCCTTGTATAATATACCTTATAAAATAATGATTTTCAATTACATAAATATATGAAGCATTGCACACATTATTATTAAGATGATAGTTGGAGTATTTTAGAATTATAATTTGAAGATAAAACTGCTTTGTTAATTAGAATCAAAAAGCTATGGTGCTTTTTGTTATTAAAAGAGAGCAGATATCCTTCACAAGACATTAAAAGTATTAAATTTAAGTTTTTATTTTATTTATAGAGATAATTCCTTAAAATTGATATAGTAAATGCTATTGAAAGTATAAGTTTTTAGTATCATTCACACAAAACGTATTGTTAGGAAAATTGCAATATTTTATACAATTTCATCATTGTTTATTTCGAGTTATACATTTTTATTCATTGTGAATACTACAAAACTTACAATTTTCAAAATATTACATTGATATATGTACTTTGATTTATATACTGCAAAAAAAGTTTTGTTTTAGTTACAATATTGGTACTGTATGATTGGAAAATATCAAGAAATATATTAAAGGAAAAAAAGAATCTCAAGAAAAACATAATTTTTAAATCTTGAAACTTACATATCAAAAGTAATCCCTAAATAATAAGAAAAGATTAAATGTTTTTATCTATAGATCAATGCACGATAATAATCGAGCTTTGACCTTACATGGAATGCACTTCAAAGAATAAAATAAAAGTTCTCTTCAAGCAGCAACTCTTTTTGTTCAAAAAACACATTTGCTTATAGTCTGTTGAAGATTGAGAACTGTATTGTGTTTCATTAAATCTAAATGGAGATACTTCATTACTCTTACAAATAAAATACCAGCGTTCGCCTTCTGCTTTTGATTCTTAATTTTTAACATGTGCTTACACGTTATTGTTTTGAGAAAATAACGTCAACAAAAATGAATACGTGGCGATACGCATAAAATAATGAATACGTGGCGATAGGTTCAAAATATTGCATTATAATACATTATGCTTATAAGAATTTAGTTTAGTTTGTGACGGGTCTGTCCGCCTCCTTGTCACTAATAGTCCTCTTGGGGAATTAGGACTCCTCAACAATTATTTGTATCAGAGGGCTTCCTCCAAAGATGAGAACGGAAACAAGCAAATTAAGATTGATATATGTATATATAGAGTAAGCTTTCAAGAGCGAATTAGAGAGAGAAAGGGGGAGTGAGATGTGATAGATTTGTTTTGTAGATGAGCAGTTAATAAAGTAAATTGTTTTAGGGATGTTCGACCCTTCCTTCCCATCCTTTCTTTCCTTCCGTATCTTCCGACCAAATATTCTTACAAGTTTGCTTACGGTACATATGCATTGCTAAATCATGCATTTAATTTAATATTTAATTGCCCCGTTTTATTTTAATATCCGAAAAGATTATTATTATCCATTTTAATAATTTATTCTTTGCTGTTCCCTTAATATTTAATTCAATAATTTACTTTCAAAATATAAACTTATGTTTCATTATTTTTGTTATTAACAGTGGCATTGTTCTTAAACATTAGAATGTTTTGTGTGTGAATATAAAAATGCACTACAAAGAGAGAAATTTGAAAAGTATATTTACTTTTCTTGATAGTAAATGCTTCTGGGGATTTGAGAATCGGGAGTGCGCTTGCTTTAAGCTGATTAATATTAATTTTAATTAATTCTACTTTTTCGAGAACATAATAAAAACTCTAAAGCAAAAAAGCGAAGCCAATTTCAATTTTTTTTGTTTCTTAAAATGCACGGTAGAAGATTAAATGTGTGTAATATTTAATGAATATGCAATATTTTCAGTTAATTCTTGAATATTCGTAATATTTTTTGATATATGTTTAATTTCATCGAATTGCATTGTGCAAAACACCAACCAAAATGTTTCATCTTTACAAATAAAATGAGTTCAAGTACAAATTTCATACTTGTATAAACATAAAATATAAAATATAAATTAAATATTTATGTGTTATAAAAGTAGTCAAACAACAAAATGAAATGCAACGCATATAACTTATTTCTTATATTGAACTCAAAATAATAACGTGTTTACTTGAATATACGAAATGAAAATAAATCATAATATTTTCAGGAGAATATTGAAACTATTTCATTTATATGATAATATTTACCTCTGGGCACATCCAAAACTTATTTTTTGCTTTAGTACGTGTTGTATCAATAATAAATTCAAACTGGTATTCTAAAAAAAAAGTTATCCGAATCTAAGGTAAAAGTTAAAAAAATGAAGGAATAAAACAAATATATAAATCTCTTACTAACTGAAACCAATGAACGTTCTGGGCAGGGATTCTAGATATATAAATGTGATTAATTTTTAATGAGTCTCGAAATTACTATTCTTAAAGAAACTTGTAAATATAATCCCTCTTTATATCGAAGAGAAGGGGGTAATCGAGTATAATAGTGCGTGACCAACATTTATTGGTTATATTC
>BMAW01069252.1:46673-60773 GCA_019974015.1 Nephila pilipes | reverse complement strand
TTCATCTAGATGGTAAACATCTACAAAATTTAGGAGCGGTACCGGTTCTAGAAGGAGAAGTACATTTTAGGAGCTTCATGGAATAGTTATAAAATTTCAAATCATTGAAGAATTTAAACTACTTGAATGATCTCTTATGGTGATTTAAAGAAAAAATATTATTGGAGTGGTAATGGCAAGATATGAAGTTAAGAAACAGGTAAAATCTCTTTTTGTTCTGCCAAGTGACTAATAAAATCCAGAAAAATTAATGCTTGCGTTAGTACTATTAAAATATTGAGAAAATGTGCATATAATTAACAAAATGTTTTTCCAAATTATATCAGCAAGAGGCTCCATATTTAATTTTCCCTTCATCAGTCACATTAATAATAAAATTCAAATTTGTTGAGCTCAGAAACACAAGAAAAATGGCTTGATGAGGTAAAAATAAATGAAATATTTACTAAATGTACTATTAAAAATTCTTTTTCATAAAATTGAGACAAATAGCACACACACATTAAGTAGTATACTTCACTTCTTATCCAGAGTTCATAGTAACAGTAAGTAACTTAGTACTTAGTACAGGATTTGGGTTTTAGATAAAAAATAATTATAAAATATAAATATATAAAAAAATAAAAAAAAAGCGTGCTTATGGATTTATGCTTAAATCATTTTAAGAAATAAACGGTTTACTTCTTGCTAAAATGTTTTATTTATTATTTATGTTAGTTACTCTTTCCAATATCACCAAGAAGAACATTTAATGACAAGAACTCTATTTATATGTAAATGAAGTTGATATCCCACCACATCGGCACAACTGAACTTAAGAAATAAAACGTTTGTTCTATTTTATCTTGTAATCTTTGCGACATCTAAGTATTGTTTTTCGATGTACAAATGTTATTAAAAATTTTTACACGAAAACGAATCTTCAGTAACGCTCATTCTTAAAAAGTTAAATCATTAGAACGATAATAATATTAGTACCCACTTCATGATAATTATTCTCCAACCTTTTTGTAAATTAGTTTTTATTCAAATTCTTATAGTAAATAGCATATTACATAAGCATGTTCTTCATTAAAATAATTATGAAATAAAAAATAATGAATGAGAATCAGAATCTCTCTCTCATTTTTTTTTCAAGTTTCCATCACATTTAGAGCTTCCTCAGTTATTATATTATAATTTTTTCTAATTCCAGAAATTTAAATTTTAAGTATTTAACAATTTATTTCAAACATATATTTTCTTTTACTTTGCGAATGAAGTCATACAAATGCATTATCAATTTTTGTAATATGTATTTCTTTGAAAGATAAAAATATCGTATTAACTTTAATTAACTTTGAATTAAATAACATAATAATAATTATGTAATAATGAGTTAACTTTGAATTAAATAACATTTTCTTTTCAACCTTATTATTTTAAGACGTATAATTCTCAAACAGAAAGAAGATTTCGAGATTAAAATGAATAGTAATTATCATTTATACAATATTTTTCTCTAAGAATTCTGAACTAACTTATAAGATATTGTAGTTATATCCTTTCGAGACACGATTTCTCTTCTATTGGACATCTTTATTTTACATGTCGAGAAAGAATTTACAGTTTTATAACCTGAAATCAGGCACTTCATTATATTGGACAGTCCAGTACTGTCATCTATTTAGAAAAACTTGAAATTATTTGGCAGGATCCTTGTTCCACAAGTATTTAAAAATGGCGGACAAGAAGAAAGCAACTAGTGGAGGTATGTCAACATTTTGAATTTAGTTTTATTACTATTTTATATACAGTTATTTTGAATTAAAAATAGCTAATATGTAAATTTAGATGTAGGAATAATGAAATTATGTTTGTATATTTAATAAATAACACATGTTTTCACTAGACTAGAAGACCCTCTTATATTGGAATATTACCACCTGGAAATTATTGTGTATTTATTTTAATTTTTAAAAAAAACCGCTGTGTAGTTATATAATTTTTGTTACATTTTAGATTATTTATCTCAAATTAAAGCAACATTTCTCAAAGAATATGGTCTTGTGTTTCAGTAGGATATATAATGAAAATTGTAAATACAATATCAAAAAGTGCATAACAATATCGAATTAGAATAATCAAGAGTTAAATTAACACAATATTTTTTCTACAAATAATAGAATATAACGTAAACTTAAATTTTTAAAAAGGTTTTTAAATCATAGAAAAGCTAGTTTGAAAACTTTGAATTATTTTCTTTTTAAATAATTAAATCTTGAAAGTATACTTTGATGGTATACTAATTTCTGGAAATAAATACATTAAGTATTATGACCTAACACCAAATGATAAATTGAACCTTATAATCAACTGAGAAAAGATATAACAACTTTCAATGCAAAAAAAAAAGTTTTTTTAATCAATTTATTTTCTTTTCAGCTTTAAATATTGACAGTTTAATAAGCAATTGCAGGAAAATTTTACAATAATGAACTTTTATCATTTGGGAATTCAGTAGTCAAATTTTATAACATTCGAAATAAAGAAAATAATACTTTAATTAGAGCACGAAATGAGAAAAAAAATATGTAAAGATTTTTCCTAAAAATATTTTCAGAGCATATGTTCTTCAAAGCAGGTTTCTGAATATTACAGTCAATTTTTAAAATGTGTGTTGTTTTAAAATAGCTTTTGTAATATTGTACAACTAGAACAGTTATAAAATATAAGAAAAAAATATAATCATGTGCCTAGAAAAATAAGATATGAAAATTATTTTTATTTTTATCTGAACCTTTTTTTATGTAAAAAAAAGAAACGAATATCAAAAACTTAATTTAAAGGGAAGCCATTTGACCATTATGTTATAATTTATAACAAGCATCTTTCAAAGAGGTTATTTTTAGATTAAAAAAAAAAAGGAAAGCACAAATTCTAGCTTAAATTGCTTTCTATTTAACATAAGACACCCCCCCCCCTTCAAAAAAAATTAAAAATTAATCTCCTCCTCTTTAAAAGAATTTTTTTTGGCTAATATACGCCGTTGTATGACAAACATAACTTAATAGTTCTTTTTCTCGCTTGAATCTGTTTTTGGCGCTGTTACTTCAACATGTTGAAATAAAATAATTTCCTTTAACATTCATTCCGAAAATTCGGAATTGAATTTTTTCTTTACATTAACTTTTTTGGAAAGCTAGAAGTTTTTAAATTACAATTTCACGAGCTAACGTTTATTTCAATAAAAAAATGTAAAAATATTATTTTTTCTAGTGATTCATTGTGTTTTCCTTGGTTATTAAATGAAAAGATTAAAGTTTTTTTATCTGAATGACTATGGATAATACTAGAATATGATTGCTAATTATTTTTTTCTGTAAAACTTTTTTTTTTAAATTATGAATACAGTGAAGAGTTTGAAAATGAAAAGATGCTAATTTCACCCATGAAAGAGATGTTATGTTAGCTCAGAAACTCGCTGTTTTAAAATATTTAAGAATTTTTAAGTTTCTGCTTGCTCCACACACAAGAATATATATTTATAAATATCTAAAATTGCGTATAAAAGAATAGAAATATTTAGAACATTTTTAAGTTACAGTTGCATTTATTTACAGAGATTCTCATTCATCAAAAATTGTGCAGAGTAGATGTTTTATTCGAGAAAATGTACCTAGAAGGAAACTTTCACTATTCAGAGTTTCAGATGCCACTATTCAGCAGTGTCTTTATGATAATGTCCAGTTTTCAAAAATTGGGCTTTACCTTTTACCATATGTCAGAGAAAAATCCTAAATAAAAGAACCGTTTGGATAAATCTACTAAGTTTATTTAAATTATTAATGCATAATTACTTTTATTTTTGTTAATATTTCTTTACTTTTATGTTTGATTAAGGATAAACTAATTAATTACATTTAACGTTATTAGTGAGGTAATTCATAAATATAAGTTGTCATACAAAGTAATGTTTTTCCTGGTTGTAACGGAGTTTTCATGCGTATTTCTATTCAAATAAATTTTCAGACATTTTTATGACGCTGTTTGATTTTAGAATCTCGACTTGTAAATTATGTAAATTAACTGTATTGCTAAAAACTGAAATGGAGTGAATAACATATAGGAGTGTGGAGGATTGAGAAGTAAGGAGAAGGAGTGAGGAGATTATATATATATAAAGTGAGTATGTGTAAGTGTTTAGTTGTAATTTTGTTTCAATTTTCTTAATAATTTGTGCTGGCCTATGATGTTTGGTTGGTTATTCTATTGTTAAATGTTAGCATTTTTTGGTAACATTAAAATTTTTTTAGTGTTTTGGTAACATTAAAATTTGCTTTTTGGCAACGCTTAAAAATGGTTTCACGTTGGCATGGTATTTAGATACGTATCCGATTTTGACTTATTTTTTTATGCTTTTTTGAGTATTATTAAGGCTCGAAAAATAGCATTAATGGGTATTTAATGTGAGTTAATATTTTTTTTAAATTTAACTTGAATACGTTAAGCAAACTCATTAATTTGTTTACATTTTCTGTACTATTACATGTAATATAAATACACAGGACTGCTATACTTGAAAAACTTTGATTTTACTTTTGTTTCTAAATTTAAGATTTTGACTTTTTTTTCTTTTTGTGTGTTTTTCATTCAAATTTAGTTTTTTTTATATTCAAGATACCTGAGTTCTTTTTTTTTTCAATATATTTTTTTGGCGTTATAATAACTTTTAATGATGCATTTTGTTGATTGGGATAGTTAGGCCTATAATTCTGGAATAACTCAGCTTAACAGTCTGAAAAACGTAACAGCATTCAATGTTTTATTCTTTATTTTTGTTTTTCCAAAAATTTTAAGGTTTCTTAAAAAAAAATTCAGAAATTTTCTGCTTTCTTTACATATATATATATATATATATATATTGTTAACTTCCCTACTTAAAGCCCACCTC
This sequence comes from Nephila pilipes, assembly GCA_019974015.1. NCBI lineage: Eukaryota > Metazoa > Arthropoda > Arachnida > Araneae > Nephilidae > Nephila > Nephila pilipes. The sequence continues at coordinate 55,840 of BMAW01069252.1, read as the reverse complement.
TAGAGGGCGTTCATTTTGTAAAGGGGAGAGTGTTTGATGTCACACGATCCCCTTAGACGGGACCTGACCGAATCTCCGAGAGGAGTTGTTGTATACGAGCGGTAGTAAGGAGTGCAAATAAATTGTTATTGTTATACAACACGATGTGTTTTTCTCTTAGGACAACTGAGAATTGAAATCTGATGATAATTAAGAATACATATATATATATATATATATATATATATATATATATATATATATACTGTTGCTGTACTGTATTCCTATTGGTTGGTGGTTGAATACGGAGTAGATGAGTCTTGAGTTGGGAAAATTTTTCAGAGATGTCTTGAGATGGAGATGTGGAGAGGCTGCTTGGCTATTGGTTGATGGAAGGCAGAGGGAAGTAATGCCATTGGCTGCCCCTGATGGGTGCTATTGAGTTAGATGTTGGAGGGTTTTGCTATGTCTGTGTGGGCTGGAATTAAATGAACTTAAAAATTAAATATATTGAATAAATTGAAGTTAAAAGTTGTTTTATTAAGGAGGTTGATAGGAGTCAAGTAGGATTCTTCTAGGTCTTTTTGAATTTGGCTGGGGGATAAAAACCGACTCTCTCTGGCTCTTGGCGTATTTATACTTTTCCGGCCAGGCGTGACGTCACACCTGAAAATTCACGAAAAGTCCGCAACTTTCTTCCTGTTCGATTTTTCGTCTAGATTCTTGCACCTTCGAGATTTTTCCATTTGTCGCCAAGTTTCTCGCCATGTCGTCAAATAATAGCCAAATTCGTCACCAAGGTGAAGGGATCAATTGCTTAAACTCTCTTTTTCTGACTGGTGACGTCTGTGTAAATCTCTCTTTTCCGTTATAAGATAGGCGTTGCAAGAAATCATCAACTCACGTTCGTAACAGTATTACTCATGTGATTACTGGCCTTTTTTTTTCTTTTTCCTCCTATGAGAATGAGATTTTTTTCAAAAAAATTATCTCTGCAGAAACACAAAAGCAAAACTTAAATTTAAACTAATAAATTGGCTCAAAAAATGCAGCTGTGACGACGTGACATTTCTATTCGCCTCTTGCGTCATAAATAAACTAAATATACTAACTCTAAAGAGTCAATAAAATATGCAAGCAGACGCTTTGCCTTGTGCGATCACTTTTTTGCTGCTCTCGGATCCCTTGATTAGAAAACTTACCTTGACACGTGTTTCTCGAGTCCCTTCTAACAAAGTGACTGAAGTATTTATCATTACAACTAGAGGCAAAAGGAGAACTTTGATTAATGTAATGATATTGATTATTTATAAAGCATTGGATCCACCTTTGTAATTTCCTAAGATTTCCTTCTCACAGTTCGCAATTGACGTTGAAAGACTTTTTCAGATTTCCACTTAAATTGACTGCAAGATTCTGCGGGTTTTAGAGATTATGAATTTAAAGCTATTGGAGACAGATCAAAATTCTGGTGGCCCTTTACATTGCAGTGATCGATATTTTGGAATTGCACATCTTTAGTTAGCCTTACATTATGTGGATCAAAAGCATAACCTCGCTTATGGCGATGTCTATTCAAACTGGCATTTCTCCGATTTTGAAATAACTGAGGATTTTTTTCATCTTCATTTAAGTGACAACTTTGATATTGCGATAGAAATTGAAGCAGTTGAAATTTAAAGGTCGGTTTATGGACCTCAAGATAGTCCAGAACGGGCGTTGACATTATCAACGTTATATGCTGTATTAACTCAGTTTCTGGGATTGCCGAATGCAACCAAAGCACAATTTATAAAATATAATATACAAAATCTAACGGAGATTGGTTCAATCGATGTTTGGCCGAGTAGAATTCCACTTCTTATCTCGTACTACAGGGAATGCATCTGTTAGTGCAGCCAGTATGTCTCCAGTAGATTCTCCTTGCTTAAGTCAACACCGATCACATCATACCAATTTCGTGCTCTGCCTCATAAATGATTGCGTAAATAAGAGCAATGTAATTCAGCCTGAATCTAATGGAATTTAATATTATCATTTACGCTCTGTAGAAATTCAATTACATTTCCCGATAAATTGAAATATTTAATCGGAAAAATTAATACTCCAGGTAAGGCTCTTTCTCCAGGGGTGAGAACGGTTGGGCGCCACTGTGACGAGATTTATATTCCTATTCGCCTCTTGTGCCATAGCTAAACTAAATATACTAACACTGTAGAGTCAATAAGTTATGCAAGAAGACGTTAGAAAGATCTCACGCACTATATTTATTCCACAAGCTACTACTATAACGACAAATGGACACCGACTCTCTTAAAATAATGCCTTAAATATATTTGTCTGTCTCACTAATACAAAATTAACAGAATCTTACCCAAACGTCGAAGCTAAGGCTGACTTGACTTCTAGGCTCCACTATGCCATGGATAACTTGTAACGATTCTCGATCTCGTCTACGACCGTAGGACAATTCCATGCTAGAGTCACTCGACCTCAATAGTGAGTCTCTTGCTTAGTTTATATACTTCCTATCAACCTCACCTCACTTTATTTCTACCTGCTTTAAATACTCACGTTTCATTTTGGGTTGCGAAGAAATTGTTATTTATAGCAATCAATATTAATTAAAAGTCCTCAAGGTTAGTGAAGAGAAAACCGCGCGAATAGCGCAACATCACACAGTTAGGTTTGAAAAGACTTATGTACGCTCATTTAGGGGTGTCAATATGTCTCTCATTTTTATGGTGCACCCCTGTTAAATGCTGATTTCAATATTTAAATGGATATTCATAATACTGATAATTTAAATTTTTTTTTTCTTTTTCTGATTAAAACTGATTGAAACTGGTGAAAGAAAGGAGGACGAAGCTATTATTTAATAACTAAGATTAGATTTTAGCCTATTTTTAAATTTCCTTTTCTTCTGCGTGAGCCACATGATGTTAAATCTTATGCCCTTTTTAATTCTCTGTGTTTATTTTTCCAAGTAAAAAGAGTTCAATAGAAGAATATGTGGAATGATTCATGGAATTATAATAGATATGTAATAATGAAACTTAATTTAGTCAACTTTCGCAATTATTACCACAAAGGGTAAAATATGAGTAAAAAATGGTATGATCAGATGAAACTTTAAACTATTAAGTTAATGGATTAATGAACATAACTAATTAATTAGAAAATTTCTTTACAAATTTCATTACAAATCACGTTTTTTTTTTTCTCTAGTGTGTAACTAACATATTTCTCACTACGAAATAAGCCTTAATGCGAAAAAAAAATCTGTTCAAAGTTTTCTAAGACTAACCAGTTCAATAAATGATGCTTCCTCTAATGTTAAATGAGTGTCTGAAATGTTCGATAATATAAATATTTTTTCCCCACTCACTATTTTTCACGCTTCAACCAATCGATAAACACTTATTCTAAAAAAACCATTAAAAAATTCGAAAATGTGATTATTTTTTAATCAAAAATATAATTTATTAAATGTAATTAAGAAACTAAGTGATAAGCAATATACTAAAATAGTTAAATATTTGGATCTTTAATATCATAAAGTTCCATCATCTAAATTTTCATGCATTGATTTTCAGTAGTTTAAGAAACAATCGACAACAAAAACTCGCTATCAAGACAATTTCTTTAAGGAGCTCTATATACTTCGAGGAATTAACAATTCTTAACTTTCAATCCGTTTAGAAGGAAGTGTGGAAAATCGTTAAAATATTATGTACAATCAATTTCATTTCTTTATTAACAAGCATTAACTTAAAAAAAACCCTCTTACGTTGTTCTAAATAATGAGTAAAATAAAGAAATATTAAATAAAAAATAGTTGGGAAGAGACCATTAATAAAAGATGTAATTAAATAAGATGTTATACGTTTTGCAGATAAATAGTTTGTACGAAATTATTTAGATAATGGCTCACTAATGGTTTTTTTCGAATATATCTGGAACAAAATATCGAATTAGATCAAACATTATGTATAGGTTATTAAGACAATTTCTACTGAATTCTGAAAAATATGAAAAATCTTATAGAGGAAATTCTGTTTAAAAAGTCGATTAATTTATATTTATTAAGTTAATTAATTAATTATTATCGTAATTTTGTACCTTTTGAGCAGTTATGAAGGTTATATGGCTAAGAATAATAAACATGAGAATTATTACAGACATTTCATTTTTTTGATGATTGGGCATCGATTTCCCAAAGAAGTGAAATAATAAGTTCATCAGCAATCACTTTTAAATAGTCGTATTTCTTTAATTCAACGTCAATGCATAAAAAGTATCATTGATAGACACAATATATCAAAATTCGCTTAATAAATATCAATTTTATCGCATGTAAGTATTTACAAGAAGGAAAATTCTCTTTTTATGGATATGCAATGCAACATAAATGTTTTCACGATAATCACCTGAAAAAGTCTCAAGATGCTTAAGGAACCGAGAAACCTTTTCTTTTCTAACAGCTACTGTTTATGTGCATACACAAATACACACACACACACATAGAGAATTCCCAGACGACACTCTCAGATGCAAGACGGAACTCTGCAAGAGGAAAGCAGTGTAACGTTTGAGAAGTGGGCTTTCGATGGGTTGAGGCCATAGCAGAAAGGACAATAGAATTGGTTTCTTCTGAAATTTAGGGAATGGTATGCACTGTCAAGCGCAAGGGCGCTTGAATATTGAGATTGTGTCTTCATATTTGAGATTCAACTTATGTATTCGTGTTTGTAACTGTTTTCTACCGTCCAACGCTTGCAAATTTTATATATATGTATATATATGAATTTAATTATTAGAACTATAAAAGTTTAGCTGCAGTCATTTGGTCTAAACTGTCTGATTGAAGCATATTTTTAATCAATTTTTTTCTAACATATTTTTCTGAAAAAGTTTCGCTGTGTCGAATATTTCCAATAAATATTTATTTTGCTACGGAAAGCACTGCTCAATACCAAGTTGTAAGCATTTCATATTACTGACGGTGATGAAATACTCACATTTGGTATGTGATTGTATTGGATACGGCTTTTAATAAGTTTTGTTTCAATATCATGATATAGATAAGAGATAATATAACTGAATCACAATACCTTGAATCAGGCCTTGAATTTATTTGGGGATCTTATACAGTTATACTTTGTGTTATTGGATATTTCGATAGTATATTTCTTATGAAATTAATGTTGCTCTGAAGTGTTTGCCTGATTCTAAATTTTAAGAAAAATCTGTTTCTGAGCATTGTCTACTTTGCCTGCGAACGGTCCATCATTCCGACGCTCATAACTATGAAAAAGAACTCAAACTAGGAGATATTGTACTTTTAAAGAATCTACGAATTCTATACTATTATGGGAGTTTGGTGTGATAGAATAGTTGCGAAGAAGACGAGATAAATATGTTCTTCCGTATTTAGTCAAAACTTCCAACGAGTGTTTAGAGACAGATACAACTTTTATTTTCGTTAGAAGTTGTCTCAAACTTCAGAACTAAACACTTTGTTCTTGCATTTATTCTATTTCGCTTTTGATTTTATTGATTTATTTAGTAATTTATTATTTAATTATAAGCTGCAGATCATTAAAATTGTAGCACCATGAAGAAAAACAAATGCAATAAAGATATTTATTGTACGTAAGCAGTATAGAAAGAAGATAATATGATTAAATTTGCAAGAAGTTGGGGAATTTACAGGGGTGCAATATTAATAAAAATAGGTGCCACCTCTAGTAACTAAATCGGCCCTTACCTGGTTAGGCATGAAGTCGAACTGGGCTTGGATGGAAGACATGGGCAACTCATTCCATGCTGATTCTAGTCTATGCTGCACTTCATCAACCGTATTAGCTGGAAATGGATGGCGGACCAGTTTCTCTGCAACCCATGACCAGATATTTTCGATGGGTGACACATCTGGAGACCATGTGGACCAGGGCAACAATCGAAATTCCTGTGTACAGAGAAAGGTAAGAACATGACGTTCAGCATGTGGCTTGCACTATTCTGTTAGAAGAGGGCCTTTGGCAGGCTTCTAAGATAAGGCACAACTACTGTACATAAGATGTAAAAAAAAGTATAGATCACCGTTCAAATTACTGTCGATTCGAACTAGAGATGTGCATGTCGTGTACCCAACGATTGTCAAAACCATCACAGTAAGTGCAGGGCCCTATACCGATATCGAATGCAAGCAGGCGACGAGTGGTCTTATTGGAACCTCCAGACACGTATACGGACATCAGAATACTACACGCAGAACCGGGACTCTTCTGAAAATACGACATTCCCTCACTCCTGTATCCAACTTTTTCGTTCGGTGAACCAGAGTCGCCGTCTCTCTATATGCTGCATTGTCAACGGAAGCCGAAGAAAGGGTTGTCGTGCTGACAAACCATGCTGCTACAAACGTCATCGCATCAGATACTGGACTTGCTGCTAATATACCCATTTTCTGACTAATAGTCCATGATATGGTTGTACGGGTTTAAAGGCCCACATCACAATATGTTTATTCTTGAGGGATTAGTCTTGAGAAAGCGTGGAGATCCTGCATGTCGTTCTGTATGACCCTTATTAACCCATTGATTCAATATTTGCATGACAGTGGTTAAATATCGAACAGTGCGAAGGGCAATATCATGGAACGATAATCCACTCTTTCGATAGGCAACAATCCTGCCTCTATTGAATTCCGAAACATGTCTGTAAATATTTCTTCATATTATTCGATGATATTCTGAGCAAATAATGACCTTACAAAGTGTTTTCTGAATGAGAAATCCATTGCACAACTTTTCTTTAATAGAGAGCTTCATATACCGTTTCTCCCTCGTAAGATCATTCCTTCCTGCTGTTGCAATTTTAATGCCAAGTAGTGTAAATTTGTGTCCTTTTTTATAATTTATAGATTTGTAATAACATACTATTTTATTTGTGTTTTGTAAAAAAATATAGCTGTTAATTGTGTTTTGAGCTATTTATACAGATTTCATAATTATTCTCATTTATGTGAACTCTATGAATTCAGGAGGGGAGATGGAAGAAATTATGACATAGTTTTATAGTAGCGTCTTCAATTGAACATGAACAATTAGTAAACAGAAATATCTGATAGATAGACATATAGATGTTAAACGAGAGTAGCTATATCAAGACAACTATCTTTGTTTGAATTAAATTGAATAATTAAATGCTTATTGGAAAATATTATAAATGTATACAAGGCAAAATATTTTACATTAAGCTATGTGGAAGTAATTATAGATGTGCACTAAATGTAAACATAATTTAAATTTATTGGAATTTTTAGAAGTATCACTCAATGATTCTTAGCAAAAACATCTCTTTCGCTACATTATGTGTGGCGAGTTCTAAATAGGCAATAAAAAATTCGAAACCATATAATTCCAACAATGTTAGATTTTAAGATATGCCGAACCGTCGAAGGCTGAATTAACGAAAGCTTACTGTAATTGTTGTATACTTAAAAAGCCAGGGTTCAATAATAACGTCGATATGCCAAAAACTATAGAAATTTTATTTACAGACACTTTAACTATTGAAATGAAAAACAATACAAAAAAATGGCGTTACTCGCTTGTGAACATTAGAATACTGAAAAAATCCAATACACTTCGCGCGCTACTATTGTAACACTTCGCGCGCTACTATTGTAACACTTCGCGCGCTACTATTGTAGCCACTAAGTAAAATATAAATATCTTACACTTATAATTTGGGAGGCTTACACAGTGGATTCACAACATTCTCCCACCTTTGAGTAATATTCCTTACAATTTACTCAAACAATATACACAAACATTATCAAAATACACTATATACTTAGAAAAATGAAATACATAAAACACTTACAGTGAAATTGAAATGAATTTTACATTACATAATTATTTATCATACATAATTTTACATTACATAATTATTTAGCAGGAGTTTTAACTACTCTACCACTACTGGTGGTTAAAGGAATCGGCTCATCCCCAGTTTTCACTACAAGGTTTTCCAACTCTAGCCGATACCGATTCTTATGAGAGCAAGTCTGATTTGCCCATCTCGACCAGGAATTATTTTTAGAACTCGAGCTAGATTCCAATACGAACGTCTTTTATTATTATCCTCAAGCAGAACAATTTCATCCTTAAAAGATTCTTTTTGAATCAGTAACATTAATGTTCTTTCTCCTCTTTCTATTTCGTACAAAGATAAATCCTTAGAAAGATTTTTATCTGTATTTCTTACATTATTAAAGAACCTTAAAATCCAAGATAACATTCTGACTATTTTCTTAAATGAAGAAAAATATCTGTAATACCAATTAACATCCTCTTCACTTCTTACCAAATTTGTTATAATGGTTTTTCGAACTTCAGAATTAACTAGTTCTTCCCTCGGTGTTTCATTAGACTTAGGCCAGTTTTCCTCCCTCTCACGCAACCAAATAGGACCCTCCCACCATTTACGTTCAATTAACTGTTCCACAGAACATCCTCTGGAGAGTAAATCAGCGGGGTTAAGAGTACCTGAAATGTGGTGCCACATAGAAGGAGAAGTCAATAAACGTATTTCAGAAACCCGATTATGAATGAAGGTTCCCCAGTTTTGGTTACGTTGTATCCAACACAAAGCTGTAGTTGAGTCAGTCCAACAATAAACATCAACCTTAGGTAGATCAAGATCTTTAATTATAGAAGTGAGTAATCTAGATCCTATGCTACAAGCTAAAAGTTCCAGACGGGGAATCGTACTGGGTTTTAAAGGGGCTACTCTAGACCTTGCTTGCACTAAACTAATTCTCACCTCATCGCCTTCCTCCACTCTGATGAATACACATGCACCGTAGGCCTTTTTGCTACTATCACAAAATAAGTGTAAAGTTACCGATTTACTTGTCGATTTTAGTCCAAACCACCAACTTATTTTTATATCTGAAAGTAAATGTAAATTTTTATACCAAGACCTAAATTTATTAGCCAAATCTTCTGGGAGACTATCATCCCACTTAAGCTTAGAGTTCCATGTTTCCTGCAAAATCATTTTAGGGATTAACATAACAGGAGCTGTGTATCCTACAACGTCAAATATTTTGTGAGCAACAGACAAAACTATTCTCTTAGTAATTGTTTCATTTGAATTAATACTAACCAGTTCTA
>BMAW01069252.1:5757-46663 GCA_019974015.1 Nephila pilipes | reverse complement strand
TATCTTACACTTATAATTTGGGAGGCTTACACAGTGGATTCACAACAGTAATTAACTCCGATTTGTTTAAAAATTAAAAAGAAAGTTTAATTGACATGCATTTCTGAGTTAAAATCTATTATCTGTTCTTATAATGATGCAAGCTTTTTAGATTCTTAAGATTATTAAGATAATAATACCTGTGAGATACGACCAATCGCCAATGCCTTAAAATGTGATGTATGTTTCCATCAGACAACGACGCTTTCCTTAAATGTCCTCGTATTTATCGAAAAAGTTTTAACGTATCCACGTATCATGAAAAAAATTAAATACCCAATACATCAGCTACGTAGCCCCAGCTTGGCTTTATATTCAAGATAAGTGATACAATGTTTGATGAGGCTATTCTGCAGATTTTGTCTGTAAATTATTATCCTTTCAGTTGCCAAAATATTGAGTGTAACTAATCTTGTGGGTCAAAACCGGATACGCTTGTTGAGGTGAAAGGTCTAGCGCAACAAACCTCCTGCACTCCCTGAAATTCGTACCTAAGGATATATCAGCAATTAATCATTTTCATTCACCTCAGTGGATATTCAACCTCCTCCAAAAGAAAGAAAAGAAGAAAATCAACCGAAACGAGTTTTTCGAAAGATGGAATACTCAAATTCAAATTAATCAACATACATTCTCCGTATAAATTTTCAATTTTGTTTTGATTACTGACTAAAAAATTAAAACTAATTAAAAATAAAATGCTACGTGTATATGTTTTGTGTGCTACAGGTCCCTTTTCTCTTTCGCAGTACTATCCCTCAGGCCGAGCGTGATTAGCGGTCAAGGTCACAGATACTTGACAGTCGATGTTTTCGTCGAATCGTGTGTTCAAACTAGCTACGTAGGGCTGATGCACGTTAAATCTGGTAGAGGTCTCAAGTCCTCTTGTTGGAGCGGTGTGATAGTTTGGAGGGGTTAGGAGCTCAGGCGCCATCTTCGTCACTTTGATTCAAAACGTACATTGATTCAAAATTATGAGGACCGTCGTTAATAGCCCTCGTGTTGCTTTTCAATGCGTCGTTAATAAACAATCACAATAACTATTATTACTGCTTCGTATCTATTTCACTACTCCTCGATTTATACCTTAATCCTGATTTGTGCAAATTAGTTGCTTATTTATTGGAATTAACTAACATCTAGAACATGACCATAAGGATAGTTGAAGGAAAGTAAGATTCCCAATCATTTCAGCCAAAAAACTAAATATGATTAATATTAGAACCTTTAATATACAAATCAAACAATTAGAGGAATATAAGGGGTTTTCGAATAAGTATAAAGACTGAAGTTATAGAAATAAATTTATTGCAAATATATATTTTTATCGCGAGTAAATAAATTTCAAAATATGATCCTCCTGCACATAAATATGTAAAATATGACACTATTTCCAGCATCTTTTCCAGTTTTCATTCGAACTCTCGAAATCTTCAACTGCAAGACTGTTCAGACACTCCATCGAAACTAGTTGAGCAACTTCATCCAGCTCGATACGATGCCCTCTTAGAGCTTTTTTTTTAGAAAAAAAAAATGGGAAGGAGCCAGTTCTGGAATTTAGATGGTTGAAACAACATGGGCTCAATGTCGTGAAGGAGCATTGAAGTATCGGTGATTTCCATTAGACTCAACAGGACTTGATCCTCAACGTTCGAATGCTTCTGTATGAAATGTACTGTTCGCTATTTGTCCCGCAACCATAAACTCAGTATGGATCGCATCTTTCACATCGAAGGAAACAAGAATTTCGACGTCGTCCTTGCATCTATAAGATGTTTCTGAGCCACTCAAAAACGCGTATTCTAGACCTCTTGAGCTTCTTCCTATTGATTAAAAAAAAGCATTCAATCATACTTTTTGGACAAACTATTTACTTTTAGGAAAAATTTTCTCTGGGGTATGTAGGAGTGAAATCAAGTCCAACTAGGAGGATACAACAAATGACACTTTATTCACAATATTCAAGATGACACATAGGTCACAAGGGTTGGGAAATAACAGCACAAACAGAAAATACAGAACTTGTACAGAATTGTGGCATAGATATAGGAACAAATGCTGCACTTGTGCTGATCAGCAAAAAAAAAAAAAAAAAACCTCATACAAAACAGCACTTGCAATAACGTTCAGCTCACCAGTGTAATAGTAATACTGTGGTGATACGTATATATCTCTGTATATATCTACATATATATCTCCACACTAAGTATTGCTGTGAAGATATATACGCAGTGAGAAATGCTTATATAACGCCACAGTAATACTTAATACTCGAAAAGGCAGACTCCAAAAGCAGATTGGCTCTCTTTGCCTCTCGGCGTATTTATACCTATTCTGACCAGGAATGACGTCACACCAAAAATTCACGAAAATTCCGTAGCTTTCTTCCCTATGGATATTTCGTCTAGATCCTAGCACCTACGGGGGATTTCCATTTGTCATTCAAGTTTCCAAATGATCGCCAAATCCTTCGCCAAGTGAAAGGTTTTCCTCCATAACAGAAACACACTCGTTGCAGGGAAGTATCAAATCATGTTCGTAACAATGTTTATATCTTAATACTTTTTACCGATAAAACTATTCTTCTTACAGTAAAATAAAAAAAAAAATCTTACCGTAAGATACACTAAATATTTTTTTTCTTGAACTCGTTTTCCGCTAACATGTCCTACATAAAAAAAAAATATTATTTCACACTATACAAGAGTAAACATTTCTATAAGGGAATTTATCAAGCACACGAGTATATAGTTACTTGTGTTGACTTCAGTATCCGCCGTAATAAAAGTTGTTGAGTAATTTGATCTTACCTTTCAAGCACAGGATCAAGTCATTGGCGACTTTCGGAATTTATGTCCTCTAGAGTCATCTGACCTTTTAACGGGTTGCTCCTTTAAGCAAGCAGAATAGTTATCATGATACTTTTTATGATATCACTTTTTTACGATGTACTCCGAAAATATCAGACTCAAGAGTTTGACTAAGAAACTTTCTTAGATCGAATTATAAACTTTTGGAATTTATAATTGTTTATTATTTGTCAGTTTTATAAAAAAAATTTAGACTTAATGAATACTAAATCGAAATTAATGTATTTCGAAATAAATGATTATTTTATGAAGGAGAATTCATTTTCCATCGAGGAAAAGAATTTCGCATATTAATAAGTAAACTAAATGAATTAAATCAAATTAACAAACGGAAAATTAGCAGTATCTATGTTTCAAATAAATTAAATTTAGTTTTTATCTTGTATACATTACGACAGCCTTATTGCGAAAAAGCTATCTTACCAATTTAATTAATTACCTTATCTGCATTGAAGCAAAACTATTCTATAGTCTGTAAACTATTCTACAGCTTGTAAGGAAATTATCGTTTGTGCAGTTCTAACACTTTGTCGTTAAAAGCGCTGAATTAAGTGAGCGGCATTTTGTGTACATATTGCTTATTTATCGTCTGCGCATTGAAATATCTATTCTACTGCATATAAAGAATTTTGTTTGTTGTCTACATGTTATATAAATTAGAGCACTTAATAGTGTTCGTAATTGGATTAAATGAGAGAAATTTGTATGCAGATTTAAATGACAATTTTGCATATTACCATCTGTTACCTACGTTTTACAATTACGTAAATGGAAGTAACTTTACTACTATATATTGTTATATTTTATAATTTGAGAAAATTAAATTTTGAGATTTTTGTTGGAATAGAAGTATGTGATCTGAAGCTTATGTACGTTGTATTCTCGATTAGAAAACTAAAGATAATTTATTCGTAACTGCAATTTATAGTTAAATATCGTCTTTTCAGCAAAAAAGCATAAATCTTTGAATAATTTGTAAATATAAACAAGCAATTTATTAATTAAAAAGCATTCAAAATATAGATATTTTTATTTTGTCAAACATCAACTTATTCGCTAAATAAATGCTAATTCATTTGAAAGAAATAACTTAGATAACCACAAGTAACAAAATTTAAATGTAATTCATATCGAATTTCATGTTATAATTTAATGAATTTTTTCAAATATCAAATTATCAAGGACTTTATTGAATGAAATTACATATTTGCTAATTTTAAATTTAAAAACAAATTGGGATTTTCAAGCTAAAATAGAGAAAAAAGAATTTAATTAACAGAGAAAACCTATTTAAATTTTTTTTACCTCTAATTGCATTTTTAATTATATCGATACAATCAACGAAAATTCATTCACGGATTCTCTAACTATTCTAACTGTAACGGATTCTGTTATTTGGAAATGAAGCATTTTGAATAAACTTATTCTAACAAATCTCTCACCGGGTGTTTAATTATATCAATTTCTCATTCAGAAATTTTATTATGATACTATTTTAATTATTCAGTTGTATAATGTTTTTATAATCCTTCTCATTTTCGAGTGTATTCTACTTATTTCTTAGAATATTTTTACCTCAGACCTCCAATAGCAATCAGTTTCAACTTATTCAGTTTCAAGACTGTTCAATCAAATTTCTTAAACCCACTTTTTTCAATTCTTTCTTTTGTAGGAAAAGCTTTTAAAATTATGATTTAATACTGATTTTATTTGTCCTCATTATTATTAAATGTATGTTAAATAAGGTAAATTTAATAGAAAATTCTATATATATATATATTACCATGCGTGCAACATGATTCATTACAGTATGATTTATCAAAAGTGAATAGGAGGAGTATCGTATTCAATGAGAATGGTGAGTAGTAAAAGAGGATAAAATGAAAGGGAAAGAAAACATTTACATGGAATGCGACTACGTAATCTAAGCTTTGGATGCTTTACTGGAAGCATTCTTTCAAAAGATGCGTGAAACGTGTTTGAACTAAGATTAGATAAAGGTATTGAGATAAACATTTTTCATTTGTATTAGCTATCGAATTGCTTGGATTTGATAAATATTTCATTTTTTGATGCCTGGTGGATATCATTGAAATTACGAAGTTCGCATACCTCTACATCAATTATCAACTCCTCATAGTTATTTAATTTTAAATCCTAGTTATTTAATTTAAAATTTGCTTAAAATTATTAGAATTACATAAAGGGAAACCAAGTACCACCAGGCATCAAAAAGTGAAATATTTATCAAATCCAAGCAATTCGATAGCTAACTACAAATGAAAATGTTTATATCTCAGATACTTCTTATATTTAATCTTAATTCAAAACTGTTTCACTGCATCTTTTTGAAAGAATGCTTCCAGTAAAGCATCCGAAGCTTAGATCACGTAGTCGCATTCCACGTAGATATTTTCTTTCCTCTTCATTTTATCCTCTTTTACTACTCACCATTCTCGTTGAATACGACACTCCTCCTGAATAATTAAATGGTAAGATTTTTGTCCCCCGAGACAGATCTCGGGTAAGTTTCCGTCTTTTTAACGTCCCTTTCTGTACCATTCCTGTCATAACTTTTATCCTTCGTGTTTTGAAGACGTGCGAAGAGTATTTTTTGCGACTTTTGGGAATGGATGATTGGAATGTTTAATCTTCCACAACACATACTTCTACTACCTAATTCTGGATAAAATTTCATTGGGTAAAAAGTAAACAGTTACTTTTTGTTGAACAAATATCCAATAAGAAAATAGAAACAAATATGTTACTTAACGGCCTGAATGAGTAAGAAGGTATTGAGGATATTTCTTTGAGGAAAGCGTTAATAAGGTAATATATTCTGATGCAATGAAAAATCATAATGAATTAAGTTTTTTTATATATATTTTAATTCGTAATTGTCTGATTCAATCTAGCTCAAGCAATTTAATGACTGAATTGATGCTGTATAAATCAGATATTTCTTTTATTTTAATTACCTAAATTTATAAGTAAACATTTTCTCTCGGATAATCGGATGTGTAATCATTCATTAATCATTAAGTAATATACAGTAAAAGAGAGAGAGAGAGAGAGTATTCAGTAATATAAAAAGAATTGAGTTTGGATTAAATATATATAATTTTATTTAAAAATGTGCTACCGTTTTTTTTCTGTTAAGATCTACAAAATATAGAATTATTCAAAATGAATATTTATTAATGTAAAATAAGTGTACTTCTAAGCCCTAGGCTCCACAAAAGCAATTACAATCAAGAAAAGAAATTACTTTCTTCGAATTCCTAATGTATTACAATTTTCACTAGCAAATCATTCTAATTTTCAAAAAAGTTGACAGTGTCAACCAAAAATAAATAAATAAAAACTGTCGATTCTGCCATAAAAATCAGTTGTTAAATTAAATGTTAAAATAAAAGTAAATAATATGTTACTAAAGTAGACAACAAAAATATCCGTTCAGATATTAAAATAAAATTGGATGAGAAAATATTAAATTAACTATATATTAGCAATGTAAATATGCCTTAAGTAAATTAAATGTAATTAATTATGAATCATTATGTATTATATATCATTATGTAATGTAATGTCAATCTTTTCTGCCATAAACCATGTAACCCTTATTTTACGCCCATAGATTTTTGTTGGCGCCATTTTCCCAAAACAATAATATGCTTGCGCATATTAATAATATTTCTGTATTTTTTTTTATTACATAACACTGGTTTGGAAAATGCCATTAAGCAAATATATTATATATTTTAAAATGACGATAGTGCATACTATTTACATTATAGATATTAATGGTATGGAGATAAAAAATAAAAATTCGTGTGTAGTTCTTGTCATAAAATTCAAAATATAGAGTTTTGTGCCAATAGCTTACTTATAATCATTTTAAAAATACCACTGTTACTTCTGTCTATAATCTGTCTATAATTACTATTATCCATTGTATCTTTCAGCTGAACATTATAAAAAATTCCTAAATTTGAAATTACTCCATATGTTTATTCTTAAATAGAATATAAGAAAAAATATATGTAAATATGTCTGTTTTTATAATATTTTTAAACATTCAAAGCAGCTTCAAAACTCATTTCACTATTAAAATATTCGGTTCTTTTCCATTATACCGGCGCAAATCTCGCCAAGTACATTTTATTGGCGACAACCACAATAAACAGATATACCTTTTGACTCCGGGTGTATCATTTTTGGCGACTTTATCGTTTCCGCAAGTATAATGGAAAAGTACTAAATATTCTAGTAATTTTATAATAAAATTTTTACTAATCTTAATAAGAGCTTCGTACAAAAGTCCAGATTCGAGATATCGTTTTTTTAAACTATAATAGACATTCCACTGGCAATTATAAATTAAAAAATTTTGTATTTTCTATGTATTATTGAGATGCAAGCCTATTTTAAATTCTAATTAATTAAAAAGGTTTAAATTTAAAATTTATCACTTGAAGACATTATTCTACTAAAACTAATATGAAAGAAATTAACTCGATTTCCGTAACTAAGGAATTTTTCTGTTTAATGAGCAAACAAGAAGGAATTAAGCTAAAATTAAGTTTGTAAAATCTGTTTAGATGCTCTAATTTATTTAGCAAAGAGAAAAATGTTATCTGAGAATAATATTGATACACCATAACTTCAATCGAAAATACTTATTAGGTCATCTTAAGAATTAGTGTAATGATATTCATCACTACTGCGGTAATACGAAAAATTAGTGGTAGCGATAAGTTTTTACAATGTGTACTTAAATATTTTTATAAATTTGTTTTAAATTCGTATATACTTATGCAGAAAAGTAAGCTGCATCTTTAATAAAATCATTTGGACTATCCTTATGTTCATGGATGCTTCATAACACATCGATCAATAACTCCCGATACTAACCCAGAGATGGCGCTCGTAGTAAACCAGTAACCAGGTCTTTCTAGAGTACCAACCTTTGCTTGAAACGTGTCAAAATTTTAAGTCGATCGGACCAGGAAAAAGGTTTTTTGAAGTGAAGTGAAAAAGGTTTTTTCCAAGTGGGTGCCGCGATTGCTTTCGATGGAACAAAAACAGCAACGAGTCGATGATTCAGAAAGCTGTTTATCGCTATTTACTCGCAACAAAAAAGATTTCTTGCGAAAAAAAAAGAAAAAAAAAATTTGGGGGGGGGGGGAAACCAAAAGGGTTAAATCGAAGTTTGAGAGGGCCTGGCGCGCTTTAACTTTTTTTTGGCGATAAATCGCCAACACTCCTGAAGAAAACCAATTTTATGGGAAAAAAACAGTTTCCAAAAGGAACCCATTGAAAATTCAATTGCAGATTTTCTTTTACCATCCGCATAAAAAAACATTTTAAACGTTTCACTGGCCGTTAACATTTTGAATGTTCAACGGATTTTCAAAAATCGCGGTACCTCTGCGATCAACAACGTTTGTATCCAATCCAGCGTAATAAGGATAAACAAAGCGTCGAACCCCCTTTTTATAGATTCAGTAGGGTTACCAGAAAAGAATTGTTTGGCAACCATATTTGGCGATTTATCGCCAAAAAAGTTAAAGCACGCCAGGCCCTCTCAAACTTTGATTTAACCAACAAAAATCTAAAAAAGCAAATTAATTAAACAAAAAGTAAGCATACAAAAGACAAAATATAAAAAATACCAATAACACATAAGCTTAAATAGAGTAGAAACGTTTTGAATATCAACTACCATCAGCTAATAGAAATAGCAATTACATAGCTATAGAAACCACTTCAATAAAATTCAAATAAATTAAAAAGCACGCACTACTGTAACCAAAAACTTTTTTTGAATAAGTAAAGCATTACAATGTTCATACATAAGCCTACCACTACTCTCCATTCACCGCCAAAGACTGATTTATTTAAAAGAAACCATAACAAAAAATTAGATATAAATAAAACAAATTCCTCTTAAGCTCTGAACTTCTTTAACTACTGAATTTGCAAGTATAAAATAATAATACCATTTACTTTGCTGAGTGGTTCTCAATATTTTGCTGGAAATAATGTCTAGGTCGTACGTGGATTTGGGGTGCCAGTTCAGATGTCGACCTCGTCATCTGATTGTGGTTCAAAGTTCAGAGACGTAACTTTGTTATGGTTAGCGGACTGGGAGGAGATGAAGAAACAATTCCAATCTCAGATAGGAGAGTCTTAGGAAAATTATTTATAATATGGATAGTGGCTGCTTTTTAAAATAAATTCCAAGAACAAATAGAAACAATAGAAATGTATCCCATATATCTAAAACCCAATTTCAAAGGCAGTATTAAATCCTTTTTTACTGCAATTGCTTCAATAAAGCATTATAAAAATGAACTCATATTTTTACTGGCTGTTGGCTGCAGAATAGTATCCTGATCTTAATCTCGAAAAAAGGTTACGCTCTATTTCTTCGTATTCGGTTTTAAAATTCTTTCGTTAAAACCCCGTAAAGATTCATCTCACTGCGCTTTCTGCAACTCATAAAGCTCAAGTTTTATGTGGTTTTTATTCACCGACAACTTCAAATTATAAAGGCTTTAAGTAAGGTTTAGGACGAGCTAAAACTAACCATTAACAAAGAAGGATCAAATAGTGCAAATCTTTCATTTACAGGAAAAAATATCAAATTGAAATGTAAATAAAAAAAAAAGAAAGTTTTCTTGACTTAAAATTTTGGAATTATTTTGCCAGATAATTTGTGTAATAATTGTGGGTTTTTTTATACGTTACTGGAAAAAATAAGGGTGAAGTCCTCGTTTGATGGGGCTATTTAGAGAGATTTTTGAAACCGCGCTAAGATGGCGCCAAAGTGAGTATTTTAAACCTGGAGCTTCTAGAAGCAGAAAAAAAGATGGCGTCGTGCTTGGAAGACAAATTATGAAGTAAGCAGGCGTATTTAATGAAAAAATGAAAATGCAGAAATCGTCATGTCTGGAAGACAAATTTTGGTACTTGTCTGTTATACAGGCGTCCGTCAAATTATGATTACGACAAGTCGTCGCCAAACTCGTAAAGTCTATCTTTTGAAACAATCTTCTTGGCGATATTTCTTAGTCGCTTGGCGATTAATTATCGGATGCCACTATAATAAACAAGTACCCAAATTTTGATACAAGATAGCATTTTCACTGAATTAAATGATAGATAGAAATCAGTGAAGTAAGTCTGAAGTCTCGTTATAAGCAATAGAAAACATAATATAACTTATGAAAAAAGTTTAATTTAAACAGCAAAGCACTTCAATGGAAAATGGAATAACATAAAAGTCTCTTCTAACTGAAAACCATTAAAACAGAAATAGCATTTGGAATTTCAGTTGTAATGAATGTAAGTAAAAATGCATAACAAAAAGAAAGAGGAAAAATCTGGGAAACGAACGGATAAATTAACTGACCTTATTCAGAAGATATGTGCACCTATCAGCAGGAAAATAGCTGTCGATCTCATAATATTCAACTAAATGTTTTAAAAGCGATATTATTAGAAATGTAACGAATGATTATTTCTTTCCGACGCCACTGCCATAGTTCAATAAAATGTACTAACATTAAAAGTCAATAACTGCTCCAAAGACACACAAGCCTAATCCAGCTGAACTATTTATTTATCAATTACTACAATTTATTATGACTCTCTTTAGACTGTATGGTTAGCCGACTAATCTAAATATCACTGAAATTATATATTCTTGCCAAAACCCTTTTTGTTGGGGTTGCTTTCTCCGATTAGTCTTCTACGACAGCAATAATCGGTAACTAACTCTTGATATTATTATTCTCCTTTTAGAGCTTTTCTCTGAGTCAAACACACTCACTCTCTTCTCTAAATTTCATTTTACTTATATATCATTATATCTAAATCACTTCACTTTATTTACATCTGCATCTATTTAACATAATCACGTTTCATTTTGATTGGGAAGAAATTGTTATTTCATGCAATAAATCTCAATTAAGTCCCCAAGGAAAGTGAAGAAAAATCGAGAATAGCATCACGTCATAGAATTTCTATTGCTTTTTTAGAACTGATTTTCTTTCTTTCGGGAAAATAAAATTATTAAAAAAGTCAAAATTACCATTTTAGACGAACTCTTGTCTGCTAATTGTGTTCACCATGCAAATCTTAATCTATTCAAATTACTACAAAATTACAAAAACAAAACGATTCAAATTACTAAACTATTTCTTTCGAATTTCTATTCTTAATAAATTGCAGATTTTTTTTCCCTTTCAGAGCAACGAAATATTTCAAAACGATCCATTTTCAAGGATTTCAAAGGATTAGCCATTTTCAAAAATTGCGGAACTTTAGCAATAAACAACGTTCGTATCAATCCAGGGTAAAAAAAAGGAATAAACAAAGCGTCGAATCCTCTTTTATAGATTTTATAAGGTTACCATAAACAATTTGGCTTGGCAATCATGGTTTATAGATTTCATAAGGTTACCATAAAAAAAAGACATGGTTCAATTTTTTGGATGATTTATCACCCAAAAAATAATTATATCGCGCCAAGTGGCCCTGTCAAACTAGGAATCAACCAAAATAAGCAAATAGTGCGGATAAATACTGAAATAACTTTTATACATGATAAGCAAAAGTGATAACAATATGATTTCACATTTTTATTTATCACCTCTAATGAAGCTATAACACTTGGAGATCTCGCAGACCGTTGCATTCGCTCAAAACCTAGATGTTCAACAAGCATATCTTGGATTGTTTGGACATTATCAACTAATACGATAATTCAATCAACTACAGCACAAACACGTGGTTTGATATACGAGTAGGGAGCAAAGATTTCTCTTTTATACAGGGTTTCGAGGAAAGAAATTATCTTCACAACTTTAAACTTTAATAACTATTACACTAAAAAAATTATGGTACTTTTCCATTTCACCGGCGCAAATCTGGCCAAGCAGGCCTTATTGGCGACAACACACAGTATACACATATTTCGCTTGGCGTCAGTTGTATCATTTTTGGCGACTTTATTATTCGCGCCGGCAAAATAGAAAATTACAAAATTTATTTACATTCTCATTTCTGCAGTTGATAGTGCAACTCATTCAATTTCTTTTCTTGTTCATGGGTACACCTCAGTATGTGGACCAACCCTCACAACATTTTCATCAATTGTTCTGAGTCGTCCTGCTCCTTTCTTATGCAACACAAAGCCTGTTGTCATGAAGCAAGTGTGCCATTCACTGATGATGGTTCTGGATAGTGAGTCCATTTTAAATTTAGTCCTGAAGTTTCGATGAACCTGTGTGTCTGATTTTCTTTCTATAAACCAGGACACACATGGTGCTATCTTCTGTGGGATCAACATACCTACTTATAACTAACTAGTTTAAAAAGAAAACAAGACTTGATGAGTTACACTATTAACTGCAGAAAACAGAATGCAAATATCTTTTTCAGCTTAGAAGTTATTGAAGTTTAAATTTATAAAGATAATTCTCTCTCTCTCTTGGATACCCTGCATTTCTCAACATTCAAAATTCCTCCATGTAACACGTGTAGAACAGTGTAAAAATCCAGATTGTAGTTGAAACATTTGTTTTACTTCCTATATAACTGTGTTTTTCACCATTATAACCATTTAAAACTGGTCTAATTAGGATTGTTCGTTTTCCGCATCATTGTAAGACAAAACACCCCCCCCACACACACGTACACACACACATATATATATATAATATTCTCGATTTATTTATACATATTATTTTGAGATATCGTGTTTTCAGTAAGGAAAAATGTAAACAAAATTGTTTATAGATACTTTTCTGTCAGAGAGATTCATGATAAGTTGTATTGAAACATATGTAAAATTCAGTACCTAAACAAGGTATAGAGAAAACTTCAAATATATTTTTTAAAGATATAAGATTGAATTTTAATTTGAGACCAAAAATAAGAAATTAGACCAAAAATTGTGTTTTGAAGGTTCACCATAATCAATTGCCTATTTGATATCGCCCTGTTTTGCCGCGACCTTGAAGTATGAGTTTCAGTTTAATCGGTTCTTATCACTTTTTCAGTGTAGTAACTCGTTCTTGGATGAGTGAGGTTCTCCAGCGCCACTCATGCGACCTATTTTACAACGTTTTTCTGAATTTCACTTGGTGTGTGTGTGTGTGTCATCAAATTTTCGATCGTTAATTTAACCAACTTCCCATCCAGCTAGAGCTTTGAAATTTTGGGAATCGTTCGTACTCGCCTAACAATGCAATATTTAGACGTTTGCGACAAGTTCTCCCTATGGTATTTCCAAAACGACAATGCCTTATTATTTCTCTAAAAATGCTAACATAAAATAATGATTTTTATTGTATTAAATGAAAATATTTGACACATACATTTTCTAATTTACAAAAAACTTATAAAATTAAGAGGGAAGGAGTTAATTACAGTATTTCGATCAACTAAATATTTCTTGTGCGATATCGAAATCTACACTGATTATAATGGAAAGATCAATTTCGTATTCAGACTTCATCAGCTGAAACCACAAAATGCTAAAAATAGCATTTGTTTGCATTTCATCAATCTATCCGGAGCTTATTTTCTTTAAATAAGTAATAGATTTGCGACCTCGTGATCCATGAATGATCTTTCCTCTATTATATGGGGAATTAGGTAAACATAGTTACCCTAGCAATCTTTTCCTTATTTCGACCCTTCTCCTAGTCATACCTAACACCTACCCTTTTCTTCCTTTCTTTACCTTATGTCTATATCGGAGAAATATATTTATAACAATTAGTTACAAGGTATACTTGGTTACTAGCAAATACCAAGGCTTTGGGGCTGTTATCCCAAATATTAGCCTTGCGCTAATTAAACAATCCGATAAGATTTAGGCGAAATGTAATTAAGAACAATTGAAGTACTACCCTTTGTTTATTAAAGAAATTAATAAATAAGACAGCTATTAAGAGAATGCTGTTAAAATATAATCAAGTAATTTAAATTGAATTCAAACAAATAAGAAATATGGAAACTTTCACAAATTTTTGTACTTGGTAGGGACGTGGAATTCGTTTCTTATATACTATCCATATGCACTAAAAATCCTTCTTCCAAATGACATGATACTCTAAGATTTATAATTTCTTGAGTGTTTATTAACGTCGCTCTTAGCGAGGGCTACTAGCGGTGAACTTAGTAATATTGAATCTCGGTCAAGTGACAAGGAGACACCTGAGGTGGTGCCTCTCTCTTCAAACAAACATATTACATCAAGGGGAGGACTTGGTAGCTCGACAAATTTATAGTGAATCAGACTCGCTACACAGTCATTCTTCAAAGACATCAAGCTCGAATCACTCCTCAAAGGAAGCGACGTCGTCCCCGAGCCCGCGACCTTGACCACAAAGCTACCTCGACCGCTAATAGCCTAGTAAAATACTCTCTGAAGGCAGTTTAAAGTACATTTTTATAAAAAGGAAAATAATATTTAATAATACTTAAGACTACTGGGATGTCAAAATCGGGAACTCGAGTCGTAGGTTCGAGTCCTGATGCCACTAAGGCCCCACCGTGCATCAGGGCTGATGTACGTTAAATCCGTCGAGGCTCCACATCCTTCCGATGGCATATTGTGGAAGTTTGGAGAGGGAGATGCATGCTCAGGTGTCCAAGTCCCTCGAACCAAAATTTAAAATTACGTGGTTTTTAGCTAATAGCCCTCGTGTTGCTTCTAAGAGCGTTGTTAAAAACATTCAATCGATCAAAATCGACAAGGAAGGAAAAAAAGCCTAATTCGTAAGTGTTTTATGTTTAAATAATCAAACTTTGTCAAATTAAAAGCAACGGAAATCCTATTTCCACGTAAGATATCTATGTATGTAAAGAAAATGAACTTCTGACACTGTGTATGTGAAGAAAATTAAATTTATATACGTTAGAGTAATTATGTATGAGCTATCGATCATCAATAGCTATTTTTACATTTGTATGTCGTGTGCTTACATTTAGGAACATCTTTCACAAAATCCATTGCCTGAAGGGCTTTAAAAATTTGCAGAGAACTTAAGCACAAAACATACTATACACTAAACATAGTTATAAACTCAAATTTTATATACAATTAATTAAGTTAATTAAAAATTTGTATGGTTCGAACTTCTCTTATTTGTTGCTTAAATATTGTACAACATCTAAAACACGTGAGTGTTATTAGGAATAGATTAAGTTCCTTAATTAGAAAATAACCACATTTTAAAATACAGAAAATATCAACACTGAGAATGTAGTAGACTTTTAACGATGTGCTCCAGAATTCTAAAAACTCATATTTTGAAGGTAAAAAAAGCCCACTAATACAGATATTTTTCTTTCCGAAGTGTTACACTTGTTTTTTAATTTTAAAATACAATTTTTTAACCTTATTCAAGTATTTATCTAATTCTCATAAACATATATATGGAATTAACGAAGCGCCGTATGTGTTTTAACAACAAAGTTTAAATATGTGCTAAATTTGAAGCCTTTTAAAGTCGTATTGTGACAATCAAAAGAGAACCATTTGGAACGACTAAGATAGTCTATGCGAACGTTAAGGCGGTTACTTTTCAACGTGCTACTTTTTCAAGGATTATTGTAGTTAATATGCCGTAAAATTCATAAAATCAAAATAAAGATGAAAAGCTTCTTCGAAATATAAATCAAAGTTGTATATCATTGAAAATTTGTAAAGGATACCACACAGATATTTGTAATCTCATTACTAAATAAAAATAATCTAATATTTAAAAAGAAATGTTAATTTAAGTGAAAGCTATTATTACTTTCGACGCATGCCTCTGCTGGGGTAATGTTATCGCCTTCGGTAGGGCACTTTGTAAGGAATGAATGTGAAAGACTTCTGCTTACACAACGCTCCAAGGAGAAGATCTCTATCACCCATCTCTGATGATGCACGTGCTAAAAGTAAACTACTCTTCTCACCAACGTAATGTGATAAGGATATGAAAAAATGAAGTTGTAATTGTTATACAGCCAGGCCTGTTCTTCGAAACAAGTTTTAAGTAGTTGAAGAAAAGGTAAAATTTATGAAAAAGGTAAATATGATTAAATTATTAGTTAAGATAGCTTATAAATCAGAAGTGAGATAAAAGTGAAAAAGAAGTTTTCTACGGATAATTAAATTTAGAATACCGCAAAGACCACAAAATTAAAATAAGATGAAAATCTTCTGGGTTATTTTATAATCCTTGAATAATTTGTAGATGATAAGGCATGGATGTTGAATATAACGTTATTTTAAATGACATTTTCTCTAATCTTTGGCTTGAAAATGTAAAAAAAAAATTAATAAATAAAAAATAAAATAAATTTTCGAGTTTTTTAATGACACGTGAAAGCCTTCTTAAAGGAAGTTTAATGAAATTTGAAAATAGCTCATGATTTCAAATTTCTTGAGCATGACTTATTTAAATATAAAGCAAGCTTTAAGTTCTTTTCCACAATCACTTATATTCTAAATTTTATCTTGTTCATATGGAATGAAAACACGCATTTTCAAATAGAACCATCAGAGTATTTCACATTAAATGAAATACAAATTTTTTGTCATGGCAGGAACGGTGAAATTCCTTTGGGTAAAAGAAACAGTTGTTTACATTTCGTCTTCGTAGCGGATGCGATTCAAGGAGATTTGGTAGACTGATGCATTACTGTATCAAATACGTCCCAACTCGCTTATCTGGTGGATATTTCTTTTCTTTCTCTACTTTCTGATCCCTCACTCGGATGATAAAAAATGAAATTCCACCACAATCTGCCCACGTTTTTATGGAAAGTTAATTGAAGAACTTTCATTAAAAGGAAATTGTTTATAAGAAAGCTTTTGGCAAATTCTCGTGAGGAATTGCCTCTACTTTTGATAAATAGATATCGTCCCAGATTCCAGAAAAATACTCTGGGGAAAGAGTCGAGGAATACGATAATTCGTTATTTTTTTTATCTTCATAAAAAATACGAATCTAAGAATCAATGTTATTTCATTTCGAATTGTAAATATGATGTTTTCTAATTTAAAAAATTGGATTTGTGATGAATAGAGGTTTTTTTCAAAACTATATCTGTACAAATATGCTGTTTTTCAGAACTCAGTGTTTTAGAAAGTATGTCATTCAGATTTTTTAAAAAAAATATTTTTATCCAGTTACTATCTGAAATAGCTGGGATAATCCTGTTTTACGAAGAACAGAGAGGTTTCATTTGCTGGTTAATTTTTTGCTTAAATTTTAGGTAAACGATCGTGTTTCTCTTATTTCGGTTCAAAATGAATTGCGCAAAATTTTACCAAGCTTGATTAAAACTGTACACTTTATTCAGATGGAAAGTGAATCTTATTTTTATCTCTCCCTTCATTGCAAATTTGAGACTACACAATATTTTTCGTTTCTGTGTTTGGAGTGTAAACAAATCATTTATCCTGGTGGCGAACTCTTCTGAAAGCCATGAATAAATGGCTATATGAAAAAAGTGGCTTTTCTAAAACTATATCTGTATGCAAAAAGCGATTACCATACAAAATGATTCAACTAGTGTAATAAACTTTTTTACCCCTCTAAAAATTCTCTGAACAACGCCATCTGAAATTCTTTTTCGGCAATGGTAGAAAAGTCAGATACCTTTATCAATGAAAAAAATTAATTTAAAAATTAATTTGGCTTATTTTTTTTAAAAAATAAACAAATTTTTCATGAACTTCAACTATATTTAGACACACACACACAAATGTTGAATGAAATTAAACTATTTATCAACACAAATATGTTAATATGGTATTAATTTTATAAAGTTGAATATTC
Organism: Nephila pilipes; assembly: GCA_019974015.1. Lineage (NCBI taxonomy): Eukaryota > Metazoa > Arthropoda > Arachnida > Araneae > Nephilidae > Nephila > Nephila pilipes. Next base: position 28,902 of record BMAW01069252.1, on the reverse strand, counting down.
AAACAAAAGGCTATTTAATTCTAATCATAAATGATCTAAAGTATTCCATTTGTAATGATAAGGCGTTTAAATTCAAACATATACGATTTCCCTATTGGATAAATAACCTTCAAATACTTATATATAAAAAAGAAATCTGTCCACTCTGGGAATTATCTTACCACTAATCCCATTATCTATCAGTTACTCTCATTACCAACTTATTTTAGAACGTCCAACAAAACAAATACTGCTAAGTATTTTCTCCTTTAATTCGAGATAAAGTAGCAGGTCGGTGACTTCCAGAAATATCTATATTCTTGGATCTTTTGATGTCATTCACGAAGAAAGAAAAATAGTAACAGCTGTCACATCTCATACTAAATTTCCTATTATTTCTAGAATACTTCACGGGCATTGAACTAGGCTCATTTTGTCGCTTACCTAGGAATATATGAAAAGAAACTGCGGTATATAATATCCGATATCTTCGCCTGCTTATTACATAAAAACTTTCGAAATATTGGTTAATTAAATGGTCATTGACTCTGGGTTCTCTTCGAAGGGAATCTCAAGGGAGAAGAATACGCAGTCTTCAATTTAGTAAATGTTGTGTTTAATAATTTTTGTGTTTGTTAATGTCAGAAGCATGAATTCAAATATAGTTTACGGTGAGTTATTCCTTAAGGTTCTTGGGAGGTTCAATGCGCTTCTATAAATGGTGGTTCTTTAAATAATATTATCGTCTGATTTGTTACCAATGCGTTACATTTTATAGTCTTCAGAATATAATTCATGAATAAATTGCATTTATGTACTTACTGAAATTTTAGATTATATTGTTGGCTTATATTTGAACTAACATTATTTTATTGTATTATTATCTAAATCACATTAGCGTTTGATTTGATTGGATTATTTATTAACTTCAAAAAATCATTCAGCTTATTAGATAAAGCCAGTTATATTTTAAAGTCCATTTCGTAGGAATGAATATGTTTACGACTATTCATTAGATGCTGTTCAAAGGTAGGACATTTTATAATTTTTATTCCTTTTTATTTATCACTACATGATATTTATATTATATTTTGCAAGAACTACAACCTATGAAAAGAATTATAAATTAGATGTATTTCGTATTCAAAGCTGATGATAAAATTAAAAATTTGTACATATTAATTTTGATGAAATTTCATAAAAAAAGGGATTAACACAAAGTAATACGGCTGCCTCTGTAAGTGTGTGTATCCTGTTCTCTAATCCAAATGTATCCCTTTCGATGGTAAATACACTTCCCATGCCCGTACACTAGATTGTATAAATGCGTAACTAATTAATACGAGGGTCGTTCAATAAATCCTTAGTTTTCGTATGTTCACATTTTGAACGGTGTTTTACTTCAGGAAATGAAGGTCAGTTCAAAACAATCAAAATAAAAATAAATATTCCCTGTCAGGTAAACAGAGTAATGGTTTTTCTTATTAATCCATATGATTCACTGACGGATGTCTAAGTCTCAGTTGCTTGTATTAGTGATCTCGACGCCTTTCTCACCTCAAAAATTCTTCGTCATATCTTTTCTTGTTTGTGAGACCTTCTTCATCTTTTTGGAATATATTCGCCGGTAGCAACCCAACGTTTTAATTTTTGCTTGATTTCTCGTACATAGTCATGAATCCGGATCTCAGTGATGGGGAAAATTTGATGCGGCAGCGATTAATTTTAATTTGGCAGCAAATGAATACCAAATCAAAACTGACTCAAGTATTAACAAACATTTTGTGGCTCCGTTTAGCAAATGGTAGCACCCAATGGTAACAACGATATACCTTATGATGACATCTGTTTTAAAATACAAGTATTTTTTGAACCATTCTCGTAATTCGAACTACTTAAATAAATGAATGATTGAGATTGCTTTCATTGACAAAGCTCTGAATATGTGACGGACCTCGTAATTTTGAACCTCGGTCAAGTAATGAGAACGACACATGAGTTAAAACTTTCCTTTAAAAATTTCCACACCACCATCCAAGGGGGCCTCTACAGATTTAACTACATCAGCCTTTCTACACGATGGGTCTTTAGTGGCATCAGAGTTCGAACCCACATCGAAAACGACGCCTGCCGCGAGTTCACGATCATAATCATCTGTTCCCCAATTACATGACAACTAAACTTCCTGAAACTTTATCACATATTCTTTTACTATGAGTACCCTCCCCCCATGGCATACTACTTAGGAAAATTGGATAATGAAATTCAGCAACAAATAGCAAAATCTATCTATTTTCTAGAAAACGTGCCTTAACTCTAGAATTACTTGTATTTCTGATATACCTAGAACTACAGGGGTGTGTAATAGCTGACACATGGACTTTATAGTCATGATATTCTTAATTTTTATGATCCTTCAGTAGGAAAATTAAATATTTTATAATTATTACAAAGATTTTTAATTAATGATTTATAAAATTTATCTTCTAAAATATTATACAGTATGAAAATAAGTTAATTAGAAATTATCATAAATGAAAATTTAACTATCCAATTTCAGAATACATATTTCAAGATTTTTGTAGGTCGTATGAAATGAAATGTAAAAATATATTTTAAATAACATATATTTTAATTAATTTAATAAATCTTATAATGTTCCATCAGATTAATAATATATTAAATAACAATAAAATATAAATATGCATGACATTTTACTTACATTATGCTAATTTTTCTCGAAACATTTCCCACAGAATTCTATAATCTTTGTTTCATTTTTGCTGTGCATAATACACAAACAAATTTTGAACATTTTTCGCAAACATTATTAGTTTTATTGTCTTTGCATTGCTTTACTTGGCAACGTTTTCGCTTATTTGAAACTTCTGGGATTATACGTGGATGGATAACTTCTGGTTCTTTTGCAATATATTTCCTTTTTAGCTCCTCTGCAAATTTAGAATAATGTCTCTTCTACGCAGATTAGAACCTGTTGTCTATTTTAAAATTATCCATTCATTAATTGCATCAAGACGTAAATTATTGAAAAAAACATGCAAAGGCCAATATCTTGATACAGATTTCACGGAATCTTGTCAACTTATCTACAACACAGACTCCACATTTTGTGAAATTGTAAAAATGTATTATTTTAGGAGTTTTCTTCTCATTTCTAATAAAGAACGCGATGTGCTAAGAAGTACATTTTTGTGTTTTTTACATTGTTAAGCAACAAGAATGGTATTATTAATGGTATGAAGATTGTTGAACATAACTCTTTTTTTTTTGTTTCTTCAAGGATTTTGGCACTTCAATTTTTGCTCTATTGTTTGTTTCGACAAAGCTCAAACCATTTTCTTTTAGGCTGTCTTCAAGTCTCAGAGATGTAAAAAAAACTTACACGTGTTACATTTTGTCCTGTTTTGAGATAAGGCTGTATTAACCTAAGAGCAATATTTTCATCAACCCTTAGATCATTTGATTTGGAATCATCTTTCCTAAATTTAGAAATACCCTAATTATATACTTTGAGATCCCATCTACAGCCAACCAAAATTTGATGCCAAATTCGTCACGGTTGTTAGCATATATTGCAAAAATCTACAACGTGTCTTTAACGGAAAGAGCTGCTCATTTACAGTAATGTTTTCTCTTTGTTTGTAACACATGAGATAATTTTCTATGAATATATTCCTAACATTTGAAATTAGTGCCAATTTATCATGTTCCGATTTAACTGATCTTGAAATTTTAAGGTCAAAACGCATGTATCGCATGATTTTTAAAAATGTGTTAAGGCTCATTGTTCAAGGGGGAAATAACCACAGGTCATTAACCAAAGGCTAATGATGGAAGCTCTTTTTTGCAGCTAAAGATTCTAGAACATACAATGCTGCAATAAAGGAATCTAATTCACTGAGAGAAATTCTCTAAGTTTCATTATTTAATTTTGATATTCCTTCAGTTTTTGTACATTTCTTTATGATATTCAAAAATTTATCATTTATGAAAAGTCTCCATGAAGTTATATGTTTGATATTAGCAATATTTCTTTTAGAATATTGTTAGGTCCTGGAATTTTTTCAGAATATTTTGAATAGGTCGTTGACCAGAAGACACTAAACACTGCTGACGGGGTATTTTCCACATAGTTCCATCTTTCGCGTCTTTCAAATCACTTTGAAGGGGTAATTACTCTCCTTTATTTCTTATTTTTTTATTACTTTTACGATACTTAGTTGTTCTATGAATTCCTGAATTGCATTTATTTGGAATGTTTTCATTCAGCTCGCTGTCACTTGAATTGGATTCAGACGATGAAATCATATGAACATTTTCTACAGTATCTATTTCGTCGCTTATAACGAAATTTTCATTACCATCATCAGATGTATTTTCATCGCAAAAATCATTATCTGAAAGTTCAATTAGCAATTTCAAAGCTTCTTCTTTCAAAAGACCTCATCTGCTGGGTGCCATCACTAAACGTGTACAAAACTAGAATACCACTAATTTGTTTTCTTTCTACTCAATTTACAAAAGAAAAATATTTTTTTATTCAGTTTCTAGGGTATAGAAAACATAAGAACATTCTACAACATTCCAATACACATACAACAGTTTCCATTCATAAAAATTCACATATCTGCCTAACTGGTACTGGTACATGTAAGATGAGGACACACACCTTCTTCTCAATCTCACCTTTTGGCAAAAGGCAGGTGCAATATATCTTACATCTTCTTGTACAATTATTTTGTAACTGAAAAATATGGAGTTGAAATCCTATTTAAAATAAAAGAAAAGGAAATTATCTTCAGTAGTTCTAGGTACACATACATATGAATAAAAACATATTCCTTGGAATTCACCTAAATTCGTTTTCAGACATTAGAGTGAATATTTAAGAAAAGTCAAAAAATTAGAAAGCTTAATTTTAAAATACAACTGTGAAACAAACAAAAACGCACGTCTTAAGTCACAGATTATCCACCTCGGTATTTCTAGCCTTAAGTAACTATCCTTAAAATATAAATAATTTTATTTTTTTAAGCAGCAAGCATTTGAAACTTAAACTTAAATATTTTAAATCATTTTTGAGTAAGATGAAGCTAGAAATCATGTTGTACAAATTATTCTGAGATGGAGATAAAAAGCCTTGAATACTATGTGCACCATCAGTATTGTTAACATTTTTTTGGAGATCTATTTTTCGATTCTATTTAAAAAAATTTTTGGATATTTATTTATTAGTATGTTTTTCATTAAAATGATTTACTCTAAAATACTTTTAAAATCTTGAGCTGTTTTTTATTTTGAGATTAAATCCGTGTGACTAATACAAGATAACTACGATACGTCCAGCTAATACAAGATAACTACGGTTCATTGAAATATCGAATTCGTTTAAATCGAAAATTTCTCAAGAACAAAGTGAAATTCCGAAATAGCTCAAAATTTTCAGCATAAAAATTGTTACTTTATAATTGTCTTAAATTTCTAAATGTATTTCTTGATGATAAATGACCTTTAAAAAAGAAATAAATAATTTTTTCTTGCCAACAGTTGTGTTTTTTTCTTTCTAGGAACCATTTTTTCCTTTTCTCCTTTTCTGTGCTTCGACAGTCCTTCAATTAGTTACAGGCGACTCATTTAAATTTTGTTTAAGTGACTAAATTTGTGAAATAAAAAAAGTATATTTAATCTGAAATAGACTGCAATGAGTTAAATTTTTGCCTCTCCCTTCTGAATGAATACGATAAAATTCTTGAAATTTAACAAAATGTCTTAATTCCAACAATACAGGAAAAATCTAAGACGATTTCCAAATTTATTAAATATGAATATATTTTAAGAATTTATTTCGAATGAATTTTAAGAATTTGTACATTGAATGATTCTTAGTGTTCTGATTACTTATATTTTTCATTCATATTTTAAAAAAAAACAATTACGCTTTAGGAAAACGAACACATATTATAAAGGATACATTGCCATAAGGAATTCTTCCAGAGAAGTTTACTTAAGCCTTTTCCTAAGCCTTTGTTCCTAAAACAGTCTTTATAAAATCTCTCCAGAAATTGTTAAAAATATTTCTAGATATATATTAGAACTTCTGAAGAATAAAATCCCTGAAAAGAATTGGAATTCTCTTAAATATAAGAACCTTCATGAAACACTGGAAAAGAAGTTATTATATTTATTTTTCTCTAGCTGTTTTAATGTAAATAATATACTGGCGATGAAGAGTAGAGAAATAAGTATTGTTTCTGTTTACTGAAAGTTTGCAATATTACAAAGGCTTATAGCTTATTCAGCATATGAAAATGAACTCTTACAAAGACCAAACAAACTACTTAAAAGATTGAAGTTCAGAAATATTTTTTGAAATGAGAGTGTAAATAAATGCCGCACAGTAACTTTTAATTTTACTTGTAAACTGGACATTTATTACTGCAGAATAAGTGAATGAAATTCAAACAAAAATTATTGATCATGAATTTATGCAATAAGCTGTGAGACCATGACATTTGTTTCTAAATTGTATTAACAATCGATCATACTTAGAAACTGAAGAATAAGTAACTAAATCAACAGAATATTAAAGTTAAAAAATTGTAACATGATTTCGTAGTGTGTTACAACATAACGGTTATAAGACTTTTTTTTTTTTAATTTTGAAATTCAAAGTGATGACAGTTTCGTGTTAACATGAAGATATAATTACGTATATTTCATTGGAGAAGTCCTAACCATTCAACATTTCATGCAGTCAATGAAATTTGAAATGTTCATTTCCCTTACTTATTTTTTTCCTAAAGAAGTTTGCTAAGATCAAATTCTATGAATATCTTTGAACTAATGTTTTTCTTAAATATTTTTTACAGATCTAGTAGTCTACGTGTAGAAAATTAGGGAAAATAATGGACAGCAGTAGAATGTGCAAACGGGTGAATTGAACGTCTAAATGTTTCTAAAATCATTATCAATAATTTTTCTTCAGACCCAAAGATAGAAGAAAGATTTTTCCAAAGATATATTTTTTCTAACCCACCAAGGGGTAGAAAAACACCCTCAAAATTCCGGGAAATATCTAATCACCGTAGTGCTGACAGAGGACTTCAACACTACGTGACAGCCAGTCTGAAACTTCTAATTGCATGTGTCCTCTACGCAAACTCTCGCATCTATTTGTCTAACTAAGACAACAGTACATAAATCACAACTAGTAATACAACCAGCTATGGCGCAGGTGTCAAATACACCCACCATTTGGATTTGAAACTGCCTGTGACGTCAAATGGAAAAACTGTTCTGAGCAAAACTCAATTCAACGAGGAGGGGATGTATATCAATTGCTGTAATGGTATAAAAATAAATTTCTCTTAATTATCATTCAGAAAGTTCATCTTTGCATCATCACGATGACACTGAAGTATGCAACGACTTTCTTCAACGAGGGTTAACAGAAGTAAAAACGCCGTGGTAACTAGCCAGAAGAGGAATCCTCTTTGACTTAGTTGATAAGAGCGCAGCAAAAACAAATTAACAAGTGTTCTCTGGAAAGAGAGAGGATGGCTCAAGCCATGTCCATCGCTCAAGGTCAATTACCTCTTAATTTGGTATGGAATAAAATAAGCGCACCCGCTGGTCTATCATCGGAAGCATTTACGAATTGAGGTATTCGAATAATGAATAATCGAATAATAAAATTAAAAAAAAATGATTTTGATTTTCATTCTAAATAATCTGAAGTTAAAATTAAAGAAGTTTCAAACATTGGTCTCTGAAAACAATACTTATATGAAAAGAAATATAGGTTGTGTTGTTTCTTTAGGTTGTGTTCTGTTATCTTCTTTGACTCTTAAGTAAAAATGTTGCAACCGAAACATTTTACTTATATATATAAGGTCTAATGCAGAAGAGATAAAAAAAAAACTTTTTCTAATTTTTTTTCCTAGAGTGACTGTCTAGACCTCTCACGGTAGTTATGGTTCAATATCGATCGAAGAAGTTAAAGACTGACCAGGAAATTACATCGTTTTCTATGCATTCCTGCTAAAATAGCAGGGATTTAATAATGATCTTCATGTGTACAGTTGTCAAAAAAGTAGGACAATTTTATTAACCTAGTAACTTTTATCAGATAAGGATAAAATATAATTTTTTAAAAATTTTCTACTTAGGATTTGTATTTTCAAGCATTTTCATATCAATTGATAGCTAAGAAAATGTAAGTAACTTGATTAAAATTATTTATTATTACCTACATAAGGCTTATAGGTATTATTTTAGGTAGAGGGGATTAGCACTTGCATTCTATTTTGGTCTGTAATTACGTATGGTAACCTATTACTGTTATGTTTCTGTCTTAATATTACCATATTGGTGATCGCTTTTTAACTTAATAAACATACTATTTACGCTAAGTGATTGAGTTGCCTTAATTTCTTTTCCTTTTTGTAATTTTATTTTATTTATATATGCGTTTAATATAAACAAAAATTTGCACTCGCACAAGTGATTGCAATTTACGTATAAAAATGAATTATTCTAAGAAATTTGGAAACATTTTGTGTCAACTCTATTATTTATAACATAGAATAAATCCTAAACATTGGACTAACAAGGCTTAATCACCATTCACACTATATTTTCAACTCATAATTGAAAATAATTTGATGTTTATGAAAACATATTTAGTTATGTTTCTTCATTTGGAAGACATTAAAATATAAAATATATGAGGTGTGGCCATTTAATAACGAGATTGAAGATGTAAAACGTATTCTTATTTTATTTTGATGGCAAACATATTTACTTATTATCACTTTCAATATACACCCCATCCTATATCCCCATAGCATTCTATGCGAATATTTCATTGTTCGAAACAGTACTGAAAGTCTTCTCACAGCTTCTTTAATAAGTGCGGCTTTCTCTTTCACGGCTTCAACGACTCATATCTTGTTCCTTTCAAGACCCATAGCCTTCGTAGTGATCTTTTTATTTCCCATTGGTTTTATTGTCTTTGGTAAACACGGGTGACGTACCCCGGAGTTTCCTAGTGATCTTTCTCTATTTTCGACCCTCCTTGTCAAACAATTTTTCTTTTTTTTCGCACACGTCTACACTACAGCTACATTTTGTTTGGCGTAGCATAGCCACATCTGGCTGTTGTGACAATGACTTTCACTTTCTCTCATGCTCACTACTCCTTTCAATGCAGATTTCACCTTAGCAAACAATTAGAAGTCGCATGGCACAAAATCCGGTAAATAAAGTGGATAGTCTGACACTGGAATGCTGTACTTGGATAGAAATTTCTTCACAGAAAATGTGAAATGAGCTGGTGCCCGGTCCTGATGGAATTATTTGTCTTACGGATTCTTTGTCAACTCCGGCAGTCTCATCAAACACTAAATTACTACTCATTATATACACTTAAGATGTTAATAATTTGTGCAAAGTAATTTATTATATGATTATCTTACAGCTAATCCGGACTATCTCTAGTACTAATTGTCGAATTGAAATGAAATTTGAGGCATGAGCAAATTAAAGCATCCTCTACTTTATTCTAGAAAATTTTGACATCTGTAACAGAGAATTTCTTTATTAGGCATTAATTAGCTGTGTTAATTAGCTCATTAGGTGGATTAATTAATTCATTCATTAGCTTCATTTTTTTTTTGCTTTTCTTACACCATTTATGATGATGCCACTTTTGACCAGCTGCGATGACAATTACGTAAGATATTAAGAATGAACTTTTTCAACCATTATGCAAAGAGGCATAAAGTTGAGGAAAACATGACATCATTATGAGAGGCTGTTGAAAAACCTTTGGGTAATTAAAATGTTACGCTTTCTGATTATTTATAGCTCCACTTTCCATTATGTCTTATGGTATATAGTCACCAAATTACACAATCAGCTGAATAGGAAGACAGATGAACCAAATCGATCTGTGACATTGCTCTATTCGTGATTTTCTCTCAACTAATCATGGGAATTTTTTGATAATTTGAGTTGCGTAAAGTTATAATTCCTTGCCAACAAAAGTGAATCGTGATTAGGTAAATAAGAGGAAGATAAGAAGTGTAATGAGTTAAATAAAATATATGGATTTATACACGCAATAGAATTGAAAGGAAAGAGAAAGGAGATAGAGACAAGCTGATAGATAATTGTTTATCGAAATTGAATAATAGTAATAAATCGTTTGGTTTAAAGAGATTCGTGGTTAGAAAATAATTCGAGATAAATTTGTTCTAAACTTGAAGAGTGTGAATTAGAACGAGTTATTTGGTAAGCTAAGACTTTACTATTAGAATATAAATTAGGATTATATAAGTGAAGAGGAATTTGAGAGAGAAAGCAATCTTGCGTATCCTGTATTGACAGATAATAAACTGTGTTGTCTTTTTCTAACATCTCATCTCTTGGGTTTTATTGACTTCTTAATTAGACTTTAAAATGGTTTTGGAGTTAAATAATGGAGGATGTTCATTCAATTTTACTTCCATTCAAATTCTGAATATTTATATTCTGATGACTATCTACTCTCGCTATGGTTTCTTTGCCTAAACACACCTGAACTACCGTTTGAAATACTAAATTAATCTGTCACTTTACTGATTTACTCGAGTTCGAATAAGTAGAATAGAAGGAATATAAGATTCAATTCCTAAATCCCTTACCTATTTGTTAAAAATCCCTCGTAGATTATGAACTGCTAATTTTTAAACGTCTCACTCGGATTCACAAATTGACTTCTAATCTTAATATTAAATTCTTCGTAATTAATATACGTATTCGATCTAATCTATTCATAACACTTCATAATTTTAGTTTAATCTACGTGAATCACATTTAGATATTAGAAGTACGCTGCTAAACCATTAAAATTGCAACACAATGAAGAAAAACAGATGCGAAAAAGATTTTTATTGCTCGTAAACAGTATGGCATGAAGACAAAATGAATAAATTTGAAAACAAATTGGAGGTTTACAGGGGTTGAAAATTAGTAAAAACATCTGTTACTCCTGGCAGCTAAAACGGCCCTTACCTGGTTAGGCATGGAGTCAAACTATGTTTAGATGGCAGAAACGGGAATCTCATTCTATGTTGCTTCGAGTCTATGTCACGCTTCGTCAATCGTATTAACTGGAGAGGGGGGCGGGTGAGCCAGTATTTCAGCAACCCAGATGACCAGATGTTTTCAATGGGTGACAGGTCTATAGACCATGCAAGACAGGTCAACAATCGAATACCTTGTGTATGGAGAAAGGTTCGAAAACAACGTGCAGCATGTGGTCTTGCATTATCTTGCTGGAAGGTGGCATTTAGCAGGCCTCGAAGGTAGGAAACAACCACTGGATGTAAGATATCAGAAATGTACAGATCTCTTTTCAAATTACCATCAATATTAACTAGAGATATGGGTATCGTATACCCAATGATTGCCCTAGCCATCACACTATGTGCAAGGTCTCTATGCCTACATCGAATACAAGCACGCTATGAGCGGTCTCCTTAGAACCTTCAGATAAGTATACGGCCATTAGAAATTGCACGCAGAACCAGGACTCGTCTGAAAAGACGACATTGTGCCACTCCTGTATCCAGCTTTTTCGTTCGATGCACCAGATTAGCCGTCTCTCTCTATGCTGCATTGTCAAGGGAAGTCGAAGTAATGGTCACCGTGCTGACAGTCCAAGTTGCTGCAAACGTAGGCACACCTTATGAACAGATACTGGGTGTACTGCAAATATCCCCATTTCCTGACTAATGGTCCATGATGCGGTTGTACGGTTTTACAAGGCCGATCTCACAATATGTCTATCTCCTCAGGAGTTAATGATGGGAAAGCGTAGTGATCCTGCATGCTGTCCAGAATGACTCTGAACAATTCATTGATTCCATATTCGCATGATAGGGGATGGATTTCGTCCAGTGTGATGGACGATATCATGGAACGATAATTCTCTCTTTTGATTGACAACAATCCTACCTGTATCAAATTCCAACTCTTGCCGGTAAGCATTTCTTCTTATTTGAGGCAAAATACCAAATCTGAGCAAAATTCCGACCTTACAAAGCGCTTTCCTAACGAGAAATCCATTACACAACTTTTATTTTATGCAGTGCTTTAGCTATCGTTTCTCTCTCCAGCGTCGTCTAAATGCACTGAAATAATGATAATTTGCATATCCTAACCTCTTCTTCCTTTCATGTGATTTTACGTTCGTCGGATCATTCCTTCCTGGTTTTGCAATTTTAATAGCAAGCAGCGTATTTTGAATTCAAACACAATCAGGAAGAAAAAACACCAAAAGAAAGGGGAATCGTGATAAATCCCAATATCACAAGTATTCTAAAATATCAAGATTAATAGTAAAATATAAGTAACTACCTAGAATATAGAAAACATGTAACCGACGGTAATAGAGTGGAGAATTTCAGTCATTCATGAGAAATGTACCTTGATGAAAAATTTGAATAAAAAGCAAATCTTACAACTCAGGTGGTATGATTGAAATTTCTTTGAATTGAATGAAACTCATAATTGCTTGCCTAATAGACATACTGACGTATGCTCGAGTGACTTGTTTTGTAATACTATGCATAAATTCCATTCACTGCACTCTAATTCATTTTTCTAATTCTTTATTCAAAAAGGAAAAATAGAAATTTGGTAGTACATTACATACTTTGTCATAGGACGATAATCCAAGAACATTTTTAAAAGAGAATATTTCAAACACGTTCTTTGTGTGGGAAGTTCTCAAGAGAATCTAGCTTATTTCTACTGAAACAACAATTTTCCCTCAACTTCAAAGAAGAAATAAGAATATAGGGAACTATAGGAGCAATATCACCTCGTAAATGTTTATTAGAGTAAAATCTTTTTTAATAATTTCTAATAAATTTTAGCTGTGAATGCTGTCTACTTAAAAACGGATATGTGTATTCAATGGTGGTTTAAACTTGCTGTATAAGAATATATTTACTCATTTGAATTCTACAATTCAATTCAGATTCTTTTTAAATAATATGTTATTCGAAATGCATTCGTAATTTAAGCCGGAAATAAATCAAAATATACGTGAAACAACTTATATAAATCCCAATTTTATCTATTTATTTATTAAAATAATCAGCATTACTGTATATAAAAAGGTTTCACGAATCACTAGAAAAGTCATTAGCAAATCAATTTAGAAGTCCAAAAATATTTAATTAATATAAAATAGGTATGTAAAATTAAAAAAAAAAGTAAGTTTGAAATTATATTGACAATTTTAAAATTAATAAGAAAATATTCTGATTCAGTTTGTTGTGAGAAATGCCATCTTTCAGCCAAATCTTCACAGAATTCTTTTTTTTTTTTTGTTTGCAATCATGTGGTCGAATCCATAGAAAATATTAACTAAGAAATAAAGCTAATTGCATTGAAGAAAGACGATTATCTTTAGAAATATACTAAATTCCTTGATAATGAATGTCTTAACAGTGAAAATCTTAAGAAATACGTATGTACAAAGGACACAATATTTCAGATTTGAAGAGACTTAGTGAAAGTTGGTTTATGGCTCAAGAGCTGAATTTGGCATGCTGCTCCAAACCATGTATAATTGTGACCTAGATATAAACAAGATGGTTGAAAAAGGGGAAAAAAATGCTCGATAAGAAGGAGAGTCAAAAATGTGGGGAAAGATCGCTAAAGTGTCAAGGGGAGGGGTGTTACACACGTTTACCAAAGACAGCAAATCCCGTGGGAAAAAAGAAGTGATTAGAGTACCTCGGGTTCATGATTCCATTATTTATGTAAAGAGATAAGCTCTTGAGGGTGTTTTAAGATTTAAGAATTACTCGTACTTAACAAATAAAGGCTCTCTGTCCGCCTTTTTAAAGAAATCTCGAAAAAAAAAGACTAATCGAATATTCAATTCTGATTGACTTAAAGACATCAAAATGTACTGGATCAGCGATTCACAATATGTGGAGGTGTGCCCTCTAGGGTGCTTGATAACATTAGATGCATGGAAAGCACATCGATACAAAATGTTACTTAAAAAACTTATCAGTTTACTAAAAAAAAGAAAACAAAAAGATATCTAAATAATAAAAAATACAATACACATTTATTCTAATATTGTATGCAAATAAATACGAAAATAACAGAGAATACTGCATATTGTAATTCATAACTTATTTATACTAAATTAAAAACAAATTTAATAATTGCTAACGACTTCCTTGAATCTATCTTGCAGTTGAAAGTTGTTTGAAGGGAAGTTGAATATTAGAAACAGACACTCTTTCTTTTTATACGAGAGTAATTTTGTTTAAATCTCCGATCGCGCTTCTAAACAACCAATAAGTGGTAGGTGGTGGGGTGCCACAGTACGCAACAATGAATCTCTCTAACTATAATTAATGCTATTACTGACGCCATCTCGTGAGTTTAAGCTGATTTCTAGGCATACAAATATAAATGGTACAATTGATGCTCCCTCCAAGAGCAAATTGCGCAGTGTTATTCGCTTTCTTCAAGCAAACGGGAATAATGTAATCAAAACTCATCGGAAAATTAGCTGAGTGTTCTGTGAAAACTTTAGAAGTGATGATGGATGTGAATGGTGTAGATAATTTAAGAACCAAATAACCAACGTTCACGGTGAAGGGAAACAAGACAACAAGTCGGTTCAAGCAATCTTCAACAGCAGGAAAGTTTTTGTTATGGACTTTTGGAAACAAAAAGGTGTCTCGCTTGTTACGCTTATGGAATCGAGGACTACGATCAATGCAGTTGTTTATTATCAGACTTTACTGCGAAGAACCTGTTAAAACAAAAGAAGATGAATGCTGCATTCTGTTGTTTTCATTCATGACAACTCCTGCTTCTGGAATAGTTTAAATGCAATGTATTTGATCATCCGATGCATAGCCTCGACTTACTGTCGAGTGATATTCATCACTTCCTTGAATTGAAGAACTGAATCGGAAGCCAAAACGTTCTCATTGAGGAGCTTCAAAACAAAGTGCCGGGCCCTTTCACATCATGTGCCAATGTTTTTAGACAAGAGAATTGGAGAGCTCGTCTATTGGTTTGACTGAATTTTCACAGTGATTATCTTGTACAGTGCGCCTGTATGTATATAACTTTTGGTAAAAAGCTATGGTGAAAATGGTAATAGTATACAAAGTGCTCTTGTTTTTAGTGTACAAAACTCATATTTTTCAACTACCAGAATTTCAAAGATCGAATTTTGAATAAATTACCTTTTGATTTAGTTATTTTCTGTGAAGTTTATGAAGATTTGTTTCAGTTCAGAGACCCTCGGGGTACCTTGAAATGAATCCCTACCCACTCATAACTTGATCTATTAAGTTAACGTTCCCTAGAAAATATTTTTTTTTGAAATTCTTTACCAGCATAGCTGAATAATTGTCAATGGTTACAAAAAAAATCTCCATAAGTTGTTCTTCAGTCTCAGATGTTTTCATACATTCATTAACATTTCTAGTTTTTTGAGTTTTAAATTTCTGCTCTCTCTCTCAACGCAACTCCAGTTTTCTACAAAATTTATTTCATTCATTTCATTACATTTACTTATTCTTGATAATTTTATAGGTTTGTAATTAAGTAAAATTATTATGTAGCTTTAGTATCGAAATACTCTATTATTGTACATATTGCTATTATTTGAAGGGGGGCTTAGAAAATTATGAATGGAAATTAAGTTGCAGTCACTAAAATGTTGAGAAACATTCTAACACTCTACTGTAGTGTTAAACATGTAATATTAAATTTCTTTATTTTTGTTTTAATTTTTAAAGCATTATTTTGCGATTATAGTTTAGTTCAATTGGAGTAAAATTATTTTAATATTTGTATTGATAGCTTTATTCCCTTGGTTTGTTACTTACTCTTCATGTGAATGCCCCGTACAGTTCAAATGAAAAGTAAATGGTTAATTGAATATAAAATCTAATCTTTAATTCAATATTTTACTATTCTCTTGATAGAATATTAACACTACACATATTTATTACACTTGTGGGAGGAAGGCCCCTCGTGTTCTCATTTAAAGAATCGCTAACAGTTTTACATATCTGAATTACTCTAGCGGTGGGTTGCATTTAGGATCGTATCTGCATTAATTTCATAGTCTCTTATTCGCTAACTTTTCCAGCCGTCCATGATTTACTATTCGCTATCTTTTCCAAATTTATAATTTACTGTTACTAGTTCCCCTTTCTCTGATTTACTACAATTTACAGTAATACTGACTTTCCGTTTTTGATGAGTTGAGTTGTAAGAACCAATAAATGTCCTAGAAACATCTATAAGAAGAGCTGAAGAGAAGTAGGTAACCTATCTGCTACAATTATAAAAGAAAATAAATTGTTCCCGGCAGAGTCTTGTAAAGAACACATTTAGGCACCAAAGGTGTGCTAACTAATAAAAAAATACTTACTACTCACTTAATTATAAGAATTAAAGCAAACGATAATATGTCAAGGAAATGGAATTTTGATTGATTAATTGACAGATTGACTCGCTTTCCCAATCAGTTCCGCGCTCACTCACTCGTTCGCTCACGCATTCAAGCACGCGCAGGCTTTCACACACAAGCTATCACGCACACACTCATTCACCTGCTCACGAGCTCGCATATTAATTAATTAATTAGAGATTGGCCAAGAAAGACATTCATAAAACACTACATATTTTGAAAAAAGAACAAATTACCATTTTCATATTGACTAAAACTGTAACCCTTTATGTGGCTGACAAATATTGGTGTACATTATATTAATTATTTCATTTACGATGCTAAAATTTTTATTTCAAATACAATTTATAAGAACTCAACCAATGTTTCATTTTCTACTCAAATCCTCCAAAAATATTTCACATATATAAGCAGGCAATAATAAATAGTTTTATTACGTTAAACCTCCGAAAAACCCTATTTCTTAAAGATAAAATAGAGATCCTTATACTAAAAGAACTCCGTCCATTTCATTATCTATAAGTGCTGGATATCTATTGATTTAGCACTCACCTTTGACAAGTTGGTTTCGAAACACAGCAGAAGGTCGCTGAATGCCAAAAGTGTCACTGTCTCAATCCCTTTCGCCAAGTGTTGTCGTAAAAAGCAAAACATATTTGCTCTGTATCATTTGTGATATTGCGTTTGAAACTATTTCTACCAGAGATTGGGCATTGAACCAAGAAAATGCCGTCGTTCATTTTGATACAGAAATAGTAGCAACAATTTCTCATGCGTTAATTTCCTTTCACAACCAATCTTTGATGAAACTTTATTATGTTATTTTCATTATGAAATCAGGCCTTGTGAAAGAAATGTAACTATGTAAATTAACAGTTCTATATATAAGAAGTGTAGTGAATATGAAATGAAGGAGATAGAGATTAAAGTTAGAGAGAGATAATAAGAGAGAATTTGCAGGATTGATACGTACACTATAAGAATAAGAATAAGTTAGTGATATTTTGAGAACTATTCCTGAATCGGATTCAGTAACTAAAAATATATCCAATTGTCTATTATTAAAATAAGTAGAAGTTTCACTTATAGCATTTAATTAAGAACGTGATTAAGATAATTATCTTTATATATTGATATATTATTTTGATTTTGATCTTTCTAAGACAAAATAAAGTAGGTTATAGAATTATTGACTGATTATTTATTACGTCTTGACAGTTCTTAATGTTGATAATGCTATCAGTTTGTTACTTAGTCCTTAAATATTTATAAAACATAAATAATAATAATTGGAGATAAAAGCCAACGTTTTTAAAAACCTAATTTTTATATAGTGGCAATGTTTATTGAAAAGATATTGAAATATTAGTTAAAACTTATCGCAAATGTCTAAATTTTGCATTGTTAGGCGAGTATGAACGATTCCCAAATTTTCAGAACTCTAACTTGATGGGAAGTTGGTTAAATCAACTATCGAAAATTTGATGACCCACTGATACACACACAGAGTGAAATACATAAAAATTTTAAAATTAACTAAATTTAATTAATTCATCCGGTAAATTAAATGGTTGGAATGCCATTTAGCCCAACCTCCCCTAGAGACAGGAATTATTTGGTGGTATTTTGCCAAGTATGGCTACCCGGGTTCAATTCGCTGACTCAACGTTCAGCCAAAAAAAATCACCAAGTTTGTAATTTTTAAAATAACGCCAAATGGTTGGCCTAAACTGCATTATTCAAAAAAGTTATTGAAATACTAGTTAAAACATGTCTCAAATGCTTAAATATTGCATTGTTAGGAGAGTAAGAATGATTCCTAAAGTTTAAGAGCTCTAGCTTGATGGGAAGTTGGTTAAATTAACGATCGAAAATTTGATGACACACTGATACACACACACACACCAAGTGAATTACATAAAAACGTAGTAAAAAAGGAGCTAATCTCTCATTCAACTGAGAGCCCTTCTTGGGCACTTAGATGAATTCGATTGTTTAAGAGTGTCCGTTAACCAATTAGGTATCGATACTGATTCCCTTTGTGCGATTATAAGATTCTAGGAATTTGATATGGGATACTTCTTTTATTAGCATAGGGTCGTTTTGATAACATCAGAAATGTGCCTTGAAATATACTAGTATACTGGGTTATACTCACAAAAATGTTCCTCCGATTTCAAAATACTAATCTTCATAAGTGAGCTACATAGATTGATAAGTAATACAGGAATGTAAAGAGAAAATATAAAAATTATTTCTCATAAGTGTTTGATGTAGCTTACTTTAGTTACACTTATAACGTCAAGTCGATATGTAAATTCCTGACAAACACGTTGCAAAGTGTCCGAGGTAATTGCTTGTATCACACATCCGTTATTTAAGATCAAATAAATTTGGGGGGAGTGGTGGGCACACACTTTTTCTTTCACAAGTTTTCAGAGGAAGAAATCGCACGGGGTCATGTAAGGTGACTTAGGTGGCCAGCTGTGTAACATTTTAAATTAATTTCTATTACTAACCCCTAATTTTCTCTTCACACTGACGGGCTCTTTTAGGATGTGAACCATCATCTTTCGAAATGTTTCTTTTCTTATTTTTGTAATTTCTTCAAATATGTTGGCCTACCTTTCAAACATACTTATAGAAAGTAGCCTGGAGCTGTCACATCAGTTGAGTAGAGCAGCTACTTGGTTTAAGAGTTTATTGATATATTTCTTCCAAAAATTTTGTTTAAAAAGTTAAGCTGTCGGAAGAGCTGTAAAAACTATCCTATACAGCCTCGATTGGTGAGTTTTGACTGTAGGACGCAGAAAATTCTCTAGCATTTCTTCATCTATTTTGCAATTAACGGTTAGAATATTTTCTGCCGATGGATAAAATTTGCATAATTGAGTACATTTCTTAGTCGATAATTTCTCCATCTTTAAATTTTCATTTAATCTAAAAATTTAAACAAATTATAGAAAGTTATTCACATTTAAATGATTTAAAAACTTTTAGACCAACCTGTATTATAATATAAATCATATTAAACTATTTGATTTAGAGCCAAAGCAACCAAGTAAGAAAAACAATTAAGAGAAAAATTTGACTTTCGTTTGATTATACATAAAAACTCGAAGTTTGATTCAATTGGTTTTATTAACTTCGCACGTAGAAGCAATACGAAGGCTTTTGGTGACTTACCTCGTAATTCTGAACTTTAGTAAGTAGCAGGGATGACACCTAAGCTGGTATTTCCCTCTCCAAATGTCCACATTACGCCAATGAGGGCGACTTTGAACCTCGATAGATTTAACTTGCATAGCCCCACCACAGGGAGGGTTTTAAATGACATCAGAGCTCGAACCCATGACCAGACTCAAGCAAAGACTCTGCGAGTTTGCGACGCTGATTACTTGGCTAACACAGCCATGAAAACTTGAGGTATTCAGATTCCAATATTAAGTCAAATAGAAAAAAAAATCTCAAAGAAATTTATCCACACTATCAAGAATTTGTTCCAGAAGGGAAAAAAAAAAAAAAAAAACCCATCTTCAAACTGAACCATGAGCCTAAAAGTAATATAATTTATTTTTGTTGTTTTTGTATAGTGAAATTAAGGAATATGAGTAAGGAAACTGTAATATTCTCAAATGGTTTGAAGACATAGTGAAATGAATTACAATATTTAAGAAATAACAAAAACTTTATTCTAAAACAAAAAAGCATGCAACACTCCTACGGAGGCCTATTGTTGCTGCTCCTACGCTATTGAACCTTCAACTGATACACCAAAAAAATCCTTTCCCCCTCCTGCGGGGTAATACTTATATTACCACTTAACGGAGGCATCTGAAACATTGCCCTTAGGGGAGGATGCGAACACTACAGACACCTTTAAGCCACCCATTATTATTTTTACTGCAAATTGAACAAATTAAAATGGCAACATTAAAATTTTCCTTATAATCTCTCTCTCCTCCAATTTAAGTTTATTTTAAAATTATAGAAATGTATAAATACTATATATCAAATTTCCTAATTCAACACTGTGTTAAAACAATCACACAATAAGTACAAGGGATTTCGCTATCCAATTACTGAAACATTGCTATATTTTTATTTAAATTGATTTGACTTTGATTCTTTTTTAACGTCGTATTGAAAAGCAACAGTAGGGCTGTTGGAGACGGACCTCATAATTTGAGCTTCTATCAAATGACGAGAGCGACTCCTGATCTGACACCACCCTCTCCAGATTTCCACACCAAGCTTAAGGAAAAACATGAAGCCTGTCCCAGATTTAACACACATCAACCCCTCTATACAGCGGGTCTTTGTGGCATCAGTGCTCTAACCCACAATGGGCCGACCATAAGACTGAGTCCATGGGCACTAGGCTATCGTGGTCACTACATTATCATTTCACATGAATTCAAAAGACATGTAAAATAATAATTACCCATGCTAAATTTAGTATTATTTCAATAAAATTGAAAACATGAATTTATGTAGACTAATGGACTTGTTTATAAATGAATGATAAAATTTTATGAAAATTTTGATTTTAACGATATCGTCAATTAAATCAAAGGCTTCCATAACTTTGAAAAGTAATAAAAATTACAAACAAACTACTTACAAACTTTGTGACTTTTAGAGTTTTGATTAACTCGACACATAATTTCATAATCACATTTAAAGCAACTCATTCTACAACTGCGTATTTAAATTTAGTTTTCAAGATGTTAATAATTCGAGATAAAAACCAACGTTTTTAAAAACAACGTTTTTATATAGTGGCAAAGTTTATTAAGAAAAATTAGTTAAAACTGGTCGCAAATATCTAAATATTGCATTGTTAGGCAAGTAAGAACGGTTCCCGAAATTTCAGAGCTCTAGCTTGATGGGAAGTTGGTTAAATTAACGATAGAAAATTTGGTGACACACTGATACACACACACAGAAACACACACCAAGTGAAATACATAAAAACGTTAAAAGTAACTAAAATTAATTAATTCATTAATTTAATAATTTAATTTAAAATTAAATTAAATGGTTGGAATGCAGTTTAACCCAATCACTCTTGGCGACAAGAATTATTTGGCAGTATTTTGCCAAATGTGGCTACCCTGGTCCGTTTTACGGACTTAACGTTAAGCCAAACAAAAAAAATCGCCAAGTTTGGTGCCAATTTTTGAAATCGCGTCAAGTGGTTGGGATAAACTGCATTATTGAAGAAAATACTAGCTAAAACTTGTCGCAAATGTCCAAATATCGTATTGTTAGGCTAGTGAGAACGATTCCCAAGGTTTCAGATTTCTAGCTTGATGGGAAGTTGGTTAAATTAACGATCGAAAATTTGATGACACACACACACACACACACACACCAAGTGAAATTCAGAAAAACGTTTTAAAAAAGAAATAGAGTAGAATAAGCATTTTTCAAAAAATATTTAAAACAATTGATAGAAATCCAATAAAGAGATTCTAAGCTATAATGTATAAATATTTATTTGTGCAGTTTCTTAATCCATTATTTGAAATAAATTATGCACAAAAAATGATATTCATCCCCAATCCATTTTCAATAAAAATCTAACTCTTTAAAATATTACTTTGGAATAAAAGTAAAGTAACAGTTTAAATTAAATCAGATGCCGAAACTGAAGAAATGAATAAAATATCGAAGTTATTTTCAGCAATGAAAAACGTTATTTGCATTGCGCCGTCACAACGGAGAACGTTCTTTGCGATTTGATTTCTCCTAATGCTCCAACCGATCTATTTCCCAAGTCACTTGTTGGAGGGATGTCTCTCCTCGTTCTCCCACCCTTTGATTTCAACCTCCTTTTCTTTTTCCTCCTTCCGAAGAAGAAACGAATTCGAACTGCAATCTGCTACCTTTGTTACAGAAAGTTAATCGAAGACCTTTCGTTGAAAGGAAATCATTTTTAGAAATGTTTTGAAAATTCTCCTGAGAAATTTCCCTTTTCAACTGAAGATAAGAATTCTTCCCCCTCCAATCACAGAGAAAAAAAATTGTAAGAAAAAATACCTAGAGGAATGATTCAGAGATTTGTTTTTTCAGTAAAAGTACGAATCCGCGAATAGGTTTTAGATTATTTTATTTGGAAAGTTCGAGCTGTATTTTTCAAAGAAAAAAAAAATGTCAGTATTCCACATAGTTATTTTAAACTTAGTTTTCTTTTAAAGATCATTAAATCAGTTATTAATATCATTGCTTCGTTAAATTTAAGTAAAATTAGATCTCGTGGATTATTTTATATTTTCAAATGATGATTACTGAAACGATAAGATATACACTTTTCTTTCAACGTTGTAAAAAAAGCTATTATCGGTTACTGAAATAGTTAGTTGAATTTAAGTTATATGAAATGTAGAATAAGTAACATTTTCGTGATGAACAGGAACCCTTATCCAAACAAAGAAGCAGATAATACATGTATATTTATCATTTCAATGTATGTTTTTTCAATTCGACAATTCACATTTTTTGTCTAATAGCCACTAAAAGCACTGAGTGTTACCTTTCCATGCCACTCTCAAAGGTATCTTTCCAAATCTTTCTCTGTGTACACACACACACACACACACACACACACACACACACACACACACACA
>BMAW01069250.1:190833-218375 GCA_019974015.1 Nephila pilipes | reverse complement strand
GAAAATTACTTTTATAAGTAATTTTGTATCTGCAGGAAAAGTAGAAAATTAAGATATGAAAGCGTAATGAAAATTCACACAATTAAAAGTTTTATACATTTAAATTTATAACATTTTGAAATGGAGGATGATGACATATTACATCAATACTCAATATGTACAGTTTTAAATAAAGTGTTTTCTACGAAATTATCAAAAAATCCTAAGAACTAGTTTGTGGAAAATATGAGCTCTTGAGATAATTCTAAATTCTCGACTAAAACATTTCTGTCTCGAGAAGTATTATTTCCAAATAAAATTTTATAAATAATCAAATTACTCAATAATTATATTTTCCTATAAAATTTAACTTTTTGTACGCAGTTTATGTAAAATTATATAAATCAAATAAATTCCTTTGAGTTCTTTTCAAAAATATTCTTTTTTTTTTTTTAACAAGGAATGATTTTTATTAAGTTTGAAAGCTGTTCTAGAGGTACTCACTTAAAAAACTTCATCTCGTACGATATATAAATATTTTTAATGATAAACATTTTGGTAAAATTATATTAATTGGAAAATGATACAAAAATACATGTAATCAAAATACCCTATATTTCTTTGCTAGAAATGTATTACTGTTTGATAGAAATGAGATGATTCAAGTTTATAATTCAATACAGTTCTAAAATTTTGTAATAATAGCCTCATAAAATTACATTTTTGTCCCGTGTATAGTTTCAATTTTCTGATTTTTATTTAATATAAATTATTATATTTAACTATTAACATTTATTAAAATAATATTACATATTAATAATTATGCGTAAAATGTGTAATGAATGAAAAATTACATACGAATGTCTTCTTCAAATTTCGTTGATTTCATTTTCTGAAAGTCATCCTAAATTCTACAAAACATTTACTTAAGTTGGGTGGCTTTAGATGTCAAATAATGAAGTAAAATTTGTACCTTTATACAATCGGAATGAAAGCATATCGTGATTTTTGATTAACAAAAACAAAGATCAAATGATAATATGATGAGATTTTTGGAGTTCCTTTGTTGTTTAGATACATAACGTCAATGAAATAAACTCTGAGCACACATTTTGTAAAGCGCTTTCTAAGAACTATTATCTTCTCGCTGAAAATTTATTTTACGAATTCACAGAATCTTAGTTATAAAACTACGTTCTAAAGAATTTTAGCTTATAAATATATCAGAACATTTATTCTAGAAAAATAAACAATTTCGTACTTAATACCTTTTATTTGCATTTCCCTTGTGGCAGTGAATATTGAACGAAAGGAATGGGATATAAAATAATGAACATTTAAACAAATAGAATTGAAGATACATTTCTGTGAAGATAAAGGGAATTTTCTGTTTCTGAATCATCCATTGATTAAATGATCTGAGAAACACAATATTTAGGAATGCAGTAAAAGGGTACGAATAATATTTTCTGTTGAGCTTTTCGAATTGTATATAATTTAAGAAAATAAGAAAGTAAAATTCCACAAAATATTTACATTTCAATAAATAGAAATCAATTTATCTTAGTTTAAAATAATATTTTGATATTTATGTTTTAAAAACATTCGAAACCTAAGTTAATTTTGTGAACTGTGCTTTAATTGTGCTTGCAAAAAATATGGATAACTTAATAACTTGTAATCAATACATTAAGTCACCAAATCAGGGGACATAAAACTGACTTCGAGCCTTTAATTCCCTGTTTAGAAAAAAAAGCCGCATTTACGGGCTGAAGTAATTTTTTAAATTCTATGGCGCAAACGACCTATCTTTCTGAGCGAACATAAAAACGTATTCTAATTTTTAACAGAATGGTTACAATGACTATCCAAGCGCTAATGGGAATATTATATATTTAAAAAATATTTTATAAACGTAGACTGAATCTGATAAATAATCCCATACTTATAACGATGGATCTTGGAATCAGGACTCCCTACGATTTGATTGTAAATTTGTCAGCTATTGAGCATATGACCTTAATTCTTAATACCGCAGTAATCCAGATAATTTCATGAATATTTCTTACATTGATAATTTAAAGAATTTTATATTAGTATTCCCAAAAAGCGTGTTAAAATATATCACAAAAATTCACCAACTGGATTATATCGAAAAATTATGTATTATTCCCTTTTACTTGAAAGAAAATGAAATTCAGTTCGTTCGGCTAGTCTTGAATCTGCTCTCAAAGATACATATATATTAATGGAAGAAAAGATAGAATTTGGACAAAATAGGATATAAATTGTCTTTTCTGATTTACATATTCCATAATGTAGACGTTATTAATTTTCCTTTTATTCTTTTAAGTTATATATTTTTATTTAACGCTATATATAAATTTTTCATAATAAAATTATTAACCTCACTTTTCTATCAGTTATTTTCAATGGAAACTATAAATAACTTTTTCACTAAGAAAACTGAAGTTTCAAGAAAGAGTTCTTAAATGTACTACTACAGAGAATAAAATTAATTTTTAACTTAATTTTATTCTTGCACATTTTAAAAAAATAGAAGTTTCAAAAAACTTTGAAAATACAAAATTAAAAATAATAATTAAAAAGATTTTTCATTCACTAAAAGTAGGGTAAACGTATAAAACTATGATTTATAACTTCATATATATACTAAACCTCCTGTTATTTGGGAAATATCTCTTACTTCTTAAATTAAATTAATGAATACTATATATAAATATGACTTTTAAGGTGCTGCAGAGCAAGATTTCTACAATAAAAAAGAAAAAGAACAACGCATTTATATTTCACTTTCCACCATTTATATATCGGATAATTTTTGTTGATGTATAAGTATCTTAAGCTCATCGCTTTCTTCCTCGCAATGAATATAATTTTTAGTTCTAAAAATTTTATTGTTGTTTCTCTTTAAAAATATTGAAAAAATAAGGAAAATCTATTTAAATGTGTCTAAAACATTTTAATTTAGGAGCTGATACATATTTTTGCTTTTTATGAATGAAAAGACATTCACAAAGTAATTTTAATTGTTTGAGTACGAGTACATTTTTAATGAAATTTTTATTAATTTCACTTTACGAATAAAATATTTTGTTTTCTAAATCTCGTTTGAATTAAATATTTATTTCATGAGTAGTAATAGGGTATGAAAGCAAGTAAAATAAATATTAAAAAATATTTATTATTAAATTAAAAATTAAATTCAAAAAAATAATTTGCACTGATGTGATTCATCTCAGATAACCAAACATTTACTTAAAAAACTCACTTTTTTACTTTCTTTCTATTTATTTTTTTATTTTAACAGCAAAATAATTCTAAAAAGCTTACAACTTTGAGCAAAAAATATTTTATAGTAATGAATTATATTTAAGCAAGATCTATTTCTTTTTTAAAAGAAACATGTAGATTTCAATATGCAAAAAAGTAATAAACTTATTCTATTGAAGAACATACACGCACAAAAGCTAAATACTAACGTTTTTTCATTTCGTCAGCAAAGGATACTGGAGAGTGCTCTCGAATTTTTCCAAGCAAAAGTTATTTCTAGTTCTGTAATATGAATTTTGGAAGCGTGTAATGAGAGCACATTCTATTTCTGTTTTCCTAGTTTTGTAAAACGTTTTGTATAATCGCAACTTTGCGTTTTATGAAAGTAAACATACTTATTTAATGCTCAGTCTCTTAGATTCTATAGTCAAAGCGCAAACTCCTGAAAAGATCATTTAGTTTCTTCAAAGCATCCTCATGTTCAAGTAGAAGAATTTCAGAGATTTTCACTATTAAAAGAGACTAAGAAGAAGAACATACACAGATAATTTTTCGGTCACGCAACACCTGAGAATGCATTTTTGAACATTTCTACTTGACATTAAATGTATTAGGTTAGAGAAAATATTATTCTTAATTATTTTATATTGATGAAATGACTGTTTGCAATAAATATAAAAAACTAATTATAGACAAATTCATTAAATTAAGCTTCACATGTGGTTATTAAGAAATACTATTTTTAATTCCTTTGATTATTTATCCTGTTTATTAAGAATAGTATATTTTTAAGAACATTAAGAATTAATTAAAAATACTTAAAATATTTTTAAAAAAGATATTGTATAATAAATAATCTTCAACTCCACGTGAAATTCGCATTTAAAATTCATCATCAATTATAAAATCGGTAATTATTAAAGTAGATCAGGTAATAGTTTTGTTTTCTTTTAAGTCGTCATTACAATTTTACAGACAAAAGTAACTTAAATTCACTTTAATGACGATATATACGTTTTAGTGATTACACGATTTTAATTTTCAAGTTGAAGCATAATAAGTTATATCGATAAGTCTTAATTATCACTAGAAATAACCAAGATATCTATATAAAATTTGTTTTGTATGTTGATTGATTCTTACAGGCATAATGTTGCCAATAAAAACTATTAATATTGTTTTGTTTAGTTTTTGGAAGCCGTATATTAAAGTAACCCGCAACATGGAGAAGATAAGAAAAAGTAGTATGGGCCCGTAATGTGTAGAATAATTTAATCTTCTGAGTCCCACAATGAAGGCCTTTGAAAGTTAAAAAAAAATTCTGGAAGAAATATATAACTCTGGATGATGGCTATGCGCATAAGCTATACAGTAGTGACAAAAAAATTAAATTTCTATTCTAAGATTATTTTTAGCAATAATTAAGGCATTACGATATCCTGGGATGAAATTAAAATTTTAGGTACTGCAAACTACTTCAATCTACAGCTTTCCAAAAACAAACAAATTAACATTAATAGCTGTAATCTACAGTATCATACACATAAGGGTTCAATTAATATACAGAATTAATTTTATCCATAACATCTAAGTTATTTTCAGCAATAATTAAAGTTTTATGATTCCCTCTCGTAAACAGCATGCCAAAACAATTTTTATGTTTGTGCAATACCATGCAATGAAAAGAAATAACGTTGAGATCCAAACCATAACTTATCGGTTTCCAAATTTTTAACAGAACAACTATTCTAAAAGAACTATAAACCAAGGACTTTTTTTTTCTTTCTCTCTGAAAGAAATGAAGTCTTCTGTGTTCTCAAAAAAGAATTTTTGGCTGAAAGAGTAAAAACACCTTTGAAAACAAAACAGCTGCAGAACGTGTCTACGGAATTCACTCATTTATATCTAAAATATTCTGTGAATGAAATAAATATTTTCTGATAGTTCTTTAAAAATACACTTTAAAGTAGAAATTTTATGTTCCTTCCATATTCAGCCAATAAACATTAAGGGAAAACGAAAGATATACGCTATTACAAACATAAATTTTGAGTCTTTCTGATCTTATAGAGATTTCGAATAAATCAGAAAAATGGTAATCTGATTTTATCATATACACAATCTTCCAGGTTGTTGGCAAAATGTACAATTTTTTAGCTCAAGAAGTTTGAAATGTGGTAGAATAATGCTTAAAATTATAAATATTAACAATATTAATCTCTAAATGAGAGAACAAATTATGTTTTTAGTACAAAATTCTAACGAAATTTCAGATATATATGATACATCGATTTCAATAAGTTACTTTGATTCTTCAAATTCGCGAAACCGCCTTTTCAATTGCAGTTGAACTGAAGAACGAATTAAAATTATGACATCCGATTACCTCGGATGTTATCTTGTGCCATCACTAATATCTAATATTAAACAATATGACACCAATAATTACAGAACCACCAAAACCACTTTCAACATTTATTAATATATAGCCTCTAAGACAATAATGATATAGCTCTCCAGGTCAAGTTTACTAATACTTTACTTCAACCCACCAATAATAATTTAACAGCTTCTTACCAACTGCTAGACTGAATCTGGAACAACTGCTGAAAACACTAGAACAAATTCTAATTCGAGTGTTTTACACTCGGATCTCAACTCTAATCCTTAAATCAGCTTTCCAATACTATAACATTTAGATTCCACCTCCTCTCGTTGCAACGCCTCTCTGATCCTCCTTCTCCTCTCTTCTCTACTCCTTCAGATGGAGTTTATATACTTCTTAATTTAACTGCTTCACTTCATTCCTAACTGCTTTGCATATTACATTCTTCATCACGTTTCATTTTTGGTCGGGCAAAGGTTGTTTAGCGAAAGCAATCAATCTCAATTGAAAAAGTCCCTAAGGTTAGTGAAGAGAAACCGCGACTAGCCCAATGTCACAAAATGAAATCTGGATTTTTTTTTCTTTTTGTGTACCTTTGTAATAATTGCAATTAGCTATCAAAACATTGTACCATTTATCCGTGTTCTTAGTTTTGTTGTTTCGTTTATTGATTTATTAAAAAAACATTTCTGGCAACAGTTAAGCTGTGAACCAAAAATATTTACAGAAGTAGAATTGAATCAGTTAACTAAGAAATTATCCTATTAAGGAAGTGCTCAGAATTTAATATCATGATTTGAAAGTAAGAACTTATTTACTATTACTTGCTTCCTTTTCTGATTTTATACTACAGATACGCAGGATAAATAACTTCTTCATAACAGTTTCTTTTATCATATTTTAACATTCGATATTCGTTAATTTCTGCAACAGTGCTTGTAGGGAATTATACATTGATTCTAATTAATAACAATAGAAGTTGTGTTTTTTGCACAACCATAACATTACTAATCAATATTTGTTGCTCACTACTCTCATTGAATAAATTTGATTAAATTAATAATACCATCTTATCACAAAGTAGCTATTACATAAATTAAAATTCAAGCACATCAAATTAGTATATGCCCAGAATTAATACACTTCAGAACCTAGTGGATATAAAAAAAATAATTTTACTTTTTTTACTCATTAAATGCAGCTTAAAATTTCTTTGGATGTCATGAAATAGTCTGAGAGATTATTATAATAAGTTTTAAACATCCTAATTATTTTATATCATTGCGGAAACTTTGTTATAAAAATTTTAAAGTTTTACACTCAATGGGGGCTTAAGTACAGATTTTCGGCATTCTCATTGACTATTTTCCCCAAATGCTTGACACCATTATTGGAGAACTATGTGAGAGGTTTTACACTTAGATATTAAAGAGAAAGCTTATGAAAATAATATATATATATATATATATATATATATATATATATATATATACATAATTTTTATCAGCTTTATCTTTAATTTTTTAATATAAAAGATTTCGAGATATTGTACTCGAAAAAGAAGCAAAATTTATTTTATACAAAATTTGTTTTAAAAAATTCTTATCTATGGTTCTTAAAAGAGTGGGTTTTTTTGTAACATGTCCTCAGTAACCCAGAATCGAAATTCTTTCAAATATTTCCCATCGAATTCGAGAAAAGGTTTCTTTCGTGGCTAGATTCTTCGATGTTACATTTTCTCGAAGTTAGTTTAAATTCCTTGCCCCAAGCGAAATTCTTCGTGGAACATTTCAGTCCATTTTTTTGCTGAAAGTGACAGAACTTGCATTAGATTTTCTTATTACAGTACACATTTTCTTCCATAAAAATTTTTTTTTTTAGTTTTTTTTCCCTATCTTTTTCCTGATCCCCAAACATTTCATAGAGGCACAATTTTCTTTTTTTATTTATTTTCTTTGTGAACAAAGAATATGTCTCTTTAAAACAAAGTCAAAAAAGAGTAATCGACGAAAAACGTCCAATTCATGGATTTATTCGAAAGTAGAAGAAAAAGTAATGTGAAGAAATAGGAATTTAGAAAAACTGTGATTTTGTGCCAGGCGCAACTTTTTGATTTAACGTTCAAATGTTTAATATTTAATCTCAAAAACAGAAAATGCGGGAATTTCCACCAATATCTTTTTTTTTTGTTAAAGTAATATGATATAGAAACATCCTGAATAACAAGCAACACATTTTATAAGGTAGAAAAATTCATAATGATTATACAGGTAGGTATAAATTCCAATAATATTTAAGCTTTGAAATAGAATAGAAGTTTGCTCAATTATTGGATCCGTATCAAAAGAAAATATGCAACATTCTTAGAAAATCTTAATTGTAAGACTTTAAGTTAAGGTCTCGATGATGTGTATAAATAAGCATTTTTCAAAATCTCAAAAAATATGTATATTAAAATAAAAGCAACTTGATATTTAGGATCACAGGATGAAAATTCAAACTTTAAAAATCTCAGGAAATATGCAAATTAAAACAGTAACTACTTTGTATTTAGGATTATACCATGAAAATTTAATTACATTAGTTTTTTTTTTAAAATCAGTATAATATTCAATAGTATATATCTAATAATAATAAAATTTCCATAGCTTATTAAATTACTTAAGACATTATTCGTTTCTTACTGAAGTCTAAACGAATATGTGCTTGTCTGCATATTCAGAGTATTGTCTAGGTCACATATACCAGTTTCTGTTGGGAAATTAACGAGCGTTTGGCATCACTTAGCCAAATATCACTCTTGCGCCAGTAAAATCAACTAATCAGTGGTTTGGGTAGCAAGCGATGCGGTTTGAACAATACAATTGGGGTCTGTCTCCATTTGCATCAAAAATTGATTTTCTTACGTTTCAAAATAAGTTTCGGTGCATCGAATTCCTGTAGAGTTAAAAAAAACTCATTTGCCATGCTAGAAAACTTCACGGCGTGAAATAATATTTCAGGTATTATCTTCATCATTGAAATCGTGGATAAAAAATTATTTTGTCAATCACTTATAGCTCTTTTGTATATTTCAAAAGATGAGAATTCAACACCAATCAGTGCATAAGTGACAATTTTTAGTAGATGCTTTAAAAAATCTGATTTCATGGGGTGTTTTTGAAAAATGATTAATTTTAGAAATTTTTTTATTTAGACACGATCTTTATTTATTCAAATTTTCTTTCCATGTGAGTTTGTCTTGCACTTGGGAAAAATATATCAACACAAAAAAGGTGGGTAGATAAGTTATATAAAGTTTTTAAACTGCAACATCATTTCATATAACTGTAAAAAAAATAGCAATAATGTCTTGAAAATTATATTTCTATCGTCTGAGAGGTTTACTTTAATTTTATGATGATTCATTTAAAATGATTTCATTTTGTTATATTGGTTCTACTTCGTCCACTGAACCACTTTCATGCGAACGTAGTAGGCGAGTTATCGAACATGGCGAACTATTCTATCGTTATTGACCCTCACTGAAGTCTACAATCGATGAAACTTGCAGATTGGAACTACGGTCAAATAATTCTCTTAAATGCAAGGTAATTCAAAACTGATGGGCACAAATTTAAGAGGTGACAGAAAACATGTGAACAAACAATTTCTCCCCTACAATGCATAAGCGGAGAGCAACAGGTGAACCGCTAGACGGCGCTGTATTGGAAAGAATTTATAGCGAGTTTTCTTCACATCCTCATCTTTACCTGGTATTTCTAGAGACATGGCGACGTACAATAATTAGAAAAGGGCCTTGTCTCCTGAAATCCATTTTAGAAAAGACGATGTGTAAAAAAACCTCGAGCTTAATGCTTTCCATTGCAGCGCCGTCTGGCGATTCACCTCTTGCTCTTCGCCTGTCTATTGTAGGAAAAAAATTGCTTGTTTAGATGTTTTCTATCCCCCCCCTTTAATTTTTGCCCATGGGTCTCGAAACATCTTGTATATATAAGTAGCTTTGGCATAATAGTGAAAAATATACCTCATTTTAGAAACCTATTTCGAAATTGGCAATTATTTATAACTTCAATAAATTGATTAGTACTTATTCAACTGAGAAGGATTAAGACGACAATAACTTTCTTCTTCTTTTATACCTATTTATAACAAAACATTTCTTAAAACCTAATTTATTATAAAAATTTGTCTGAATTACATAGCTAGAAATTAGAATACAAGAATGTTACTTTTTAATTATATTTATTTTAATAGGGATAATTTGTTCTGGTGTTTTGGATAAAGTTTCGCTTCGCTTTCATTTCATGTTTGTAAGAAAAGAATAATAATTTGCACAATCAAGTTCGTCTCTATGAATAATACCGATAGTCTTAAATGTTTCGATTTTGTACGCATATACATATATTGAGAGTGTGTTTATAACATTCGCAGAGGGTTAGAATGTGATGAAAATTGACACTCAGACAAAGAAGGCATGAGTAAAAAAGTGAACTTATAAACAAACTTATCTTCTTGTAAGAGTTATCTTCTAATTTCTAAAGAATTATCTTGTAAATTCTAATGCAGAGATGAAAATGTAGAGAGCTCAGTAGGAAATATGGCTTCTCTCGTGAATAGGACCATCTATTTCAAATATCCTCCATATTTTATCCTCCTATGGACAAGTTCAACCATAAAGCTTACTATGGGGGCGCTGCAGTATTTGAAAACCTTCTCTTCTTCCGGTTATAACGATATCTCCATTATGTTGTAAACGTTATTAGACGGAAGTACTTAGACTTTTCTTTATATTTTTATAAAAGATTTTTTTTTTTTTTGCTTTTGAAAAGAGCTCTACGAAAAAGAGTAGATATTAAACTTTCTGTTCCGCATTTGGATGCAGCCTTAGAACTGATATAAATTTACTGTCAGCTGTTAAAATTTATCACTTCCCTGTATATCCATCCAGAACGGTACAATGGGAGGCAGCTATGCAAAGCAAATGCAAAAAAAGGTTAGTAATAATATGTTAATTCAGTGCTTTGTTTTCAGAATTTCATAACTGGTAAGTGTTTAAGTATATTATTCATGTTTTGTAGGGATTTTCTAAATAATCATGTGTATTTTGTTTCAAACATTACTTCACCCTGTTTTATTGGTCAGTAATGGCAAACATTTGGCGCGTTTTTGTATCAGTTAAAGGAAATTTCTTTCGGCTGTTTATCTATTCATTTTTAAAACAGACGTGTTTTACTTTTATATAAAAAAATATATTATATCTAATTTCAATTATTATGCTCGAATTTTTATTGTGTAGATTGTTTCTTGTGCTGCATGATGTAATTAAAATGGATAGGGATGAAATGGTCGCAACATAATTCAGAAACATACATTTTCAGTGAAGCAACTTTTGTTATTGTGAAAAAAATGGATAAAAAGGAATTTCGCGTGTTGATAAAATATTGCTTTTTGAATGGAAAAAATTCAGTTGAAGCAAAAACTTGGCTTGATACCGAGTTTCCGGACACTGCCCCAGAAAAATCAACCCTCAAGGATTGGTTTGCTAAATTTAGACGTTGTGAAATGAACACCGAAGACGGTGAACGCAGTGAACGCCCAAAAGAGGTTGTTACCGAATAAAACATTAAAATAATCCACAAAATGATTTTGAATGACCGTAAAATGAAATTGAATGAAATAGCAGACACTCTAAAGATATCAACTGAACGTGTACATCCTATCATTCACGAATATTTGGGTATGAGAAAGCTCTGTGCAAAGTGGGTGCCGCACGAGCTCACTTTTGACCAAAAACAACGACGAGTTGATGATTCGGAGCAGTGTTTGAAGATGATCAAGCGTTATAAAGCCGAGTTTTTGCGTCGATATGTGACAATGGATGAAACATGGCTCCATCATTTCACTCCGAAGTCCAATCGACAGTCATCCGAGTGGATTGCACAAGATGAACCCGCTCCAAAGCGTGGGAAAACGCAACAGTCGGCTGGCAAGGTTATGGCGTCTATATTTTGGGATGCGCATGGAATAATTTTCATTGACTACCTTGAAAAAGGAAGGACCATCCACAGCGACTATTACATAGCGTTATTGGACCGTTTGAAGGACGAAATCGCCGAAAAACGGCCGCATTTGAAGAAAAAGAAAGTGTTGCTTCACCAAGACAATGCACCGTGTCACAAGTCAGTGAAAACGATAGCAAAAATCCATGAATTGAGCTTCGAATTGCTTCCTCATCCACCGTATTCTCCAGATCTGGCTCCCAGCGACTATTTCCTGTTCTCAGATCTCAAAAGAATGCTCGCTGGGAAGAAATTTTCGTCGAATGAAGAGGTGATCGCCGAAACTGAGGCCTATTTTGAAGCAAAGGACAAATCGTACTACAAAAAGGGTATCGAAAAGTTGGAGGGTCGCTAAAATCAATGCATCTCCCTTGAAGGAAATTATGTTGAATAAAAAAAACTAATTTTGCCAAAAAAATGTGTTTTACTATGGTAGACCGGGGACTTTTCAATTGACCTGTTAAACACAGTAATTAGTTAAACTTCAATTAGCATAAAATTAACATATGTATAAAAGAATTTTTTAAATAAATACAAGAAAAGAATTTACATTCAATCTGTACCCATAATTTGGTAAATAAGTCAACTAATAAATTTAATACAACACAAAATTAACTAACTACATAACATAAAAAATATTTTCAAAGTATGCATGAATACTTTTGCTGATATAAATGAATTTGGATTTGAAATGTCAAACAATTCAGCAATTGTTTGTGAATTAGCGTAAAAGTTAATAAAAAGCACTTTATTTGAATATTTGATAAGTGCAATCAATTCAGCATGTAAATAAATTATTCTTAATTAACAATAAACAAAAATATAAAGCCTTTTCAGAAAACACTAATAACTACTTTTCCTTTGATAAAGAAGAATAAATAAGAAATAAAATGTATACTAATACAGGAATTATATTCCTAATTCAACACATGACAAGAAAAAATCAAATATGATGCATCAAAGCAAATACGTTACTAAACAAAACGGCTCCACCTAAATATATTATCGGTCGCCAAAAATCGCGATAAAGCAAGCAATTATGTTAATCTTTCCAAAAAATACAAAGTATTTTACCATAAATAAAGAAATAAAAATTGTAAAAATCCTCTGATCTGAAATCTATATAACATCTTTTTTCAATAGAGT
This sequence comes from Nephila pilipes, assembly GCA_019974015.1. NCBI lineage: Eukaryota > Metazoa > Arthropoda > Arachnida > Araneae > Nephilidae > Nephila > Nephila pilipes. Next base: position 205,508 of record BMAW01069250.1, on the reverse strand, counting down.
TCAAAAAAATTTCAAAAAGTTGAGTTAAAAATGTAAAAAACTTCGCTAAATTTCGTTGATTTCCTATTGATCAACAATGACCGGAAGTCGAAAAGGTTTGCGCGTGAGTTTGTTTCATTGTTGTTATTTACAAAGTCGATCTTGACCATTGACTGTGAAGAAGTTCAAGCAAACAGCGTTCAATCATGTTACAAATATGCTCTATCAGTGAGAGATCAGAAGATAGTGATTATTTCTCTTGTCAAAAATTATACTAATAATCCTATTATTAACATTTTTATGTAGATACCTAAAAAGATTATTTCATATGGTTTTACATTACATTTAATCAGATTAAAGTAAGAAGAATAAATTGACAAATCTGGTTTAAATTCTGGGTTGAAATTATTGTATAAAGCCATAAGGTTCATAATATATATAAATAAAACGAATTTATGATTTTCTATAAATTATGTATATAAAAATGAAAAAAAAATATTAGCAATTTTATTACTAGCAGAATCACTCTATTGTGCAGGTGGTTATAATTAAAGTTACACTATTCAGAGGCGTGTAGAACCTGTTCTGCTTATCGGATTTTGATGAAACTTGGAATATATGCTATATAGTCTATGGGGGAAAGGTTTCAGCAATAAAAAAAATAAGTTCAAATTTTGACCACTAGGAGGAAATGTGATGCCCATAGAAGGACAAAAAATATGTTACAATCATTAAAATTTATTCAATTTTAGAATATGCTTAATATCTGCTCCATTGACATCAATATCACGTTGAAAACGCATTATAGCGTTTTCAGTGGTAATGCGAAGTAACACACGAGGTACTTCAGCCACATGGCTTATAATGCTAGCTTTCAAATCATGTAAAGTCCAAATTTCTGCTCTATAAACACCGCCTTTTAGAAATCCTCACAACGAGAAATCACGGGGATTTAAGTCGGATGAACGAGAAGGCTATGCTTCCGGAAAATGTCTGGATATTACATGATTATCGCCAAATTTACCACTAAGCAGTGCTTTGACTTGGTGCCCAATGTGAAGAGTTGCTCCATCTTGCATGAAGATAGTGGTTCACAAAAATTGCCTTTCCTGTAAAGCAGGAATGACCTGCTGTTGAAGGAGTTCACTGTACCGTGCACTCGTGACAGAGCATCTTTTAGAACCTTGTGGAGTGAGAGTTTCAAAGAAAAGAGGTCCGAAGATAAACTCAACAGTAAATCCACACCAAGCAGTCACGTAAACAGATTGCAGTGGCTGTTGATGCAGGACATTAGGAGGTGAAGCACCCCATATGTGGCAATTTTGAATGTTCACAGCTCCATTTAAGTAAAAGTGTGCCTCATCTGATCATAGAATTTTCCATGGCCACGCTTCATCAACTTCCATTCTCGCCAAAAATCACCAAGAAAATTCAATGTGTGTTTTGTGATCTTGAAGTTTCAGCGTTTGTATCACGTGGATCTCATACGGATACCATTTTAAAATGTATCGTAGAATTTTTCGTACTATCGACTACGGAATCTCCAACTTGCGTGACACTGATCGACCTCTTGCTGAAGAATAGATGGAACTGGAGTCTTTTTCAACCACAGCAGTAGTCTTCGAAGTTTCAGTCCCAACCAGTTTCCGACTTCTTCCGGGTAGCACACGCAAATCTCCAGTCTCTTCATATTTCATGACCATCTTTCTCAAACCAATCCTCAATATGGGGCCTTTTCGCAGATCCTTTAACCGACGATATTCACGCAGAGCAGCTAAGTGGTTGCTGCCGCTCAGATAAAACATTTTTACCAGTAAAGCTTGATCTTTTTTTTGTAAGGGCATGATAAACAATGACAAACGCATGCTGAATGATTTTCTGGCTATGACTGCAAGTTTATATAGAGGTTTTACAGATCTGCATAAGAAATATTCGATAAAAACCACCTGATGGTCTAAATTTGAATTAATTTTTTTTTATTGCAGAAATATTTCCTCCATGGTCCATATAGCATATATTCCAATTTTCATCAAAATCCGATAAGCAGAACAGATTACACAGGCCTCTGAATAGTGTAACTTTAATTATAACTATAGTTATATTTGATTTGTTTAAATTTTTTTTACATTATGACTAATACAATTTTCATTTTAAACAAGGATTTAAATTTTTCTTTGGATTTAGAACTATTAATTTTTAATTCATTAAATTTAATCTAGGTAACTTTAATTAAATCATCTGTATCAATAGAATCAAACAAAATCTGAAAGTCATAACTGTAAATAGAGTATTTTTTATATAATTAATATAATTTCATAAGTATATTAATAATATCAAAACCATCTGTAATATCTTTACATAACATTTTGTAAGACTTTAGTAATGTAAGTATTTAAATCACCAATCACAGTTCTTATTTGATAGGTGCTTTATGAAATTTAGTATCTAAAAAGATGTGAGAAAATTTTACAAAATCCATTGTGTAATCTATTTTCTAACGTAATACTTTAGTTCTATTGGTGATTTCTCTATTAATATTAGTATCACTATTAAAAACTTTAGTTATTAATGAGATATTTACAAATAAACTCTTTTGTAAAATAACATTTATAAAATTTAAAAACTTCAAATGGTAAATTATAGTTAATAACATAATTAGCTAAATATTAATAGCGTTTCATTTAATTTATAATATATATATATATATAGTTATTAATGTTATTAGAAATTATAATTCAAATACTTTTACCTCTAATCATAATTTTTCTAAGGCCATAAAAATATTTAGATTATCTCAAGACGGTATATTTTTTCAATTATGTATGTTTTTTAATCTTTATAATTACATACATTATTGCTCTGTAAATCGTTAAAACTATTACATATCAAACATCCCATATTTTTATTAAATTTGTTAAAGTTTATATTATCTTAAATATAATACTATAGTATTCTATTTCTTATTAATATTATTACAATCATCAATTTTACATTTATGAACAAAATAATTATCTAAATCCTTAACAATACATAGAAAAATATTTTCTCTATTTTTTGTTACTTAATACCAAACTCCTTAAGAATTTTAATTTCTCTTTTCTTCAAACCAAAAAGAAAGTATGTAATACTTTTAATACTGAAGTCCCTTTCATATTTATTATTATATATTTATTCCTTTTATACCATTTATGTCTATGCATTTTCTCTTGTATTATATTTCTTTTATTATTATTAATTTATTGAAAAACACATTAGTTATAGTGTAATTAACTATAATTCTAAAAAAAGGAGTTTTTTTGTTATTCTGTTTAAGAATTTAAATTAGAATTTTTTTTTGAAAAATTAAGACATTAAGGCCACATGCATATAGAATTGTAAGATCTAGTAAAAGAATTTTAAACTGTATCTCCTTTTATTATTAGGCCTTATATTATTAATAATTAACTTTACATTTTCAAATCTACGAGTATAAAAATATCTAATTTCGACTTTATGGAAATTTTGTAAGGCTATAAATGTTTACACACACACACACACACACACACACACATATATATATATATATATATATATATATATATATATAGGGAGGGGGCACTTGCATGTATGTTATTATTAATATTATTATTAATTAAGGTAACTGAAGATAAGATTAAAGTATCTTGAACTTTATCACAATGCATTGTGAGATCATATTTTTCTTTTCAAACTTCGAAACTATTTATTTTCTCTTTGGCTTTGAAGTGATCTTTGGACTTAAAACGTGTTTTATATTGCAGTATTTTTCTTTTAAATCCTATTTACTTTGCCATCTTGTTCTGATTTTTCAAATTGTATACAGAATCTTGGCATAACGTGAAATTTATGGAAGAACTAAATTATGTGCTTTGTTTTAATGTGATTGGTATAAAATTCAGCAATAGGAGTATCTAAGAAGAATGTAACGATCATAGATAGAAGATACTGTAACCTATGGAAAGTCGTTAAAGAAAAAAAATTAGATTAAGAAATCAAATTATAAAAGTAAGTCAGTTATAAAAATGCGTATTAGAATCCCATATTTAGAAGCTAGTTTTAAATAAATGATGAAAAACAGCAGTTTATATTTCTAACAGTACTACAAGGTTTCATAACACTTAAAAACTTTATATATGCTTTTAAGGAAATTGCATGCCATCAGATATAATATAATGTTATATAAACGAATTAAATGACTTAATTTCAGCTTTATTATCACTGAAATGTCTAGAATTGAGTTTAGTAATTAAGAATGCATAATTTGTATATTCCATAAGAATCAATATATAGTTTTATTCAGATTGTTCTAAGGGACAATTAGCTATTGGTGGATTCTGTATGAGTATTAATTCATTATACTCAAAATGGGTTTAAAAATATGTGTTTTTTCAAAACATGAATTTGAATAATTTTACCACAAAATCATTAACGGAATGATTGATCAGTTTAAATTGGCAAAAAATAGTAAATATCTTGAAAAATTGTACCTTCGAAGTATTGTTGATTGTTTTTTTCATAAGTAAACTTATGACTCTCTTACAGTTTATTATTTTATTTAGAAATCATAATAAATTAAATTCAAGAACAAAATCTGCTTAAAATAAAAGTGCATTGAATAAATTGTTTATGATTTTATATCAAAGTAAGAATTAAAATGCTTAAAATATCAACACTTTTTCATGCAATGAAGTTGAAAAAAAAATCAGTAAAATGTAAACTGCAAAATAATAATAATAATCTCTGTGTATGTGAGAGAGAGAGAGAGAACTCTTGTTATATCTTCTACCTTTCAATAAGATATTGAACTATTTGCAAAACTTGTAAATGAAGTAAATATACGAGTAATGTTAAACATTTGTTATTTACAATGATTTTGATTCATTGTAGAAAAATGTTTTAATATTTTAATGTATAACGATTATATATGTATCGCTTCTTTCGAATAGCGACTTCTCATTCAAGTTAATGAGTGTTTAATTGTAAAGTTTTAAAATCAGTGCAAGCGATTAAAATATAACTAACGTAGTTGGGATATGACGCATGTAGGACACTCGTTGCTCTAAAGCAGACGTACAACTATTCTTCATGAGGAGTATAAGTTTGATATCCATTTTTTACGATTCGATTATGGACTATGTATTAGCTTCACAGTTTAAAATGTGAGGAGCTTCTTTTCCCTCAATAGTATATATTTTTATGTTGATTTAGCTATTATAATATTTCATGATATATTGTTGAATTATTACTTTTCTTCCATTTTTTAAAAATTTCGATTGGATACAAATATAAGTACATGATCTCTAAGAAGTTTCAATCATTGTATTTAATCACAAAACATTTTTTTCGTTTAAAATTGTATGAAAATATGGACAATTATTGTTTAATAACATAATAATAATTCATTCAATTTCGGTTTTAAATTATCGCAATTTAAAAATCATTTGAATTATTTGGACTTAAAATGTATGTACTTAGGAAAAAATGGGTTATAAGTTTAACTCTCTACTTATCAAAGATTCTTAAATAATTCATCTTTGTGAGTTCATATTTCCTTAGAAATTATAACGAATTCTGTCAAATCCGTTATAATTTCTATTTCGTTCTCATTATACACCTCAATTCTCCCTCCGGTGCTTCCAAATCAGGCACAAATCCTGATAAATAATATAAGCGAATATTTTCCTTTCTGATACGATCACCATCGATAATTATCTGATTCTCTTTCTGGTTGCAAACTGCGCAGATCATTGGGATGAGGGTTCTGAATTGAAAAGCAACCAACACAACCACTGAAAGATTCCTTTCATGCAAATCTCTGGCACTGAGAGCATGATGTCATCAGGAGTATCTTTAGACAGACGTCGAAAGAGTTTAAAGCTCTAACATTAAATGATAATCCCAGCTAATGACAAGACATTGTATAGAATTCTATTAAATTCTTTAAATGTTTGTTCGTGGGAGCTCCCAAGAAATTCAGGAGATTTGAAATAGCGGAAATATCGCTCTAGGGAACCGCTCTATTGAAATTTTGTCGAAATGAAGAAAATAAAATTCTAAGATGATTTAGGGAGTTTAAAGCAGTATTTTTGGTTGTATATAACTTTTGTATTTTTTTTTCTCTTGATTTCCTTAAGAATTGTTTAATGTTATTTATTTATTTGTTATTAATTATCATACGGATGTTTCAAATTACATGAAAAATGATGTTATCTTAATTTTGTTGAGATGAATAATCTAATTTGATAAATATTCATATGAATGGCTTAAAAAGTTTCAATGTAATTGCATAAATTTGTGAATATGCTTATTAGGAGTTATCAGTTCCATATTTATATTTGAAGGTGGATATTGAAGGTTCTTAGAACAAACAATTTCATATTAGCATTTAGCATTAATTACTGAATCTTATGTTCATAATTTTGACGTTTATTTTGATATTTTATAAATGCAAGTATATATAGACAGAGGATAAAAGTACATATTTCTACCATTTTAAAACTAGAAAGTGGTTTTAACAAATTAAAAATTAATATTTTTAATTTTAATCTGAAATCAAATTAAGTATTATTCAGCAAATATCTTTTTATAGCACTGTAAGTAATCATTTTTAGGAATTTTCTTAAGAAATAAAATTTACTTAATTATCCTTCTATAATAAAAAATCTAAATAATTATATAAACTACCATTCAACTTATAGATACTAAATTTCCAAATATTTATTCAAATCATACGTGTAAGATGGATAACGAACTGATAAGTGTAAAAATGTCTATTAAATTAGCATATGTTGTTTCTACTTTATTATTACTTTAAAAACAATGAATCGATCATTTTCTGTAGTATCTCATTAAAAGAAGCAGTGATTCCCAAACATTGCTACTGTCATTTGAAAGTATATTTCTGAGAAATTTTTTGTCTTCAGTCCAATAAGTTTATTATTTTTTTTCATTTTCTGTATTGTTTTATTATATTAAACATAAGCTGTAAAATATCTATGAAAATTACATAGCTTAGATTCACACTTTTTATAATATTAATAATTTTTAGTTATTCTATTATCTATAATTTTCAGGTTTATATCTAAATACTCTTTCTCAATTTAGTTTGAATTGCCATTAACCTTCCAGGGGAAGCGCGTATGGGAAAGATACTTCAGATATCAATTTCGTTTTATATCTTTATATCAGATGGCACTATGAGCTCCTTTCCTTAGGTATTCTTCCCGCTCCTTTTAAATAATTTCAGTCATTGTTTGAGGTAAGCTTTTGTTACAACTGATTTTCTTTGTTTTTACTAAATATCTTTACTTTTTTAGACTTAAACATTATGATTTGATGTAATTTCTGTGTTTAATAGCTTTTATGATTAGAATAGATACACTGTATTTGTCACATACGTGCTACTGTTCATTATACCTAATTTATTTTCGTTCTTCATTTTAGTTATGGCGGGTAAAAACAAAATATTCAACATAAAGAATCGTAATGACCTTGAGACTATAAGAAACATGCTTTTATGTGACAGTGATGATGATGAGGACATAGTATTAGATGAAAGTGGTACAGATGAAGAAGAGCCCATTTCAGAAAGAGAAGATCATTTGGAGTTAGAATGAGTGCAGCAAGCAATTCAGAAGTTGAAGATAATGAGGATAGATCGACAGATTCCTAAATAACCAACCTTAAGAAAATCAGAAACATCATTCAGTCACGGAAATAGCAGAAAAATCCATTCAGGAAAACTAAACGAGCACCTCGCAATATATGTATCCGCGTTCCTGCAGTAATCGGGCGAGCCAAAGATTATGTAGATATTTTGGATATATTTAAATGTCTCATTACTGATTACATAACCGAAAGCATAGTTGAAGGGACTAATAACTATATTTGTTCCGTAACGTCTAATTACACTCGTTCAAGGGATGCCAGAAATACGGATGGAGCAAAAACCGAAGCTCTTTTGGGCTTGCTTTATTTGGCTGATGTTTACCATGGAAATAGAGTTAACATTGAAAAATTGTGGAGAATGGACTAAATGTTATGAAATGACTATGAAACTCCATTTTATCTAAATTGAGTTCATTTTTTTTAAAATTTAATATTACCTTTAAGCTTTTATGTGAGAAATGTAAATATTTCAATCGAAATATCACGAATTTCATTTATTTTATTTTATGCAATTTCAATAAAATTTGGTTATTTTATAGTGCTTATATGTTTTATTTTTACTTTGTTTCCTATTATACTTAAATAAATACCATTTAATTAAAATGTACTTATTAATCCTTAACTAATTACAACAAAATTTTACCATTAACACTCTTAAATACTGTAGCGTAACTAAGAAATACGCACGACTTTTCTCGGTAGCATAAAGAACACGCCAGCTGGAAGGTTAAATATATAGGAATGCCAATATGTACATGTTGTGGAATAAACTGTGTTTGTATTCAATTATTTTTATCTTTATAATTAATATATATTTTTCTCTGAGTACAATATTCACTGAAGATTTAAATTTATCCTAAAAATGAACTTATCAATATTATAATCCTTATAAATAATTACAGTGGTACCTCGACATACGAGTTTTTCGAGATACGAGCCGGCGAGCGAGTGATTTTTTGCTTTGAGTTACGAGCAAAATTCGAGATACGAGTTCGGTTTAGCAGGTCAGCCGTTAGTAGCACGCGACCGCGCGCCACACGGTCGCGCCCATCACGGTCAGTGAATCATTTAGCAGCGTGCTTCCGTTGTGATAAGTTGTGTAGTTGTGTTCGCGTTTTGGGTTGCATTTACATTTACTGTTGTAGTTCATTTATTTTTATAACCATGGATCGGAAGAAAGTTTGTGAAAAGTCAAGTGCTAAGAAAAAGATGATGAGTATTGAATTAAAACGTGAAATTATAGAAAAACATGAGCAAGGTGTTCGAGTTGTTGACTTGTCGAGGCAGTATGGGCGTAGTACGTCCATGATATGTACTGTGCTTAAACAGAAGGAGTCAATAAAGGGTGTAACGCCGGCTAAGGGCCTTACGATAATTTCCAAGCTGCGAACCTCCCTTCATGAAAATATGGAGAAACTGCTGATGGTGTTGGGGATAGAGAAGCAGCTTCAAGGAGATACCTTGACGCAGACCATCATTTGCAAGAAGGCAAGAGCGATCTACGGAGATTTGCTGAAGCAAACCCCGCAGACTTCCATCGACGAGGCATCGGAAGAGTCATTTAAAGCCAGCCGGGGTTGGTTTGAAAATTTCAAAAAAGAGGACCAGTATTCACTCCGTTGTCAGGCATGGTGAGGCAGCAAGCTCAGATATGAAGGCAGCTGAGGATTACATTAAAACGTTTTCCGATCTAATAAAAGCCCAAGGCTATATCTCTTAGCAAGTCTTCAACTGTGATGAGACAGGGCTGTTCTGGAAAAAGATGCCGAATAGAACATATATAACGGCAGAGGAGAAGATGATGCCAGGCCACAAACCTATGAAGGACAGATTGACTCTAGCACTGTGCGCCAATGCGAGTGGCGACTGCAAGATCAAGCCTCTGCTCGTATACCATTCGGAAAACCCCAGAGCATTTAAGTCACATAAGATTTTGAAAGAAAAACTGCAAGTTATGTGGAGGTAGAACCCGAAGGCATGGGTCACCAGGAAGTTCTTTGTGGAGTGGGTAAACCTGGTTTCGGCCCTTCTGTTAAGAAATATCTACAGGAAAAAAACCTACCCGTGCAAGCCATTCTCATCCTCGACATCCCTGCTCATCCACCAAACCTCGAAGATGACATCCTCGAGGAGTTCAAATTTATAAAGGTTCTCTACCTACCACCCAACACCACTCCTATCCTGCAGCCCATGGATCAGCAGGTGATTTCTAATTTTAAGAAGCTATACACCAAGCATCTGTTTTGGCGCTGCTTTTAAGTGACGGCGACCACAAATCTCACCCTTCGAGAGTTCTGGAAGGACCACTTTAATATCGCGATTTGCCTAAAAATTATCGATCAGGCCTGGCTGGGTGTTACAACGAGGACCTTGACTTCTGCATGGAAAAAGCTGTGGCCTGAAGCTGTAGCTGAAAGGATCTACGAAGAATTGGAACCCGGTATGTCAGTAGAGGAGGAGATTGTGTCTCTGGGGAAATCCATAGGTCTAGAGGTGGAAGAGAGAGACGTGAACGAGCTCGTCGAGGAGCACACCAAGGAACTGACGACTGAGGAGATACAAGAGTTACAGTCACAGCAGCATACGGAGGTTATGCAAGAAATTGGTTTCGAGGAGTCAGAGGAGGAGATTATTTCTACAAGTGAGATAAAGGAGATCTTAGGAATGTGGGAGAGAGTTTCACAGTTCGTGGAAAAGAAGCACCCAGAAAAAGTTGCAACAGGTCTCTGATCTCTTGCTGATGAAAAGTTGCATCTGATCTCTTTAATGACACTTGCCTAACTCATTTCCGGAACATTCTGAGAGGGAGGAAGAAACAAACCTCCTTGGACATGTTTTCTTCTAAACGGCCTACAGGTGAAAGCGAGAAAAATGTAGCGAAAAAGGCAAAGACCAGTGAGGATATCTAATTTATTTCTTTACATTCTCTTTTTTGTTTTTGTACAATAAATATTTGTCATTTATAAAAACGTTTTTATTATTCAAAACCACGTAACAAAAATAACTGGGGTGACATTTTGGGGGTTGGAACGGATTAATGGTAGTTCAATTGTTTTGTATGGGGAAATTTGCTTCGAGATACGAGTAATTCAAGATACGAGCAAGGTTGCGGAACGAATTAAACTCGTATGTCGAGTTACCACTGTAATAGTATCTTAACTATATCATCTATGTGCATCGAAATAAGGGGTTGTTAAAATCATAATAATAAATATAAAATAAACTTTTGTTTTATATAATCATAATGATATCTATATGATTTTAATAGCAATTTATTTAATTTGTGAATAGTATTTTGTAAGATTTTTGTAATAATTTACTTACATTTGTAATGTAAGTATTATAATCACGATTGCTATGCTTTATTATTTTTTAGAGAACGATGGCATATCCTGCATGGAAGAAGACAATCATCCTGCCATTGAATTATTATTTACTGAAAATAGAGTCTGAATTCTCTTTGGTGTATTGAATAGATATAGTATTTCTAAAGAGAATGAAACATTAAATATCTTTATACAAGTCTTTATTTTTGTAAATTGATATGGTTTATCCAATACCTCTCACCAAGTAGAGTTGTTTCATGTTAAAAGTATAAAAAACTTTGAAGAAAACTTATAAAGATTTTTAAATTCTAAAGTAAGAGTAAGAAAATAGTAATATTATTTCATGGTCTTCGTTTCATAAAGTTACTAACATTTATATGAATTACGTTTAATTTTGTTGGTGTTCCCAAGTGTGGGTGCAAGTTTATTCAATATGAACACTTAATGTTAGAATCACATTTTGAAAACTAATGTCTCTTTAAGTTCGATTTCATTGAGATTATCCAAAAGATTTCAAATACTAGTTTAGTCAATTGAGCTGTATAAGCGTTCCTGCTGATTAAACATCTTAATTGAACGTATTCATGTTTTGCTTGATTATTTTACCAATTTTTCCACTCGAAATGACCCAAGAACATATGGATGCATGTAAAAGGCGACTTTAAACTACCGACGCAACTTATTGCAAAAGATTATAAAATGTTTAATAAAGATTTTAATGGGGCTGAACCCACAACGCAATGAACACTTAAAAAACTTCCAAAAATGCCCAAGCAAAAAAAGCGCTTTCTTTTGAACTTTTTTGTTGCCCCACCAGTGCAATGAAATACTTCTGGCAAAGCTGGATATTCACCAACAGGAATCATTGGCGCCAAATAGTCTCTATGTATTTAATTATATCTAATAGTTACGCTCTTTTCTTCTATTATTTTATTCTACTGTTATAGCCCTTTCTTTTTGAACAATCAATATAGAATAGAATCCAATTGAAGATGTTATTATTATAAACAAGATAAAAATACTTTATTCACCACTGAAGAATAGCTCTCTTAAGTTCCATCAACTCATCAATTCTAAATTAGGCCCTGGTAATGAAATGTAAACTTACTAACAAAATCATTCACCTTGATTCAGATACTTTAGCTAATGTCCTTGTTCCACCTAGAATTAACTATAATTCACTCAACCAAAAAAAGTTAATAAAAAATTCCTTCAATCCATATTACAAAGGTCTGTCAGTGTTTGTATTTTATATTGAGGTTACGCTCTATCTTAATTCATTTTCCTTCACTTTATTTTATTTATGTATTATATTTTAATTCAATTCTTTTCCTTTTAGTTCTCTATTTAATTTACTTAATCGTAATTTTTTGGTTGGGTAGATATTGAATTTACCAATCTCTAATTATCATAAAGGTTACCCCGAGTGAAGAAAATTAGAATTGAACCTGTCACACAATGATTTTATACTACGAAATGTGCCAGAATCTGAAGATTTTTCAGATGCGTAAGGTACACATACGATTAGTCGGAATGTTAATGAAACATGATTTTCCGAATAATAATTTTTCTACAACTTTATTCTTTCTTCAAATGAGTCTTTGTTGGAAAGGTACTATCAATATAAAAAAAAAAATAATAGCTGCCCAGAGTTAGCGACCTGAATTTTAAAGATGCTATTCTGGCCAAAAATAATAAAGGTTCTAAGTGACACACATGAGCTTGTTCTTCTACAAAAAGGTTTGTATGTAATTAATTAACACGAAATTGATACTCATTTTCTGATGTACATAGAAAGAAATTGTTCACGAGTAGGTCTGGGAGTCTGCAGGACAAATAGTAAAGGAAAATTTTTATGCAGAAGGTGTGACTCCTTACCGAATAGGTGTAAAATGGGAAGAGATCGCCATACCTGGATGCATAAAGTATATAGAAAAAGCGCCTATTGATTCATCGTAACTCAGTAGTAACTTGCGCTCAATATAACTTCCTAAGCACTCCCAATCCCTGCAGTCAGAATGTCTCTCCACATCCAACGTCATTTAATAGCTTCTGCAGAAAAAAAAATGCCTGAATTCAATACGTTTCAGGATATTGTCGTCGAATAGAGTGCGTTAAGCGTTGTTCTTACTATGACCAACTATATACATACCATTCACTACGATCTCCAGGAAAATGAAAACTGAAAAGTTTAAGAAAACAAATGTATGAATCAAAGGCAGTATTAGAACTTATGAAACACTGCATGTGATTCTATAACTTCAGTACTAGTCTCGAAAAATCTGTTATGATGTTTTTATTACTTTAGTATAACCTGTTTTAATACTATTACATAGATGAGGTAAATATAGTTATTTAAGTTCCATATCGGTGCTAAAGTAATCTTTACCAATCATCTCCAATAATGAAGTGAAAGAGAAAAAAGAACAACCATCAGCTTTATAGTTAATCAAATTAATTAAGAGCAATATAATTTAAATCTAGCATGAACCTTTTTTAGAAAAAAAATACAATATTTATTATTTGAGGATTAAGATTTTCTCTGTCTCTTTAGTATTTGAAGTTGAAAATAGGGCTTTGAATTTATTTAATTAAACTTTTTAATTTATTATGAGTTTGAGTCATGCATAAGACAATTTTTTATGATATGCCTTCGTTATTTTTTTCTCAAGAAACTTAATTCATCTTATAAAGATTTAATAAGTCAAGGTTAAAGGAAATAAATCTTCCTGAAAAATAATAGTTTATCCTTCAAAAAGTATTTTTTCTTCACTAATATTTGTTTTCTTCAGTTATTTTCATGAAAGAGTCAAAAAAAATCCAGATGTAAGAGTTTTAAAGATTATGAACATGACTTGACATTTTTACTACCGTTTCAAATTTGATTATAATTTTTTAACAAAAAAAAAGGAATATAGAATCGGCTATACAAAGGCTCAGAAGATCTATATTTTTTTGAATTTTCTTATCTCTCATCCAAAAAATTTATTCCATTGCTGTAACATCGATGCTGATATGGAAAAAAATGATAGCTGCAGTATGTTGGATATTCCTCATTTTGGCTTTTTTTTACTTTACACTAAACTCCTGCATTCTTTTCCTGAGCTTGTTAAAGTGATTTTTTAGTTTGTGAAGTTTAATATTATTATTATTATTATATTAAGTATATTTCTCGTTTTGATATATTTGTTTGAATCAAGTATCCTATTGATGCGTACAACGAAGCGCCTACAAGAGCCACGCAACAACAAAGCGAGAAATCATTCCAACGTGGTAGCAGTGGTTTTTATTTTAAGATGAATGAAAATTTGACTCTACTTAGAGAACGTGGAGACTTCATATATTCTATTGTCCAATTTCATAGAGGAGGAAACATTCACAGAGAAATCCAGCTTTAGAAGGAGATTATTAGATTACGATGCGATTCATATTATTCAAAGACGACAAAGGAGATTTGATGAGAATCTGACTCGCGAAGATGATATGAGAATCAAAGATAGCTATCTGCAATTCGACTAATTTATTCTAATATAAAACGTATATTTAGAACTAACTACAGTCATCCATTAATGTAGAAATATTATAAAAACGAGAAAGAGGCAAAGTTGTAGATGAGAGTAAAATCGAGACAGAGGTAATAATGCCTTTTTAGTGATTATATACAAAACAAAAACGAAGTGTCAA
>BMAW01069250.1:116087-178398 GCA_019974015.1 Nephila pilipes | reverse complement strand
ATATATATATATATATATATATATATATATATATATATATATATATAATAAGTAGTGCGTGCGTGCGTGCGTGCGCGTAGGAGCTAATTATTAAAGTATTAATTGTATTTTCCAATATACTGTGAAACCAGTTCCTCAATTACTCGATAGATGGCACCATGAATCAGCGTCATGTGATAGCTCGCGCAGCGCCCCTATTCCTGAACAGAACTGAGGGACATTTCGTTTTCGCTCTCTTCTTCCCCCCCCCCCACCCGCTTCTCTTTTCCTCTACATTACTCTAGTTGAAGGTGAACTCCGAAAGCCAAAACGCGTTCCAACGCCTATCGCCGATGGGTTAAATCTATCTTTCTCCAATAAACTGGTCAATTTGTATATAGTAGTTTATAGATATATAGTTTTCCTCCATCTCTCCTTCAAATAAACGTAGTAAAACAACCCCAAGCCTCGTCTTCGAACTGCTACGAAGTCATCATAGAATCTGGTAATGGAATTACTCCCCTAGACATACCAGCATTTTGGGAAAGAGTAAACTAGTGTAGATTCAGGATGTACAATCTCACCCCTGTTCTACATAAATGCATATATAATTTAAAAATATATCAAAAAACTGCCTATGATAAACTATTTGCTGTCAAGACTGCAAAACGAAGAGTAGTTTAACACTGAAAAGAATCCTTTAAAAAGCTTGACAATTCAATTAATGATGATAGGATGCCTGAAAAATATGATACCAATCAAGTGAAAAAATTTTACTTTCCCTCCAAAAAAATTAAAACCCACAATATAGTTTTTAACAAATATTCCAATCAACAATTTGAATATAAGTAACTTTAACTGGATACAGAATTCCAAAGCACAGATTAACCTTTTCCTTCTGATTTTGCAACGGGGAGATAAACTATTTAGTTAGAAACCTATTTTCTTTATCCTTAAAACATAGGAAAGTAAAATTAAAAAATTGCGAACTTTGTCTATTTTTCACAAAATGTATTGAACCAAAGGACTAAACATGCCACAGAAAAATTATGCAAATATTAAGTATCAAATAATTAAGCATAGCGACACGTGTCAGGGGAACTGTGAATATGGAGGGGATATAAGGACACGAGAGATAGTTGGCGATTTTTATGTGCCGGTATTCATCCATGATATTCGTCCAGTTTTTCGCAGCAGTTGGATAAATTTTATAAAAGATTGGGTAAAATGAGCAGCAGTGAACATATGGATGATAGAATAAGATGGAGAACAGTCGGCACCTGCACTTGTGGTGGCAATGAATCTTAATAGCAGGAGCCTGAAAAGTTCATGTAATACCCGGTGTTGTCTGCAATTTTTAGACCAATGATAGTTATTTGGCACTTTCAACGCGGTGATAAAGGACTACTACAACCACTGAAACCCGGGATTTTCTGTCTACAGTTGCCAGAAGACTTCATTACAGAGGGCTGCATGCCAAATGACCCGCCTTTTGCATTCCACTCACTACAGCCTACAAAAGAGAGCTTTTAGCTTATTGCAAATAATATGTGTAAGGGAAAGACTTCAAAGGAATATCTCGCCTTTTACAGATGAGTCGATATTCACCATGAAGACTCATTCTCAGCGTACTTGTATCTGGAGAGAGCCTAGTACACCATATCATCCCTCCCTCATCAGGGAAATGTATCATTATGATGATTGAGGTCTAATGATATGGGCAAGCATTACGTTAGAGTACGCACAATTCTGCATGTATTTGACAAAGGCTCCTTGATTGCTATTAGATATAAAGAGATGTTAGAGTCTCATGTTCTATTTTCAAATCTCATGTTTAAAGAAGTCTCTTTCCTCAGCGGAAATCGTATTTCATATTCTATAATTTAAAAACGTTTCCTTTATATTAGTGTATATAACATTTGAAAAATGAATCTTTATGTTATTTTAAAATTCCTTTTCAGTTCTCGTTCAGTAATATTTGTCTATAAAGTGGTTATAAAATCTTAATTTGATCTTTTTACGGGTCTGTCTCTTTTATATTTAAGTTTTGATTTTTTCATATTATGATAACAACATCTCCAAAACATTTATTTCAAAGCGAAAAAAATGTAGTCCTTCTAACGAAAGCATTTTTATATTATATTGGAAAATAATGAAATGGTATGCATAAATATACTTCTCAAAGTATCTGGAATTTAAACATTTTACACAATAACTTGAATAAATTTACTGCTAATATTAATATTGAAATGTGTTTACCTTGACAACATTATTTATGCAGAAAATAATGTAGTTTTTACATTTTAGATTCATTTCATAATTACAGTAAGAGAAAAAATTTAAGTTACTTATATAAACCGGAGGAAAAAGAAAAAAAATGTCCGTTGGTAATAAAACAATATTGATTATACAGACTTTTTTATTGTTATTTCCAGTTGCTGTGCGCAATTATTTCCATCATTTATAATTTCAGAATTCAGATATTAATATCCAACTTCTTTACTAATTCTCATTTGTATCTTTGGAATGATTTATATTTAACAAAGAGAATATTTGGAATAATTATCATTATTGAAAAAGCTTTTTCAACTTATAGAAATGTTTACTTCATAATGCAAAAGTAATAAGCTATTGTAAATATTTGAAATGCATTAATTTATAAATTTGAGTTTGAATTATTAAAATTTATCACGCAGAAATGTTTAGTTTTACATAAATAATCCTGAATAAAATATCTCATTAAGCTTAATATTTATTTTATATATTTAAGACCATAAAAAACAGAAATAGAAGTTTTATAATTTTAGCTAGAAACTATTGCAAAAAATGAACAGATTACTTAGAAAATGACTGCTGATGATTCTTCAGAAACTCTTTTCATCAAATAATTGCACATAAAATAATATACCGTAATTAAATAACACTATTAAAGTAAATATAA
The DNA here is from genome assembly GCA_019974015.1 of Nephila pilipes. Taxonomy (NCBI): domain Eukaryota; kingdom Metazoa; phylum Arthropoda; class Arachnida; order Araneae; family Nephilidae; genus Nephila; species Nephila pilipes. Next base: position 175,478 of record BMAW01069250.1, on the reverse strand, counting down.
TTTTTTTGTAATGAAATGCAGGAAAACTATTAAATAAAACTGTAAATAAAATAATTTATACTTTTATCTGTTTAAAATTAAAACGACTAGAGCATTAATACATTACACATTATTATATGAAAGTTAAAAAAATGTTTATATTTTTTTAGTGTTGCTAAACATTGAATTACTTTTTTAAGCATTTTAATACCTAATAAAATAAGAACAATTTTTTGATAAATTCCAGAAATATTTAATCTGGGTAAAAATAAAAACTATCTCTGATTTTTGAAATTCCGAATAACACATTTAATTTTTTTAAAACCAGTCATTTAAAGGAAATAAATATTCGATTACTAATTACAAGCCATGCATAATTGAAAAATCATGAGTCAGACGATGAACTAAATTAGCTATTTAAATTTTCTTCACTAGTCTCTTTTAAATTGGAAAATTATTTACAAAGTTAAGCATTTAAGTCCTTTTCAACTTTGATCTTTATATCGTAATACAGCTACATTTTTTAAAAAATTTTTATCTGTAATTTATACCATATATTTTTCATTGGTACTTACTTAATTTTAAAAAGATCACGATAAATTTATTTCATTTTAAGACATCGTTTTAATGTCACTTATCTACTCCATTTTCCTAACAAGGGAAAAATGCTGGAAACACTTTATAAATTTTTCTAGGCCACTATGATTCTGGAACCATTCTTAGGAGAACTTAAGAGATCATAGCTTATGTTCTTCCCCTTAGCTCTGGAAATCATATTGCATAATAACATTCTTGTATAACTCGTAAAAGCAAGCAAACTTGCATCGTGATCAGACGTCTAAATTCTCAAGGCAAATGTTAATGGAGATCATTAAGTTTCTCTCTGGACATTTGTCACGACTTGGAGCAGTTTCATGGAGTTTTGTGCCATCTCAAAATTCTTTTAGAAGAAGATAATTCAAGGGAAATTTTATGGTCATGTAACTCCTAGAAATGTGATAAGAAGATGTCGTTTATTTTAATCAAGTTATGTTAATCGTAGAGAATTAAAGGAAACTCTATTCCATTTAGTTATTGAAGGTTAGAAAATATTAGACAGAAATAGGAATATATGTAGAATAACTATTCTTTACTCTAAAAATAAAATATAACTAAGCTTTTGAAAATAAACTGGAAAATGCTTTTATAGATTGTAATTTCACACAGTATTGGAAAACCGGCAAATATGATAATTACATTTTTGATTATCATTGAAAAATATTTTTACTTGCACTTGTGAATAAAAATAATACATATTTATCATTCAAAAACAAAAATAAATCTTCCATTACTTTTCAGATACTACAATTTCAATTAGTTATAGCTCATATTGAAATCTTGCAATTAATTTTATTGAAATTTTCGTTTTGTATATTGTCTGTATTTCAATATTACTTTGCAAATTACATGAGACCTATAATCATACAATTCCATAGCTTAACTTACATTTCTATAGAGTTACACATTACATCATTATCAAAGTTTTCTATTTTTAATACTTAGCGCCACTAATTAAAATTGCTCTAATTATTTCATCGAAAAGATTGTGTGACTAAAAATACTTTTAATTCATGCATAAAAATGACTTAAAAGTCTTCTCTCAAAGCATCAAAATCGCTTTTATTTACTCGTAATATTCTCCTTATAATAAACTAACCAGTTTTTTAAATAATTATGAAGAGCAACTCTTATTTTTTTTTATCAAACTCTTTGACAAGAAATTCAAACTTTTCTCATTTTAAAACTTTTTTTTATGGTTGATTAAGCAAAATCATTTTTGATTCTTCTTCTCTTTAAATTTTCTTCTTTGAGGTATGTAATCACATGCTAATTATGTCAGTTGAAATCCCTATAAAATCTGAAATTATATAATTTCTAACTAAAAAAATCACTATATTCACTAGGGTTTGGGGGTAAGATGTTGATGAGATTAATGATAATATCATAATAATAACTAAAATTGTATAATTAATATAGACATGTTTTAATTTTTAAATTTACTTAGAAGTTTTTCAAATGAGTATTTTATTAAGAAATAAATGTGTAGCGGTTTTTCAAAAAATAATATTTTTCAAGTTTTTGTATAGTTTTCTCTCATTCATTATTTAACCAGTTTTTCAGCTTATTTTTAAATAAATCAGCAATTGTTTTCAAAATATACATTTTTCAATATTTCACATATTTTACATATTTCATTTGAGTTTCAACTCAATAAAATAATATACACATTAAGAGGATGATCAAAGTTCAGAATGGTCTATGATAGAAAAGTCAATTTAAAGGTAAGTAATGATAAGGATATTTTAAAATTTAAATTATTTTATTACAGCTTCCTAAATTGATCATCATTTGTTCTTAAAATAATAATTGACAGAAATAAAACCATACAAATCGTTAGAATAAAAAAAATTTTCTTCAATCATGGACATATTCTATCTTCAAGATAGGAACTGAAAGTTACGAAAGAAGTTTATTTACTGTTCTATTAAATAACTCCTGGGGACAAGTTAATATAGCATTTACTTGAGAAATACATAAATATATAAGTCCTTTTGATTACTAATTAGTTTGATAACAAAAATGCTAAATAAACTACACAAACCATAAAAGACTTACAGCTTATATTCGTTATGATAAAACGTAATTTAAAAGGATATGTTATAGTTTTGAATAAAAACAAATGTAAGGATAATGTTGTTTACTTAGGTATTATAAGTAATGTTTACTTATTTATTTTATTTTATTTGCGTTAATAAACGCCACGATATACTAACATTTATAACTCTTCTGTTTTATTTTCTTAAACCGTTTCTTAAACAACGTATATTGTAGAACACTGACACCCCAAAAACAGAATTACAAATTTCATTTCATAGTGTAAGCAAATTCTTTATTTCCTTTTAAATTAAAAAAAGTACAAGAAAGTGAAGTAAATAATTTGTTATAATTATTTACTCATAATCATCTTAGACGGATGAGTGTCCAATTATCATACAATGGGCGAAACGATCCATGGGTGAAAAAGTCAAAAAATTAAGCAAATATCTTTATTCAAACTTAGCACGTGCATAGAAACAACACATAAGATCATAACCTACGATTGTCTATACTATTAGCAGATATCCTTACATAAAGATGTTCTTTTAACATTGGTTAAATGGTAGAATGAATAGCAAAAGAAATGCTTCCACTTCAATATTCTTCCACCTCCGAAACTACCTGATTTTCATTTCGGATGCAATCTACATAAAACATCGGAGTGCGAGTTCGGAATGGAAAAGCAGTCAGCGACAGACACTGAAATTGCTTTCACGCAAATATCTAGCAATGAGAGCTTGATGTCGTCTTGACGACCCTTCGATAGACGTCGGAAAGCTGCTAGCGTTAGGTGGTAATCCCTGCCGATGACAGGAAATCGAAGGAAATTCAATTAAAGTCTCTGAGTGTGTGCTTGTGGCAGCTCTCGAAGAATCCAGGTGATAAGAATAGCAGATATATTGAGCGGCTTTTCGGAGCCAGAAACGATGTAGGGGTAGTAACGTTTCGACAATTCTGAAAGGTAAAGATATTTCATTGCAACGAAAAATATAAATTAATTGAAAGTTATTTGGTGAGTAGGATTCGAAATGACTATTAGATTCATGATTTATGATATACATTTAAAGATTTAGATTTATTTCTTTATATATCATGGAAAATATGAAAACGTTAATAAATTGTGATGAAGTGATACGTGATACGCTTTAATTGATATCTAAAGGAATTATTTATAATTATCGATGCATAAAAATATGAATAAATATATTTTTTTATAAATAAAAATATAAAATAAAATATTACAGAAGGTAAAGCAATGCTTTTGGTGTTAAAAGTGTTCAAATAGAAATGCAACTGCATTCTGAAAAAAGAATTATAGGCACTAAACTAATAAATTTATAATGCAAAATAGCAAATGAAGCAATATTACAAGCTTAATACGTATCAGAGTATTCATGTTAAGAGTATGTATTCAATTTCTGTAGTAAAAGTTTTCAATCGTTTATATTCCTACATTTATATGATCTAGGGCCTGTAAGTGAGTGGTCAAACTTCAATAAAATATGTTGGATCATTGATATGATTCAAGATTCAAAATAATGTGCACTTGTCACATTGCATTTCCAACGACTTTTGAAACGGTAGTAATGAGGCGCAGATTTTAAAAACTGTATGAAAAGTTTGAGAGAAATGCCGTATTAGTTCAAACCCTGACGGTTCCAAAATTTCGATCATGTGAAATTTCCTTATAAAATGAACCAAAGTTTGAAGGCCATGAGATGGATGTGACTGTCAAAAGAATTAAGCGAAAAAAATTGATGGGCCGAGTTTTTGTAGTATTTCGAATAGTTCTATTGTGTTTCTAACCATGGTGTTAATAAATAATCAATATCTATAGTGTTTCAAACGCCTCCCTTGAGAGAAGGGAGTAATTTTTTAGTTTACTAGAAGTGGATAGAATACAAGAATATAGACCGAAGAAAAAGAGAGTATGAGAACCGGGGGAAAACGCCGATGTGAACGTCAAAAGCGGTAGTTATTCAAAAGTAAGTTGTGTGGTGTTGTTCGTGAGACCTCGGAATAGTACTCCGTTATAAGTTTCTGAAAGAATGTGAAAGCCTTAATGATGATCGTTATATTGTTCCCAACTTGAGATTTCAAAGACAGAAATTCAACGTAAGCATTGATCTTTGATAAACAGGAAAAGGGTCATCTGTCATCACAGCAACATTATACCCTATTTAACTAGGAAAGCCATCCAAAAGCTATCAGTGATTTTGTAATCTTGCCTCAAATCTCGAATTCACCAGATATTGCTCCAACAGATAATCGCCATTTTTCTTTGTGAAGCTTTATTGCTGGAAATATGGGTGTTAGATTTGAAGATATCAAAATAGCAGTTTGGAACTTGTTGCTTAATATATATATATATATATATATTAAGCAACAAGTAAAAGAATATTTTTTTTATTCCTGAAGAAATGACGACAGCACTTTCCCTTACATCCATTTTTTGAAGAGATGAAATCGATGAAATTTCGTGCAGATTAATTAAATTTCTTAACCCAGAGAAAATTAATAGCAATCATTAAATTACTTCGAACCTTAAATAAACACGTTTTAAATGGCCATATAGGATGAAAAAGAAAATAAAAGTCATTTGTCTTAAAATCAAATGATAAAATGTTAAGTTGATATGATTAATGAAATATATTTGAAGATAACACAAGTTATATAAATAAATACTAATATAAACTATTTCTAAACTACACATATTAAATACATAAAATGTAAACAGTTTAAACTTTATTATACTTCAGACAATATAATATTGAAATTTAGAGCTAAGATGAAAAAGAAAATAATTCTATCATTTCGTTAAGCAAACACTATAAAAAAAATGGAACAGTCACTCACATAACATTTAATTTCTCATATTAATATCATCCTCTATCCACTTTATCTTGTCAGTTTATTCAACCAGTTAGGTGTTTTTTATTAGTTTCTTTTTTTCATTCTTCCATATCCTTTTATATGTCTTCAAAACAGAATCAAGTCATTCGATGGCAGGTATTAATGTGAAGTATTGCAGTTGTAGAAATCTGTAAATGCGGCAGGCAACCGAAAATATGATACTGATGGATAATAAATCTACTTTGTCAAGAAAATGTCTTCAGGATGACTACGACGTTTCCTATTATCATCAGATACACGTTTGAAAGGATCTTCGTAGATAATTCTAGAACAGATAGATATGAACGTAACCAACCAAATTTCAGGTACTGTTTTTGTGGCGTAAAATCTCAAAAACTGTTTATCCATAGCTAGGAATATAACCTTATAAATTATGAAGGATTTTGTATGCTTTTACCATAGATCACAAAGGGAGAACATTGCAACTATCAACAACGCTATTATAGCTGAAAATAATTTGTTACAACTTGTAATTACCTTCAAATCTCGTAACCTAGTAGTCAAGTAGTCATAGTTGCAAACTCGAGTCCGATATTGATTACGCGAGTCATCGACTCGAGTCCTAATGCCGCTTAAGACCCACCTAGTTGCGGGACTGATGCGCATAAAATCTTTCAAGGTTCCAAGTTCTCCTATTAGCATGGAGTTGAAGTTCTGAGAGGAAGGTGACAGCTCAGGTGTCGTCCTCGTCACTTGATTGAGATTCAAATTACGAGGTCCGTCACAATAGTTTTCGTATCGCTTCTAAGTTCTAACAATAAATAAAATCTTTTAAATCATTTTTGTTGCGATTTTTTTTATTACCGTACATTACTAAGCTCAGTTGAACAATTAAAAAATTGACTGTATGAATTTAAAGTAACTTTTATTTACTACAAAAACATGTTATTAAGACAACATTTAAGTAAAATGTATTATAGTAACATTTAGACAGGGAATTATGAACAGGGAAACGTTATAAACAGGGAATTCTCCTGAATAAGTGTTATCTTCTCTCAAAAACGACAAAAACGAAAATGAACAAAAAGAAGTTCGCGTTGTCGCAACATAACTATACAGTTGACGCTGAAATATTCTGTAGGGTAGTGTTTGTTAAGACCCCGCTCCGAGGGTAGAAGAGAAAAAACATCCCCACGCAATCATGTCGTATGGTTTTTGCACTGCTGAAAGGGGTGTGAAATCGCGCAGTAAATAGAGCAGTGACATCATGATCTATGGACACGTAAGAAGTTTCATTTGGATAAATATACTACATTTGACATAGTTGAATGAACATCTCATGAAAAAATGCAGTAGTTCGTTGTTATATTAGATTATAATAATCATTATTAATAATATTATAATTGTTTCACCAAACTTTTTTGATCATCGTTCACTAAAAATTTTATTATTCTCTACTGACCCCCCCCCCTCTATAAAAATGACAAGGAAAAAAAAGGGGAGGGGAACTTACATGTTTCTTAAAGAAATAAAATCATTTAAGAAACAGTTAAGTTTTTTTTTAGTTGTTGTTCTTTTGATTTTGAGAAAATAAAATTTGTACATAAATCAATGAAAAGGTATGCTTGATGACTCTTGGCTGGATTATCAATATTTAGTTCGAAATTTATTTATTGTAGTCTTACTTCGCCTCGGAGCTCCATATACCATTTATTTTTCAAAAATAGAATTAATATGACTAAAGCCAGATTTAACCATACATGAGCTTGGGAAAGCAATTAAAAAGGGAAATGTGCTACATGACAAGTGTTGGACATTTTTACGTAATATTTATATTCGTACAAAATTTACTTACAGTTAAAGTATTAAAAACCATCTTTTCTTCAAGGTCAACTATTATTTCAATGACTTCATTTTGCAAATGACGGTCGTTATTTTCAACTTCAACAAAAAGTGGCACGATAGTTTATTCTGGGATATCTAGATTTTTAATATCTCCAAAACGTAATTTAAAATCATCGCTTAAGTTTTGGAGATGTGATTTGCATGTATTTCCAATTCTACGTCGATTATATCCAATTGTCGTAAATTTCAAATGTATTGAAAATCTCACCCAAAAATAAAGACTTAAACAAGTTTAATTTTACTTGAAAACCTAAAATAATTTTCCGTGCTTGAAATGATGTAATATCTTATCTTCGGTGATGTGTTTGAATATCAATGAACTTTACAAATACGTCGGCCAAATAAGAAATATTATTATTATTACTATGCAATTCTTCATTTAAGGCTGGATTAGTTTCAGTAAGAAATTCCGTAACTGTTTAAACAATTCAACAATTTTTTTAAGCATTCAACTTTTGACAACTATCGTATTTCCATGTGTAATAATAAATTGTTTGATAGCTTCATCATTTTCCTCGCAAAGATTATTAAATAGTCGTAATTTGTGCTCCAATTTGGGTCATCTCGTAGCAAAACGGAGCAAGAATCATTTCTCACAAGTCTGAGAAAGAGAACCCATCACGAAATACATATACTTTAAACGGTAAAAAAGATAAATTATTGTAGTATTTTGTAATTGTGTATTAAAAATATGTAGGAATGAGAAATTAAATAAGCTGTAATCTATTATAAGACTTTACGTACTATATTGTAATTAGAAATGCGATTCCAAACGAAAATTTTACATACTGCGTTGTTGTCTATAAATTTGTGATTGAATGGCATTGGTATTTATTCATGGACCCCTAATCGACCTCCTAGATTAGATCGGCCCCTAATTAAATTATTTCGACCACTTTACCGACCCCTGGTTTAGTATATACTTCAAAAACTCTTCGAATGATTAAAATTCTAATTCTATTTACTCTTTGAAAACATTAGCTACAGTAATCTTCGATTTGAGCGTTAATTAAAACACTCCTTTTTAAAATATAATAAACTTTGGCTTTATGCTTCCGATTTTAATAGTAAAAACTTATTTATTACATTAAATAAATAGTTAGCTCACATAACACAGACCCTGTTTAAGAGTTTTGAAGGAAAAGTAATTACTTTCAATTAATTACCTTTTAATCCATCATTCAAATGCTGAACTTTTCGCAGTCAATGAATGAAAATGTGAAATTCCAAGGCATCGTTAACAATATCCGGATGTCATATAAAAAGAGAAACTACAAGCAATTACTAAATCATAACTTCTAAGCTAATTGATTCTATGTAATTACTTTTATTGCTCTAGTACATTAAACATAAGTTCATCATCAATAAGAGTATTTGTCATCAGCTGATTTATTATTTGTTTGATAATTTATTATCGGCGAATTCTAAAGCAACACGAGGGGCATTGGAGACGGAGCTCGTAATTTTGAATCTCTGTCAAATGACGATTACGATACCTGATCTAGTTCTTCCCTCTCCATACTTTCTGCCAACAGGAGGACTTGGAGCCTCGACAGATTTAACTTGCATCAGCTCCTCTACACTACAGGTCTTTAGTGGCATCAGGGCTTGAACCCATGACTGAAAGAAGAAACAAAAATGAACATAGTAACTTCTGAATAAAACATTTAATTCTTATTCATTAATCTTTTATTTTTTGTACATATGTATAATATTTTCAGATTTATTTGTTCAAGAAATATTATAGCTTACCAATTTATTTTTAGAATGTGCATTTTATGATTATTAATAACATATCTGTAAAGGATACGATTAAGAAGCAAAATAGAGTTTTCTCTGGTTTTATACCCTCAATTCAAAAAACTTCATGAGTAATGTATATCAGTAATGAAATATTTGGTTGTTTAACGAAGCTTATAAGTGAGAAGAATAACATTGATAAAGTTTGCGAAAGTTAAGTGTTGGAAGAATACAAGAACCGGAGCAAAAACCATCAAGTTTTCCTTTTAAGGGTGTTTTAAAAATTGAAATCTATAGTGTTTTAACGTTATCTACTGATATATATTTGAATATTATATGAAGAAATACACTTTTTAGAAATGAATTTCAATTATTGGGAGAATAATGGTATTTAAGATTATTTGATTTTTGTAGTATTTTCATCATTTTGGAATACATTGAATTGTTTCTCTCTTTCACTCTACCTCATGATTTCTAGAAACATTAAATTTCTTGAATTAATTATGTAATGGATGATATTATATAATCTTCTGATATATTTACTAAACTATTTTTTTTAAGAAAAAGTCACAAATAAATAGTTAAACTAATAGAAATCATAAAGTTAACCAAGTTATTTAATTCAAATCTGTGAATATTCAAAGGCCAATCGTATCCTCTATTATATATGTGGATATTCCTATACACGCCTAATTTTAATTAAAATAACAACTATTTACTTATGTTATGTGAAACAATCGGGTTCGAGTCCTTAGTAGAGCATTACATGAGGATTCAAATCTCTGGTAATTGATGAAAGAAGGTTAAGTAGTAAAACTGTTATTTGATTAGGATCTAGTAAACAAGTATTGTTCCTGATTTGTATCCAGTTTCGCTTCTAAAATTCTTTTAAAATAGAATTTTCTAACATAATACTTGATTTCGGAAGTTCCAATGAGTCATATCGCAATTAGCAAAGCTGGGGTGTCATAAAATGGCAAAAAAACTGTATTGGTTCCGGCACTTCGTTATAGATCCTGCTGAATTCATAATCTTAATGTGGATGAAGAAGCACCATCTGGATAGTTTTTCGGTTTTGATTAGTATTTATATCTTTACCACTATCTAGCGCATCTTGTCATATTAGATACCTGGATTCAATAAACTTCAAACAGCCAACCAGTTATCATTCGCTTCGACTGCGGTAGTTGAGAGCCACTCATCTATTATTTCATTGTCAGAGCCTTTGCAATTAGCTGTTATATATCGATTCAATTTCCTGATGCCCAGTTAGATAACAGTGAAAACATGAGAGTTAGTAATCACATGAATGGATGATAAGATGAAAACCGTGGTCTTGGAAATGAACAATTTTAAAGATTTCTATAAATTGTGTTCCATTTACATGTAGAATACTTGAGTCTAAGTTTAAGGAATACAAAACCACTAAAAAGGGAATTGTAGTGAAAGGGAATATTTAGATGTTATCCTTTTTAAAGTTACAAAAATATATTCTGATTAAAATAATTTCTCTCTTATTTATGTTAATTAAATAAAGGGCTATTCGAAATAAACATCCCATTATAAAATGCTACTTTTTTATTACAACGTTTTTCTGAATTTCACTTGGTGTGTGTGTGTGAGTGTGTGTGTGTCATCAAATTTTCGATCGTTAATTTAACCAACTTCCCACCTAGCTAGAGCTTTGAAATTTTGGGAATCGTTTGTACTCGCCTAACAATGCAATATTTAGACGTTTGCGACAAGTTTTAACTAATATTTCAATAATTTTAACAAGTCAAAATATTCTTTCCTCTCGTCGCTTTTAGGATTGATGAAAAAATTTCTTTCCCCCTCTGGGAGCACCGGGCACTCTCCATGCAGCATGCGGTATCGTTAACCTTTTGTACTCACAAAGGGGAGATACTATCTCCCCTTTACTATCTCCGAGATAGTAAGGGTTGCTGACTTTTAGTCAGTAATCATTCGCAAGAAAGAAAGTTTCCAATATTTGGCGCCGTGTCTTATCACAATAATTTTTTCTGAATTCTGGTTCCCATTCTTTTTTTAATAGAATGACTTACAAACTTTCAAATGCATGTTTTGATTTTATGAGTATTATGAATTTTTTAAAACTCTCACAAATGTCTCTTTTTAAGTGAATTTTAAAGTTAAAAATAACTAACAGTTTTAACTAATATTTCAATAATTTTCTCTAATAAACTTTGCCACCATATAAAAACGTTGTTTTTAAAAACGTTGGTTTTTATATCGAATTATTCCAAATGAACGATACAGAATTATAAGCAATATATGAATTCAAAGGAAATGGAAGTGTTTTTATCAGTGTTCGATATGCCTTCCTTTTAGTTACAAGTATGAAACTGACATTATACGTGTAACTAAAAGAAATTATATTGAACACTTGCAAAAAACACTTTCATATTTTCCCTTTGCTTTCATGTATAGCTTAAAATTCTGCATCGTTCATTTTAAAAAAAGTAGCATTTTATAATGGGATGATACATTTTGAATAGTCTATATATAATTCCTGCCAAACACGTTGTAGAGTGTCAGCCGTTATTGATAGTGCAGCAGCAGGATTACATTATTTCAGTTTACATAAATTTGTAAGCAATGCTGATGCAAACATTTTATCTTTTACAAACCCAAAGGAAGAAATCGCATGGGACCAAATCAGGTGATTTAGGTGACCAATCGTATGACATCAAGTAATCTGGTTCACTGCGACCAATCCAACTACGAGGTAGCTAAGAAAGGTAGAAATCTTCTAAAACAGATTTCATGAAATAGCTTCACGAACACACGAGGGACGTCAACTTTTCAAAATATAAAATTTCTGCAACTTTCCTTTGTATTCACGAATTACCTATCATTCTGTGTCGTTTAATTTTAAAAATAGGGAATTTTGAAATCGGATGATTCATTCAATATCATTGTATAATTGATTCATTCCTATTCATTCATAACTCTATTAGAATATATATATATATATATATATATATATATATATGTGTGTGTGTGTGTGTGTGTGTGTGTATATATGTTATTCAATAAATGTAATAAAATTTTCATTGGAAAAATATGAGAAATGAAATATGAAAATCTTTTTAGTAGATCAAAATTGTTTATTATTAAATTTTTATGCATAAAAAACCGAGGTAGAGATTATTCAAATAAAAATTCTTATTAAATTCTACCGTTGATGATTATGATAAAATTTTAAAATCAATACATATGCTTTTTACAAAATATGATGCGTGTTTAAATAAATTGAGTGAGATTATCAATACTGATTTTCATCTGTACAAAAGACGAAGAATGTTTAAATATACCACATTTCATTCGTCAGGGTCAAAAATAAGTATAACAATGTTTTTGAAAATTTGAATTTTTCACAAATATAATATCGTTAACCGAGTAACATTTTATAATCAGTATAATTAGTCACGTGCATTTTAAATAAAGAACGATTAGATGTAGTTGTGCACTAATCCCTTAGAGTAAGATTAAATTAAATTACAAAAGTTGACATTTGCTTTATGAATCGCTTTGAAAAGTTGTGAGTTATTCAAATGTGCAGACATTATTTTATTTAGTATTTCAGTCTTTTGTAAGTTTATTGTTAATACGTTTAAAGTATTTTCCATAGAATTTATTTACAAAGAGATAATTTTGAATAAACTATAAAATGTATTTTGTAATAATGTGCCATATTATTCCATAGACGTGATAAATACTTTGTTAAAATACTTTCTATTAATATATAACTTATTTTGTGACTCGTATTTTCAATTGTAGTGCATTAAAAATGAGAATATTTTGAAAATGTAAAGCTTTGATACTAACTTTGCTGAAGAGAATAGAAATATCTTTTACATTTTACAGGTCTGTTAGTGATGTTGACTTGATCTATAAAATCTATTTTGAAGTGAAATAATTATGTTGAAATGTTTAATAACAAATTTAAAACTCTCTATTCAGCAGAATAGAATCAAATATATTCACCAATGCAGTTAAATGTCGTGCAGTGAATGCATTGAGATATTTAAAATGGAATGTAAAATGTGTACTCTATTTAGGTAAATATAATTCATGTATAGAGTCAGAACTGGGGTTGACTTGAATTTTTAAAAATTGCTATATGAGCAAGTGTAGAAAAATACGATTTAAAAATATTTTTATCTTAGATAAACTATCACAATATTACTATTATATTCACTAAATTACTATGTAGAGTACTTTTAAGTTTATGGAATTTCTAAATATTTTCTTTCAATAAGTGTTCGTAATTGATATTTCAAAACCAAAGTATTGAAAAAATTCCCTAAATATTTAATCTCATATTTTTCCTAAATTTATTTTTTAAAATGGTTTAACAGACGTATAATAACTAGATTCTATGCCCGAAGAAAGTAGTTTGTAGTATTTTTTGATCCACGATTCTATAATAAAGCGGTAGGCTCTTTAGCAAAATCTAATCATATTTAAAATTCAAAAGAATGATGACAAAAGTTTGAAAATATCTCAAAAACAATCTTGTGTAAATCCAGAATTGTTTACACTCTTAACACATAGGGGTTCACAGACGAAAACTTTTAATATAAAATAAATATCATTGTACAAAACTTAAGTCTCAAAAGTATTTAACATAGAAAAGTTCTTTGGTGGATGGGGGGGGGGGGGAACGATTGTTAAATTAAAAAAAAAGTCCTTTTTAAGACAATTTGAAATTTTAATGTTTTGGAACACAATAATAGGACAATTAAATTATCATATTTACGTTTAAAATGAAAATTAATTTGTAAGTAGGCATGAAAATTGAAATAAAAACTGCTCAGAAATACATATATGGCCTTTTTACTTAAATGCATGAATTTATTTTGAAATCTCTAACTTAATTTAATTTTTAATATCATAAATACCCTGAGAAAATTCTACAGTCGAATAATGTTTTTTATTGCAATCTTCTTTACGGAAATTTCATTAAACTTTTTTGTATTGTATAATTTCTACGGCTGTGAGGACATTTGAATATATAATACATCTATCTATAATTGTTAACATCTCTCTCCGTGTACCAGAAAACTTCAGCAGATGTCTTTTAATAATCATAGTTTTCACTTTGCTAATTTGAAGTAAAAAAACCTTGTAAACTTGTAAATGATAAATAGTTTTCTCTTTTTTCAAAAGCTTTTCGTCAGATGTTTATTTTACAGGAAAAATAAAAAAAAAATATAGTTTTTGTTTTTTTTTGTTATTCTCTTGAAAGTAATCACATATCTTATGAAAACATTTTTATTTTTGTCTCGGAAGAGTTCATTTACTTTTCTTCATAAGAAGTTTTGTAAAAAATACTCTACTTTTCTCTAAATGGAAACATGGAAATATTCAAATTCAACTTTATACTGTGAAGGCAAACAATTCCTGTTTGCCTCTTGTGCCATAACTAAACTCAATATATTAACACTAAAAGTCAATCAAAGAGACGTTAGAACAATAAAGACAATATTTATTGGTTTATAGCTAATATAACGACAATTATAAATGATCTCCCTGACAGGGCCTTAACTAGATTAATTCAATCTACCAGTAATAATCTAACTGACTCTTACCACTAAGCCTATCTTGATTTCTAGCATACATTAACCAGCCGATAACTTGTAACAATTCCTGGCTCCCACTTCAACTCCGACTCTGGAACAATTGCTGAACACTAGAATCACTCAATCTCTACCTCTCCATCGCGACTCTCAGTCTGAGTTTATATATTTCCTAAATCTCCTGTTTCACTTCATTTCTACCTGATTTCGATTTACATATTCACGTTTCATTTTTGGTTGGGCAAAGGTTGTTTAGCTAAAGCAATCAATCTTTAAAATTCTTCAAGAATAGTGAAGAGAAAACCGCGAATAGATCAACGTCACAGTACGACAGGATTTTTGAAAAGTACTTTCTATGTACTACCTATAAAATAGCATTAATAATTATAATGTAATTGTATCTGTTTACTGAAAAACGAAGCTAATTTATGTATGCACAGAAAGCAGTTCTCTATTAATCTGTGTTAAACAGCGGTGTACACTATACTAAGGGTAAGGATGTTACGGCCGTAAATCAATCAGAATTTTCCTCTTATTGCCTCACTCCTCCTCACAAGTAGTCATCAATTTTGCTCGTGCTCAGATAAAGTCTTTTTTTTACCCAACTGGCTACAATAAATCTATAATATCTTAGGAAAGTGGAATCTTTACCTGGTACCCACTGTGTTGAGTGGATAACGTCCTTAAACTTCATAGTCAAGTCTTTCCTAAGAAACTGCAACTCAGTTGTTGATTTACGTGCCGTTCGGATTCAATGTTGCTTAAGAAACTATGCTATCCGTTTTACATAGACAGTGTTTTAGTGACGTCATCCACCGCCATATCGATTCTGCCAGATAACGGCTCCGCTTTCCTAGGAATTTATGTTTAAGAACACTTATCCCTCCTGTGACCCAACTGGGATAGTTGCTGGGCCTGGCTGCTTGCCATGCACTGCGTAAGCCAGCAAGCTCAAACAAAAAAAAAATTCATTTTAATCTTAGTTCTTTAATTTTAATTTTTGAATTTTTAAATTCAAAATAATTATAAAAATTAAAATTTATTTTAGTTTCTATTAATAATGTGGAGATATTCCCCTTTTTTTTAAGAAAAAAAGTCCGAAATTTCAGCTATTTCGCCATTTTAAGCCATATACTTTCATCTAAACTTTGAAGTGAAACTTCTGGGTTTTTTAAGCTTTACCAAAAAATATATACATTTTCACCAATATTTTCGTATTTAATTTGATATTTCAGCGAAATAGTATCTCATTGTCCTGATGAAAAGTTAATTAATGAGAAATATTTAATATTATATTGCCTTTACAACTAAAGTTCATCTTAACAACTGCAGAGCGATCAATCTCTCTCGAATACAATTACAATGGACTTAAGTGGTTTTTTATAAAATTAGTTCTTCAGTCTCTTAAATTTGAGACGAAAAAATAATTTATTAAAATTTATGTAAAACAACTTATATCTTTAATAAAAGAAACTTTTTATACTTTAAAGGAATAATTTGCCTAATTAAATAACAGATATCTTAAAGCCGCTTTTCAGCTTAATAACCTTTTTAACCATAGGTATTTTATCATGTAAAAGAAAAAAATGCATTACATAGTTTTGTAATAATTTTTAAGACGGTTATTCTAACATTATGAAGATATGCATCGTAGAATCGTATTACGTTTTTTTAGAAAAAAAAATTAATATTTACTTTGAATTTTCTGAAATTCCCAATGCTTTCATGGAAAAGTATATAATAAAATAAATCACTTTCCTACACAAATAAATTTGTCTTTTATCTTCCATTTATTAAAAAAAAAAAGTGTTTTGTAGTGTATCATGTATTTCCATTCCCTAGAACTCCATATAATAGAAACATATAATAAATCCTTTACAGATTCTAATATAAAAAGAACACTAGAGCAAAATTATTCTAAAGTTGTTCACAAAACTATGATTAAATATGTTGAAAAAAGATATTGCTTGTTATAAGTCAGCTCTAACATTGGTTGATTTTCATCGAACCAATGATTTTTGTGGTTTATTTATGAGGAAAAATATGAAGTGTTTGTTCAATTAGGGTGTTTGTACGAGTTTGTATGTATGTATATATAGTATATGTATATATATCTCGTATGTATATATATATATATATATATATATATATATATTCCATATATTCTCCATACTCCGGGTAAAAAGTAAAAATGAATAATTTTGAAAGTTCAGTAAGCATTTTTTTTTCTAATTCTCATTTACTCGTATTTACAAAAAAAGTATTTTAAAAACATACGACCTAATACGACGTAAAATGATGAATCTCAAAGGACATCGTTGATTCTTTATGTAATTTGAATTGTTGCCGTGATTTTTTAAAAAAATAAGAGCCAGGATATTTATACTATTTTTGATGACCTTTATAATTTCTAACAATTTGTGCAAAAAAAAATTAAGAAAATATAAATGTTATTGAGTTTCCTGATCTGAAGAAATTTGTTTTATATGAGAATTGTAACTTCAACTATTTTGCATTTAAAATATGTGTTCCAGTTGTTTAAAATTACCTATTGTGACGAAAATATGTTTAGATTTTGTTTCATTTCACGAGCTTCTATTTTTTTGTTAATTTATGTTTTTGAATTATTTGATCATCAAAATAACTATACGAAAAGATAATTACTATAGTGACCTTGTTTCTAATAACGAAATTTTTATTTTATTTTTGAAATAAATTCTTATAATTATAAAAAAAAATCTAACTCACACACATATATGATACAATATGAAAAGAAAATTTTCTAAGAAAATTATTAAGACCTAAGACAATTATTAAAGCATCCTAATTCATTATGCATTAACTATATTCAAATATTTGAATTATATGCTATCCCAAAATCACCTTGTTGTCTCATGTTTGATACTTTGAAATATTTGCTTAAAAATGCAGTTCAATTATTCATTTGCTCATGAATATATTAGAATTATTTTCTTTGAATTTTAGTAATATAACATTGATTATACAAACACTCAAAATCGTAATTTCTTTTATTTTCGATTTAAAAAGCTATATAGTAATGTCCATTCTTTAACATCAAACACTCTCAATCAAACTTTCAAGTTTGTTATTATTTCCGTAGGAAATTGTGTTTGTGGTGGATATGGTAAATGACACATTGAAACATTCGCTGAAACATTTTTACTAAATTCACCTTCCATTCCTAACAAAGGAGTCAGTTTTCGAATAAATTATTGAGTATAAAGGTAATAAATAAACCATGTGGAAGAGGTTAAATGGAAAGCTTCAACATTCAAACCACAGGAAATAATTTAACCATTATTATAAACGATTATTGGAAATGTCAAAATGGAACAAAGCTAAAATGTTGTTAGCAAGTTTCTCAAATAATGTCATGAAGCATTTCAACAATTTAGTGTTGAAAATAACTTATATCGTTTTACATATGATAAAAACATCATAAGACAAGAATTTTTAAGTAATATTCAAAGAATTAAAGGTAGGTATATTGAGAGAACAAAACAGTCTACAGTCTTTATAAGATGTTTAAAATTTTCCAACACTCCGCAGTTAAAAATAAGACTTCGATTTTGGGAAAAATAATTTATTCAAGTACAATTTTGTCATAGCGAGATCAATTAACAAAGTAAATCTCAAAAGAGAACAATAATAAAAAATTATGGATATAATTTTATCGGACAATAAATGAATAAACGAGTGCAATATTAAAATTTAAACGCCATAAGATGTATTGCTTTTAATTTTTGGAGTCTTAAATATTTATTTGAGAGAGAGAGGATTTAATAATTTAATTATCTATTATATCCCATTCCGTAATTCAAAAGTAAAGAGTTCATTTTATTTCCTGATCCAATTCCAAAATTATCCTTTTATTTATTAGATACTGTGCTAATAAAATTTGTTTAATCCGCTTTCCCACGGTCGTAAATTTGTCAGAATAATTCCTATTAGACTATCAGTCTATAGTTGAAATTCCCCATAATCCCTAATCCTGTGCCACGTGTTCTATTACGTCTATTATGGAAAATTCCAAAAATAAAAATAAAAGCAGGAAAAAATTCTCTCTCTTATGTGATTTTCTGTAATCTTCATAAGGTCTCTCGCTTCGGTTTTGGTGGCCGAAGCCGGGCTAAGTTCTTCAGAAAGTAAAGTTCTCTCTGCTAGAATGAATAAATAATCGTATTATGAAAAATGGACTGTTCATTTCAAGCAGGAATCCATAATGTTATACTAATATTAAAACAAATGTTTAATATCTTTCACACACACATATATAGTTATATATATATATATATATATATATATATATATATATATATATATATATATATATATATACAGGGTGATTATAATTAAAGTTAAAGTTTCAAAGCGCTGTAAAAAAAGAACGACTGTTCAGAATGACGTCAAATTTGAACGGAATATTATTGAAGAAGGTGGCATAACGACTGTTCAGAATGGCATAAGGAAAGAAATAGCTCCAAATTTTAGCAACAGATGGTGCTGAAAGCGTCAGAATATGTAAATAAAAATACCTGTCACGAGTACGACTAATTTCAGTTGTTATAAAAACGCCGGGTACACAGCTTTTTCTCGTTTTGCGTCTGAGAAGTTCGCCATGACTGTCTCATTGAAGGTCCGCTCTTGTAAAGCTTTTTTACAAGAACAATGACTATGCACCAGTAGCTCAGCAGAAATTCCGGACACTCAAGGGTATTAAAAAAGGCGATGGATTGATGATTGCAAATGGTTTGGAGAAAATGATTGAGAAATTTCAAAAGACAGGTTTTTTTTATGTCCAATCTGGTAGATGGGGGAAAAGAATTGATTCGACAGTCGTTGAAGAAGAAGCAACAACAGTGCAGAAGGAATCGAACGTTAGTGTGCAACCGTGGAGTGCTCGGGGAATTGCCCGAACATTGGACAGCCTGCTGAGCACGGTGCATAAAATTCTATGAAAACTCCTTCATCGCTATCCTTACAAAATTAACCATGTGCAGGAGTTGTTTCCTTCTGACCTGCGAGCAAGAGAGAATTTTGCTTTAGAATTTCTTGCTCGTATAGAAGTGGACAACGAATTGCCGTGGAAAATTATGTGGACAGAAGAAACCCATTTCCATCTGAAAGGATATGTCAGTGCAAAGAATTGCCGAATATGGGCAACAGAATCCACTCGCAAATCAACTAGTACCACTCCATCCTGCAAAGGTCACTGTGTGGTGCGGGCTTACGGCATCATTTATCATAGGGTCATATTTTTTGAGGAGACGGGTGCTTTCGATCCTGTTACCGTTACCGTCACTGGACAGCGCTATGAGTGTCTTTTGCGCAATCACGTCATTCTAGATCTTCGACAACGTGGATGTGAGGATGGAATCATTTTTATGCAAGATGGCGCTCCTCCGCACATTGCAAATTCAGTGAAGCAGCTGCTGAAATCGCATTTCGGAAATGTTGGAATTATCATCCGTCATTTCCCTACAGCCTAGTCGCCCCGATCACCTGATCTTGAGTTCTGGCAGTGGAACTATCTGAAATATGTTGTGTTCAGTGCCTCAAGATGCTCATTTAGGATATCATATTGTCGTTTATATATTAACATGCTTTGATCTTTACACACACTTAGTTGAACTGAAGGCACGCATTGCGAACGCATTCTGACCCCAGAGACACATCGATCAGTTGTGGAATATGCGGTTTCTTGATTTCATCTTGTTGCACACAACGGTGGACAGCATACTGAACATGTTTTGTTCCAGTCTCACGAAATTTAAAAACCGATTTGATGGAGGCTTTTTATGCAGTTTTTGGCTTCAGGACAGTTAAAAAATGATTTTTCCCATCCGATGTGATATGACCTTGCCTTGGTTTATGGACTTACGAGACCAACAATATCACACCTGTGCAGTCATGCACACTGAACAATTGGTTTAACGTGTAACTTACACCTTAGTCGTCGTTTTACGATTCATTTGTCATTTGTAATCGAACTCTTTTAAATTATGATGCTTACAGCGCCATCTGTTGCTAAAATTTGGAAATTTTTCTTCCTGTGCCACACGTTTTCCCCCTTCTTCAATAATATTCGTTTCAAAGTTGACGTCATTCTGATCAGTCGTTCTTTTTTTACAGCGTTTTGAAACTTTAAATTTAATTATAATCACCCTGTACATATATATAATATATATATATATATATATATATATATATATATAAAACCTTTACTAGTAATAAAAATTAGTATGGTATCAGTTATCACTTGAAACATTCCACTTTAATATTCTATGCAACAATTGAAAATATTTTCAAAAGACTAAAAAGTTTTTTTAAGAAGACTTGACATTTTATTTAAAAAAATATTAATATCATGTTGCTAATAAAGTAACTCAGACGCTTTCGACAGGAAACAATAAGCTTATTTTATGCTCATTCTTAATTATCCTCACTTTTCTAATTTAAAATCAACGGATGTCACATTTTAACATTAAAATAAAAGTATATTTATATATCCCTTTATCAAAAAAAAAAATCACATTTATATACGTTCATCACTATCTACTAGCAATTCATAATCAATAACTGTAATCATGTTTGCATAAGTCGTGTACTTAATTTTAGGTTTATCTTGAAACAATTCTATCGTATTTATATTACATTTTGTGGAGAATTTAAAAATAATGACATTCTATACACTGAGCATCGTTAAAATTTTAAAAATTTCAACTTGATAAAATAAATGTGCATTTTATTTTCAGCATTTAAATTTTCGTTAGTTTTCATTCAAATAATGTGCAATATATGAAATTTGTGAGTGTTTATTAGAAGACAGAGACACAGTGAAAGAGAGATTGAATGAAGAGAGAGAGAGAGAGATTGAATGAAGCTTCTCATTTTTTAATGCAAAATTTGTAGAGTTTTGAGGCCTCATTTATCTTAAATGTAACAATACACGAGGGATATTCCGAAAGTACGTTTCGGAATTTTTTTTTCCTTGAGGAAAATTTATTGAATAAAAATAAACTATGTCATCATGAACTATATACCATGCATTATTTTTCGACATAGTGGCAATTGACATTGATACATTTGTCGTAACTTGCAATCAGTTTGAAGAAACCACTCTGGTAAAACTCAGTGACTTGCGATTCAAGGAATTGTAGCATAGTCTGCTACATCCCATCATTGTTTTGGATGGACCTTAAAACGACTATTACATAGTGCGGATACTATATCTGACACCATTATGCACCTATATGCTAACATCATTCCTGCAATCTAGCAACGTGATTTTCATTCGTATATGTGGAGGGACACAATTTTCGATCTACATCCTCTACATTCTGCATTCTTTCACTGAACGTGTAACAGCAGCTTCTAACCACTTGATGAGACTGGACTGTTCACCGTACATGGTCAGTGAGCGTTCATGTATGACTAGTCCCACATGTCCATTAACACCGAATAATAGCAAACACTTGCATTGCCGACCACGTTGTCAGTTACGTCTTGGGCACGCTGGTCAGCTGCTACTCTCTTTTCTTCGCCGTTCTACACTTGAGTCATTCTTCCTGCACTGACGCTACTTCCACCATTAAACCAGCAATGAGCATAGAATCTTATGTGGATACTATGTGCTGTTTCAAAAAAATGACTTGACTTTCGGAATATCTCTCATTCTAATGAGTACACTAGTTTAATAAAGGGCAAAAAAGCACCAGCGGGGTTGAAATTAAATAGAAGAATTTATAGATCCATATTTTGTTCTTTTCCAATCTAGAAATTTAAAATGTTCACAATTATTTCTAAAATCATAGTTGCCAGATTAATTCCTTAAGTAATTACAACTTTAAAATGTATATATTTATTTTCAAAAAGTTGAATGCATTTCAGATTTCATTGATATTCATTATACTTTAAATGTATGTTACATAATACGATATTTTCATCTCATGAACACTTAACCCTGTAAAGAATTCTGCAAATGAATATTTCAGTTTTAGTACAATTATAAAATGAATGTTGCAGTGAAATTCATTTAGCAGATATTTTTATAATTATAAGTCTAAAGATTGATAAATGAAATTCTAGAATTAAAGGTATTATAATAATATATTTACTTGCTTTTGTCCTCATGTTGTATTCAGATATTTTAATGGAAATAGAAAATTAATTTATATTCTGCATTAGATCATCATAAAAATAAATATTTTCTCTCGATAAAAGGTTATTTCTTGAAAAGGTTATAACTACATTTTCAAATATATTATTTATATATATTGCAATAAATATACATAATGTTCTGAGAAATAAAAAAAAAATAAGAATAATTCTACCATAATTCCAAACTTAATTCCAACTATTTGCATTTCACATAGTGGATTGAGTATTCAGCAGAAACAAATAGAATACCAGATAAAGTTATTATGAATAAATTAAAGAAAATAAACTTTCATGGAAGATAAATAGAACTTTCTAAGAAATTCATATATTTTTATAAATTGAAGAATGTAAAATGAATCGTTAATACCGATGAAGCTTCTTACTGAATTAAATCTAACTCAATTTAAGAATGTTGAACATTTAAATTATTTCATATAATAATGTCTCTACAAGAAGGAATAAAATACATTTCCCATTCCTCTTCGATATGGATAGTATTCTTCATATTAATACGTAATAAATATTTAGTGAATGATAGTGATTTAGAAGAAACAAATATTAGAAGAGTTCCCTTTTCTGCACCGATTAAATTTGAAGGCAATATTAGTAATTACAATAATTATGTAACCTAGACTTAATTCTTAAGACATATGAAACCTTAGAACTCATAGAACACTTGAATTTATGCAAGACACTAAGAATGTAGTTTTTTAACTAGATATATTAACAAGAGTCCAAACTTCAGAAGAAAAATAAAAGTACGCCTCAGATAAGCAAAACAAAAAAAGCATCAGAAAATGTTTACATTTATGCATGATTGATTATTATTTCTAACGTCTTAATAGAAGGAATCACGATTACTATTGGTGATAAATTTCGTGATGTTGTACCTCGGTCCAATGACGAGGATGACACCTAGCTTACATCTCCCTCTCCAGACTCCAACACCGCATTAACGGGACCGCGGCAGATTTCATGCGTATCAACCCAGCTACATGGTGGGTCTTCATTCGTATCAGACTGAAACTCACAACTCAACGGAATCAGCTCTGGCCGTGAATCCGCGTCTATGACCACTAGGCAACTACGGTTACAGTAAAAGTAAGAAGTTGCTGGTAAATAAACTTGAGAACCTAGAAACTAATTTTAAATAGATATGTCGCAATAAAAACAAAATCCATGAAGGAATAATAATCCATGAAGGCTAGTGATAATTATGTTTCAGAATTAGTGCAATTTTCAGCATGAATATCATTCTCGATTGCTTCCAACAAAGCTTTTAAAAGAAGTGAGCATGGTATTCATTTCAGCCATTTGATTATTGAAGTTTCATTCTCGAAAACTAAAGAGGGAAGAAGTTTAATCAGTAGAAAAAGAACAAAATTATACTTACAAAATAAAGCAACAAAAAATTAAAAATGTTAACTTTCACATGTTTTATAAACTAAAGAATCTCGTCACAGTTGCTTTGAAAACATTAAGTATAATAAACTGTATCATGAAACTAAATAATCAACCTATCTCGACAATTTTTACAGCAGAACTCTTATGATCATTATCGTCGTTCCTTAATTATTATTTAATAATAATATTATAGGAATATCATTCTTATTTGTAAAGTAGATGGATGGATTCAAATATAACCACTTTTCAACAAAAAATATAAAGTTTAAATATTTTCCAAATCACAAAAAAAAAATATTTTTAATTCAGAATTATGAAATTGAACTTTTTTATTTCACAAACATAATTTTGTTCTTATTTTAAAGATCTCAAATGATCAGTTTGAAATAAAAATTTGATTAAAGAATTAAAAACATTGGTATTTCACTTTAAAATAAAGTTATCTTGATCAAATCTGTTTTCAGAAGCACAAAAATAGAATCGTCTGATTACTGTACATTTAAAAAAATGGCGAGTTTAATTTTGGTACACTGTAGAAAAAGCATTGCGTTTTGTTTTTCTGAGTCTATTAGACTAAGTGTGCCTTATGTTCATTCTATGAAGGACAACTCATATGCATTTTTCTATTTCATTTTGAACCGACTTTTTGTACAATCTTCTTTCAGGTTTTTCGATACTATTTGGCTTTTCACCAGCAGCAAATATTAATTTCTTTATTGATACAAAGATATTCTTTTTATCTTAATATTTCTTAGATGTTTAGCCAGCTGTTTCCCAAAT
Source organism: Nephila pilipes (assembly GCA_019974015.1). Taxonomy (NCBI): domain Eukaryota; kingdom Metazoa; phylum Arthropoda; class Arachnida; order Araneae; family Nephilidae; genus Nephila; species Nephila pilipes. Next base: position 150,396 of record BMAW01069250.1, on the reverse strand, counting down.
TTCTTTAGAAAAAGGTTGGTGTAAATTTGTTTTGATTGTCAGAAGAATTTCAAGCACGAAATAAATAAACGCATTTATAGTATACAGGTAAGTTAAATTGTGCAATACACACGCAGACAGTCTTCTAGTTCCCATTTGTATGTACACATGGAAGCTAATTTATCACTAATACATACATCGCTTATATTTTTCATTGTAACATGAAATTGTGTGTCTGGTTTCTTATCTTTTTCATCTAAACCTTGGTATCAGGATGTAAAGAAGAATTGTCTATGTATTCTTTTTTCGCCCATATAAAGCAGGAGTCATATCAGATTGTTATTAAGAAAATGAGGAAAACGTTTTCTATTATGTCATATCTGTCACGAATATCTTATATGAAATGCAGACAATCGCGTCATATGATACGCAGACTATCCGAATATATTAAATTTATTTTCATTTGTATATATATGCAAATTAGTGGGATAGCCCTAATTGAACAAATCATGTAAAATATCACTTCCTTATTTTGTTAAGAAAAATTATAATTCTACAAGTCTGAAAAAGTTAAAAACTGAAGAAGTTTAAACTATTTAGGGAATATATAAAATAGATGATGTTCAATTAAAAAACCATAGGGGGACCTACTCCGAAATATACTATAGAAATGGCCCAATTACACGCAATCAGGGTACGAAGATTCAAGAACGCTGAATACAATATTGAATCAAGACTTAATTTTTAAAATAAAGAGTTAATTTCCAAATTTTTAAGCTGTATGTAATTTTCTGAAAAATAAGTATGAATATATTTTTGATTAAAAATCAGATGTGACAATAGTGATATTTTTTAAAGATTGAAGCATTAGAAGTTTCACAATATCTCTACGTTTAGTGTTAGCTCTATATAACTTGGAAGTATATCAATAAAACTTAGATATTTTGACTTAAATGTGGTTAACGTACAAAATTTGCTATCAAACTTTTTATACTTTGCGAAAGAAATATCGAATAATATTATCTACTATTTCTATAAAATCGGCATTAAGAAAACTATTGAGAAGAAATTTAAGAAAACTTATTTCATTCAAAATATCTCCCATACTTCCCTTTAACGTGTTTTAATCATTTCCTTTGTAATAAAACTGAAAAGAGAGAAAAGAAAAGAAAATGGAAAATTTTCTCAAATTTTTTTGGACGAGACTCAATACGTACTCTTCTGTAATGTAAATTCTAAAGGCATGTAATGAGGGAGTGCAGCTTATTTCGATCCTTTTTACTCTGAAGAGCATATTACAATATGGCCTCTGTGTGTTTCACGAAAGCGAGTAGAATCGCCTGATGCTAGATCATCCAGTTTCTCAAGTCAAAGCAAATCTTCTTGAATATCATTCAGTTTCTTTATGGACATTCGTCACGACACGGAGAAGCTGCTCGGAGATTTGGGCCATCATAAGAGACTTTTAAAAGAGAACGTGATTAGGAAATTTTTCCGTAATGTAATACCTGTAAAAGTGGTTTGAAGATATCAGCTTGTTTTTCGTTTGGGTTTTAAAGAAGGCAATAGAAAATATTGCTGATTTTTTATAAAAGATAAGGTTTAATTGCAACAATCCACTACTTCTACCACGACTGTTGTGCCATAATACAGTCAAATATAACTAAGTCAATAATCTATGCAAGAACACACCAGTCAAGACTAACACAACTATTTATTTATCAGTTACTGTAATTTAATGCCTAAGGAGTTTTCGCTCTCTTTGGGGGGCCCTGGATTAATCTATCTATTGAAATATTATTACAATAATATACTCTTACCAAAACCTTTCCAATCGAGATTACTTTAATTTACTAAATCCTCTGCGACAATTACCACCAGCAACAACTCTTGATATCATCAATCTCTTATGAGCAATACACTCAGCGCTAATCCCACTCGTCCTCTATCCTCTAAATTTTCCTTTGCTCATATACCATCACATCTATCTCACTTTATTTCCACCTGCCTCTAATTAGCATAATCCCCTTTCCTTTAAGTTGGGAAGAAATTGCTATTTTCAGCAATCAATCTCAACTAAAATCTTCAAGGTTAGTGAAGAGAAAATCGCGAATAGCACAACGTCCTATAATAAATAGAAATAGTATAAGAAAACAAAAAAAAAATTACGATGAAAAAAGAATTATATAAAACATTTTTTTTAAAATAAAAGAGAAAAAAAATCTAAATTTTTATTAAAACTCCATTTGTATACCCAGAAATTTCAAACTGATAATTGTATTATTTTTTATTTCTAATGTAATAAATAAATTACTAATTGCTTTTATTTATAAAAATATTGAATAGATATATTTACGAAATGTCTTGTATTTCAGTAACTATTAATGAAAGCTGTAACTATTATTGAATATAATTCAAAGGTTCTGTTTAGTTCTTTTTATACGTTAATCACTTATTTAAAGAATTTATATTGGTATGAAGTATTTTCAAATATTCAGTGCAATCGTCATAGTTTAGCTATTTACTAAAACATTATAAATAGAGATTAAGTAATGTATTTAAAAAGAAGAACTTTTAATGGAAATAAATACTTTTTAAATTAATATAAAAAGCGCATCTAAACATATTCCCAATTACCAAATATCTTAATATATCTACTTTTAAAGCAACTCATTTGTTGAGTAATAAGCAAAAAAAAAACTTTTTGGAGACAATTCAATATTTTTAAAATCATTGGAAGGACTTTAAATTCATAATAAAGTTTTTTTAAAGTAAATTCATTAATTTTAACTAACATCAAACTGCTCACTTTGAATCAATTTTTATGGAAATGTTATTCACGGGAGCTTCTCTGCAATGCTTATTTCACATTTATATCAATTATGACAAAAGAATTTTTTAAAACAAATATTTCTAATACTTCATTAGCATTAAATTAACTTGAACAAAGAATTTTATTTTCAAGAAAGACCAATAGCCTTTCGATTTTCACACTCTTGATTAAAGAACAACTCTAAAACAAAAACAAAACAAAAAACAAACTATAGCATTTCTTCTAAGGAAAACATCTGAAAAGATCAGAATCTATCACAGGATCCAAATTAAATTATTATACAAAAGCAATACCATGTCAATATATGAGGAAAAAACAGAAATCTAAAACTTCCTTGTCTTAAAAATTCTCCTTATTTTTCTTTTTAAGACTGTGAAAGTTAAAGGATGAAATAAAAGGAAATGCATATGATCAAAAGTGCTTTGAAAATTTACCATTGTATATTTTAGCAACGAATTCTGGGATAATAAAAAGTGTACATAAAAATTTAATTAGTTTTGAAGATTTATTATAATTTCAGAAATTAAATTGAAATTCAAATTATAACTCAATATTTTTTGTGGTATTTTTAATCATGAAAATGCTTTCGGAAAACTTATTTATACTGATCTCCAAATTAAAATGTTTTTGTGCAGTAGTAACATAACATTTTCTTGAGTAAAGAATTAATTTTCAATAGTAAATCAATATTCCTTTAGTTTCAGACTCTTGTCGAAAACTCCGTTCTAAAAAAACTTTAAATGGATGTATTTTATCTATTAAAAAGAATTTTCTACTGGATAAGAAATAATATAAGAATAGAAAAAGCATTATCTAAAGATAAACAGCAGTAGCGTGCTATTTCAGGAAACCATAGATTTATGTTTAAAACTTTTTTCTTATTTTTCTTTCCAAGATTATAAAATTTTATAGATGAGAGATTATGGAAGTTAATTTCATAACCAAAATATATAATGCTTAAGTATTTTTAAAATTTATCAATGTTTTAACAATTTAGAAGAACTGAAAAAAAACCATTTATATTTTGTCAGATTTGCAGTTTTTATTATAATTTCAGAAATTAAAATTCAAGCTGTAAACTTTAAATTAATTTTAATGTTATTTTCATTCATAGAAGTGTTTGAGGATATTTTATTGATGTTCATTTTTTTTTAAGACAAAAAATTTAAAAACACTATTTTTGCACTGAGATGACATTAAATGACTTAAGCAAAGAATCTATTTTCAAAAGCAAATCATATTCAAAAACCTCTTCGAAATAGCCGTTCTAAAAGAATCATAAATTGAAGTAGAAATTTTTTTTCATCAAAAGAATTTCCTACCGAATAAGAAATAAAACTATAAAAAGAAGAAGAAAACTATTCAAAACAAAACATCAGTAGCATACCATTTTAGTAAACCATGGATTTATAACTGAAAAACTTTGTCTCGAATCTTCTAGCTTTTCTTTCAAGCAGTGGAATCCAAAGGATGATTTTAAGATAATTAATTTTCTATATAAAATATATAATGGTAGGAAATATTTCGAAAGTCTATCATTGAATGTACAAAAATAAATAATTTGAAAAAAAAAATGTGAATTTAAAAGATACTTAGAAAAATAAATCAAATTATATTAATATAGAAGAAAAAACAAGTTTAACTAATACAACTGACTTGAAAATTATATAAAACAATATCTTATTCGATATTTTTCAGTTATTATTATTTAAATATTTTTAACCAATAAAAATACAAAAAAAAATAATCACAAATTATTTTTCTATATTTAGTGTAGTGTGTATATTTGTATAATGTAATTTACAATTCGAATGTTTATAATACATTCAATAATTCAAATGCTTGTAATATATTTTTTTATATTTGTTATGTAAGCTGTGTAATTTTCAATCTGTATTTTGAATATGATATATAATGTTTTCTTTACTCAAAATAAATTAAAATATATTTCGATACAAAGTTAATTTTCTTGCATTAAAGAAATAATTCAATCAAAAAAAAGGAAAATTGCAATGATCGTTCAGTAATGAATAATTTAAGATTTATTTTTAATTTAAATGGCAATAAATATGTTTATTTTATTTATTACTGATTAAGAAAACATGCAACAATCAATTAAATCTTAATAAAGATATTATTATGTAGTTTGGACAAGAATAAAATATATTTGAAAAACTTTTTTTTTTGCATATCAACTTTCAGTATTTTAAACACTTTTAATTAATTGAAGTTTTTATTGAATTTTTTTTTAAATCAAAAAATACGTATATTGTAATCCAATCATATTCCCCAAAAAATTATTCAAATAATGATTAAAGCTCAACAGTCTGCGATAGAAAAGGAATGATGATTAAATCTTTAAGAACAAGTGCATAATAATTTACTAGTTGATATGCACAAGTTTATTTTTTAAATTTATTTATCAATTTTCTATTAGTTATTTTTGAAGAAATTTGGAAAACATTTTGAAATGATTAATATAAATAACAAGATAGAGGGTGGTTAATATCGAGATAAAGAATAAAAAGATGCAGAATGATTAATATCCCTAATACAAATTTTCCTTAATAATGGCTTAAGTTTGATCAGAGTCCATTGAAGCATTCAATCTTAGAGTTTTTTTTAAAAAAATTTATTAATGTTAATTGTATTATACAAAGGAAGAAAACATATTTGAGTCTTAATTTTTGATAAAGTTGTATTTATAAGTTGTAATTAAGATATTTGTTTTATACCCTAGAAGTTGTAAGCAATACCAATCAAAAAAATTATTTTAGATGATATTTCTGACCGCTCTCCCTTACTTATTAACCATTTTTCCTAGATGGAATAATATTCCCGAAACCTTTTCCTCGTAAGAGATATGTATTTTAATGAATTTCTTAAAGCCATTCTTTTTTTGAATTTATTAATAAAGTAACGAACCCAAGTTAATTTTTGATCCAGATCAAATTTATACTAATTGAAGAAAAGTTTTGTTTGTGTTTTGGAGCAGCGTAGCGCAAGGACAAATGGACAAGATTAAGGAAATCTGATTTTCTAAAACTATGGGTTATGAGGGTATGCACCTCGAAGCGAAGTCATCGAAATTAGTAGTAAATTTTTTTTTTAAATCCAATTTTGTATCGATTTTTCTTATTTAAGTACACTTTTCTGCTTAGAATTTGACGGAAACGTTGTAGGATTAAGGTTTTAGCCCTATTAAATGGACTGATTTTGCTTACATCATCTATACTAATTTGCTGAGTTTTGGCTAATTTTTAAATAGGCACTGAAAAGTTTAAATTTTCCATTATACTCTTATTTTTATATCTTTCATTAGAAATCTACCAAAACAAATGGCTCTGTAATCATACAGTGTATAGAACGAACATTTGGGGAAATAGAGGAACGAAGCAAAAACACCAACCGGATTACATATACGTTTTTAATTACACAATCACTGAGCCAGTTTGGGATTTTTCGCCTTTTTTCACTCCACTAAAAAATATTGCATAGCATGAATATTACATTGTTTGACGTAATGGTCTATCTTTGCTTACAATAAATTATTTTTCAGTGAGTTTGTGTGACATTCATTTCATTTCATCATTTGTTTGTTTTTATAGAGGTATAACGATTCTTTATCGAATGATTGATCCCAAAAAAGTAATCTTTCTAAAATTAAATTTTTTTCCTGGCCTTAATTTACAGATTTGTCTTTCCTATGTTATCTGCAAAATCATTCATTCGTTGGATTACTTTTGCAGTACAATGAAAATTATTTATATTACTAAATGATATCTACGTTTTAAAAATTTATATCGTCGTAAGGCAGCTAGGGCCTGAAGCGGCATTAAAGACCTTTTATGCATGCTATTGGGGTTGTTAGGTTTTATTTTAAAAATTCTTTCCTGTTAAGAACAGATAATGAGATCGTTACTTTTATGCATTTGTATGCTCTTTGAAGCAAAATTTATTCAATTTGTATGAAATATATAACAGTTCTCTTATGATTCGTCTTAAGCCGCTAGCTAATAGTTGATTGATGGATTCTACATAATTAAATATTTACTAAAAATAATTAAAAACCAAATTTAAAAATAATAATAACCTATAATGAATAATCACTAAATAATTTATCAATTTTTGAAGTATATAAACCTACTAAATTTGATAGATCAAAGACTTTTAAAAATTAAAAGATTTTATACTATATATATATATATATATAATGTTGTAATGTATTATTTATTTTAAGGATGTCTGTTATACATATGGCTTTGGAGATTACTCCTCCCCCCAATTCCCACACCGGAAATAAGCTGCGAAAGGGCCTACTACTTGAAGTAACCCATTTCCCCCTGTCCCGAAATCGACGATCACCAGCTTTAGGTGTGCACCACAACGGAAGTAGTAGTGAGGCTGTTTCCTTTCCTCCTGCAGTACGTGGATGAAAATAAACAAGTAGAGAAGGCGAGACGAAGCAATCGACTTAACTCTAGAAAAAAAAAAGGGCAAGACTTATAGACACACTTGATCGGTTGACGAAAAAAATTGGGACCGACTCATTCCCTTGACGTTTTTCTGCTCGATTCTTCTTTAATAGTGACGGATTAGTATTCCCCATTATAAATACTTGTGTAATATTTACTAATAAGCATTAATTAAATTTAATTAATTATTTAAAAACTTGTTCTTATTTACAAGTGGTAAATGCACTCTCACACAGTCACCACAAATATTACTTATTTATGACATTTGCAAATTTACTCTTGTAAAGAACGGGTACTCCAGTTATTTCAAATATAATTAATGAATAAGAATATAATTATATACAGAATGAAACTCAAAACCTAAGACAAACTAAATCTTAATATTTTAATATTTTTCCTTAATATCATTTAATTTTCAATTACTAGAAATGAGAAATGTCAAAATAGTAAAATATAGTTAAATTGAGCAGAACAGCCGTGTAGCTTTATTATGCTTTCCTTTAACATCAAGTAATCATTTCTAAGTCATAAAATAATTTTCCTTGTCTTTTATTATGTGCTTTTTAAAATAATTGCTTTATTACTTTTCATTTTTTCAACAAAAGAAAATGCGCTTTTACTTTTTAAAATTTTCTTTCCTTTCCTTTCTTTATTTTCTCTCGCTTTAAATTTTCTTCCTTTATATCTTTTAACTTTTGTTTTAATTTACATTTATTATTTTTTTTGTCTTGTAATAGCATTTTTAGCATATCACTGTTATGAAAAATTTTTTAACCTTGATATTCTGTGATGTAATACAAATAGATATATTATTTCACCTAGAATTTGTTACGTAACACATTCTGATATACAGCCAATTACGAACTTAATTTACAAAGTATATTATTACATTAAATGATTTCTTTAAATTATTATTGGGTTGATTCAAAGTACTCTCAAGAAATAAGGGGTCTCAGGACCCTTAAACCTCAAAATTTTTGATTTTTTGAAAGAAAATATACGTTAGAGCCTCATTTGTTCTGAACATTTTGGTACCAAAATTATAACAATGCTTCGAAAACTATCAGAGTTATCGAGAAAAAACTAAACTCTTATTTGAATTATTTTATAGTTATTTTTCAACATTAACTTAAAAAATTTTTTAACTTGCGCGCAGGATTTCGCAGAAACTATTTAAGATATCAGTGTGAAATTTTATGTACATATTCAAGAAAGGTTTCTTTACGACTTATACACCAAATTTTAAGTAAATTTTTTACAGAAAATCTTTTATATGAATTTTAATTCGATTTTTTCTGAAAATTTCATATTTGTTTAATAATTGTATTTAAAAAAATGTTTTTTCCTCTAAATTTCTCAAAAAATGTGTATAACTTTAAAATTGAACTTTTTTTACTAGGTAACATCATTTTTATAAATTTTAATCTATAACATACTTCAGAATCGTGCGCGCAGCAAAATATAGATTTTCTTAATTTTGAAAAAATGTCCAATTTATTTTTCATTATAACTTTTTAAAAATTTCTTTAAATCTTATGAAAATATAAGAAACAAATGTAAATAAATATGAATATTATTTGGTAAAAGTTTCAATTGTCTGCTTTGTTTCATTGGTAAATTATAGTGTTTTGAAAAATGATATTTTTTTCGATGCATGGATAAGCGTTAAGAGTCCTGAGACCCATTAGTATTTTTCTATCAAAATAGATTAATGCCTTACCTTATTTTATAAGTTATGAATTCAAAACGATGGATCGAGTTTAATTATTCAAAATTGCAATACGATTGTTAGACTGCTGCTTTTGAGTTAAGTCCTTTAAATTGTTATTTTCTTAATTTGGCTTATTGCTTCACATTTTTGAGGCCAAACAATATCGAATTGTAAATATTTTATACTTCTTTTATTTCAGTCATTTTTTTTGCCCCCTTACAATACAAAACTTATGCATAAAATCAGTACATGTTCCATTATGTGTCGTTTTGTCAAAGACATTAATATTTTTCACTCAATAAATTAAATTAAATATTTTTTTTAAGTTTTTATAAAAACCCTTTTAAAAAAAAATTCAAGAAACTCCAAATATTTCGAGGTACTTTAATACTTCGAAGTTGGTACAATTTTATTCCTTACTGTGTTCCACAACCAAAGTTTTAGCTATTTTCTTATTTAAACGAGAAAATATTTTTTTATACCTAAAATCTTTTCAGGCACTGCTGCTTTATAATTCAGAAAACCACCGTTCATGATAGCCTTAAGCTATCCATATACAAAAATATATAAATAACCATTTCATAATCAAAACAAATGAGCAAAATTTCATCGTAATACAAAAAGAATCTCTATCTTAAATCCAAAATTCCTTGTTAGATCTTCTCCAAGCACTTGCATTTTAAATTCAAATCTTGATAAATAATTGGATAAATTGCAAAAGGAAAGCAGAGTCTCCCCACCCTCTTTCCTATAGGACTTATCTTTCACCGATAACTGCCTGATTTTCATATCTGATGTAATCTGTGTAGAGCATTGGAGTGCGAAATCGGAAATGAAAAGGAACCAACGACAGCCACTGAGAGATTCCTCCCATGCAAATCTCTGGCAATGCGAGCGTGAAGTCGTCTTGACGACCCTACGATAGACGTCGGAAGTGTTAAAAGCCGCTAGTGTAAGATGGTAATCTCTGCCGATGACAGGAAATCGAAGGAAATTCTATTAAAGTTTCTGAGTGTGTGCTCGTGGCAGCTCTCGAGGAATCTAGTTGATAAGAATAGCGGTTCTATCGAGCGGCTCTAAGGAACCGGAAGCAATGGAGAACTCGTAACTTTTTGACATTTTGAGGAGAAAGGTAACTTTTCTCTCAGGAAATTTTGCTGGGATAAAGGAAAAACCTCTAGTGATGTGTGTGATGCTTGATCGGGGTTATTACTTAGAGTTATGGCTTGCGATAGTAAATTATTTTGGTATAAGTAATAATTTTATATAAAAAATAGTAAGATTCGAAATTTAGAAAAAACGTTTTAATATCAGGATCATGAAATCGTTTCTAATTCAGAAATATTGTTATATTTAATCAAACAATATATTCTTAGAGAGTAAAAAGTTGGCCCGATATATGCCATATATGACACTGAAGGTAATTTTTTCAGTGATGTAGCACTGAATAATTATCTTGTAATACAATATATTATTTTCAGTTTCAGAGACAAATATTCATAATACAAAGAAGTAGCTTGTGAAATATTTAGAAAACATGTTTATTTCAAACTGAGAAAATTTTGAAATAAAATAAATGAGTTTGAAAAAAAAATTGTGCATTGCTTATGCTGTGAATGTTATCACAAAATATTTTTGACACTGTAAAAATATCAATAGTGATCTGCAATTCTTACTGCCTTTAAAATAAAATAATATACCAATGATGTAATATTTTTAGTAGTAGGTCAAGTAACGTAACAATTATTCACGAAAATTCTGACGATGATTCTTTATCATCACAAATTTGTTCGTTTGATTTTTTAATATCAAATTTGCAATACTCATACATTCCAAGCAAATAGATGTTGATACTAGCACTAATTAAAGATATAATGTTCCTGTCGCGCGCTCGCGTTACCTCTATTGTAAGAAAACATACGTTTACATTTTAAAGAATTTCATTCGATACAAGATGAAATTTTTCAGTAGTAATGGAAAAAATTTTGCTTTAAGTATACATGAATAAATATATAGCAAAAATTCTTTAAATTGACATTTGAAAAGCAATATTTCCTCGGTTTATCTTTCTTATCAAAACTGTACAGAAATAATCAAACTATATTAACCAAGGAAAATAAATATTGTTATGTAATCTTATAATTTTAAAAAAGTCTCGAGATAAGCAAAGGTAAAGCATGAGACAAAAAAATGCAACTATTTATCATAAATTTTTGCAATCGCCAATTGGTATCCAGGAACCTGTTTCATCTATTTAAATTTTACATGCAGTATTATAGAAAAGGAGAAATGATTCTTTTCCTTGAAAATCATATGCATACTTTAGGCGGTTACAAGTAGCCTCTCGAATAAATTCAAGGACATAATGATTTTTATTTTTATTTATTATTACTTTTTGCCTTATCTATTGTAGTAGTTCGCGTTATCAATTCAATACAATTAAATATTGCGTATAAAATTAGCATTAAATTACATACTGAAGGCTTTTAAAAATCTTGTGTATTTAATTTAATGTTATTTATATTCAAAACAAATTTAATTATATATTACATACATAATATTATTCTAGTTCAAATGAAAAAAAATCCTTTTTTTTTTTGGTTGTACAGACATAATTTTACATCAAAGTCAATAGATCAACAGAAAAAAGGAAGATAATATTTATATAATTATTGGTTATTCCTTTAATTTATTCAGCTACATATATGCATGTGTATGTTTTTTTAGAATTTTATTTTTTTATTCAATAGATAAATCTAACGCCTTGTTTTTTAGTTAAATTAAGTGTAAATTTATGAGTTACAATTTCTGGAAGGTTCCTGTTTAGATTATATGTAAATTAATAGAACAAAATTTTGTTCGAAGTAACTTTATCAGTTTGCATAATTATTAAGCTGGTCTTCGAAATGTATACAAATTCATCGTATTTCGGATATGTTTCGTAATTTGAAAATTTATTGAAAATGAATGCAAATTAGTACGCAAACTGGAGTTTTAATTAAGTCTCAAAAACAAATTTACACCGTGTATGGACCATCAACCACAATAAAAACAAAAATGAGTATTAAATTGGAAGTGTGATTTCTGACATTAGAGATTGTATAAAACAAAAATGTCGATAACAAAAAAACAAAATTGTAGACAATTTTTCTTTCATAAGTGTAATGTATTACTTTAAACGAAATACAGTTATCAGGATGAGTTAGATGAAGAAATAATTTTTTTTTCTTCATATAAGCTTTCTAGCAAACCAAAAAAATTCCATGGCACAAAACAAACACTCAAGTTACAGTTACAAATCAAAAGATACAATGGATCAGATCGCAGCTGAAAATGCATATTTTAGCCTGTTAGGTGGAAAAGTATGAAGCGAAACCAGTTGGCTAAATGTGTAAAAATATTTTTCGAGTAGAACAAACAAATTATTAATTGAAACTCAATATCTGTTACATACACTACTCAGTGTTAAATATTCAAAACAGAATATATCAAAATATAATCTGGACTAACTAATAATAAAAATACGAAATAAATGTAAACAAGACAAGAAATAAATACAATTTTATCTGTAGAGACGTCCACAAATATTTAAGAAATAGTAACGAAACAACACATCCCTTGCTATTGGGATCCTCTATCCAGTCTAGTTGGTCAAATATATGCCATAAATGTATTTCCTTCTCTGGATTTTTTTTTATTTCTTCATCACCGAATAAGAGATAGAAAAAGAACGAATGAGATATCCAACGGCAGGTTCCGATATAAGGAAGTGTGGTAAGATAGTGAGAGACATGAGATGAGAAGTTGTGCGAGAAAAAGAAAAATGACCCTGATAGTAATAAATCTTCTTTGCCACTATAACTGTGTTATTGTATCGTAATAATAATTCTACATTCGATAACATCCAGATAAATGGGCTGGAGAAAAAATTTAACAAATGATTCCTCCGCAGGTAAAATGTTGTATTTCTCATAAGAATAAATATTTCTTTGAACTGCTCACAAAGCATGCATTTTTATAACGAAATTATTTCAACGGTTTCATGCACAATATTGAAAAGAATGATATTATCTATTCTACATTACTTCATTTTTAAACACTGTAGGAGACTTGATTGAAAAAAATAACGCTTTTGAGGTCATAGTTGTTTTATTCTTTACCCGATTCTTACAATTCTTACTGAACTTGAAATATCTTTACATGTATTTTCAATGTAATTCACTATTAACTTTTTAACATAGCTCTCGTCCCTTTCCCGTGCTTAAGCCAGCATGTAACTGATAGAGCAAACCCGACGGAGAAGAATTTCAATGGTTGTTACCGACGCTAGACTTTAATGGCAACATTCATCTGGTTGTCAAAACGATAGTGATGTCCCTTACGGGGCTGTTTCAACTGAAGTAAGAAATGAGGATCGTAAGGTGTAAAGTCAGGTGCGTGACGCCTCGTTGCTTCAAACTCGTCTCCGTGTGGTCGTCACCTTCAATTCTCAGCCTAACTACAAAATATTAGAAGTAAGTAGATAAATTCATTGCATTGAAAACGCGTAGATTTCAGGTACAATAAGAATTTTGAAAATAAGGTCACAAAAAATATGACTGCTAAATTCATAAAAAAAATTCATTACCAGAGGAAAAAAAAGGCTTAAAAAGTTCTTTACGGAGAAAATATAAGTAGATTTCAGGTATAATAAAGATTTTGAAAGTAGGGTCCCAAATAAAAATATTTACTCCTAAGTGTATGAAAAAAATTCATTGCATAGAGCAAACATGTAGATTTCAGGTACAATAAGAATTTTGAAAGTAGGGCCACAAACAAAAAAGTTACTCGTAAGTTCATTACATAGAGTAAAAAAAATATTAAAAAACATTCATTACGTACAGGATACATGTATATTTCAGGTTCAATACGAATTTTGAAAGTAGAAAATAAATAAAAAAAAATGTAACTCGTAAGCTCATGGAAAAAGTTCATTATATAGCAAAACATGATCATTTCAGGTACAATCTCAATTTTAAAAGTAGGAACACAAGTAAAAAAAGGTTACTAAAAAATGAAAAGAAAAAAGGTCATTACATATAGAGTAAAAATGTTAAAAAATTTAATTACGTACAGGATACATGCAGATTTCAGGTACAATACGAATTTTAAAATTAGGAATACAAATAAAAAAGTTACTCGTAAGTTCATGAAAAAAGTTCGTTACATAGAGAAAAAATATTTTAAAAAATGTTCATTACGTACTGGATACATGTAGATTTCAAGTACAATAACAAAAAACACAACAAAAAAAACGGGTACTTGTTAGTTCATAAAAAGTTCATTACGTAGAGAAAAAAAAGTTTTAAAAGTTCATTGGCCACGGTAACCTAGTGGTTTTGGCAGCGGGCTAGTGGCCGGCGGTTCTTGTCCAGTCGTAGGTTCCAGCCATGAGACCACTAAAACCCCACCGCGTAGCCGGAGCTGATGCACGTTAAATCTGTCGGGGCCGAAAGTCCACCCGTTGGCGTGGTGTGGAAATTAGGAGAGGGAGGTGCCAGCTCAGGTGTCATCCTCGTCACTCGACCGAGGTTCATAATTTCTGAAGACCGTCACCAATCGCCGTCGTGTTGCTTCTAGTGCGACGCTAATAAAATCAACCACAAGTCAAACCATCAATACACAAGGAAAAAAATGTAGATTTCAGATACAATAAAAATTTTGAAAATAGGGTTACAAATTAAAAAATAATGATCATGGTGGCATTACTTTTGAACTAAGTGTGGTGTAGAAGATTACGAATATTTAATAAGGTCCATCAAAATTTTTATTTCTTTTATTTTCTTTAGAATTAATAGCAGTAATAGAAGAAGCGAAATAATGATTATGATTAAAGTTCATGCATTTCTTAGATGGTTAGGCTAACTACGAAATGGCAAGATCTGTATATTATTTAAAAGCGTATACTATCTGTATACTATTTAAAAAGTATCTACCACTATTTACAAAATAGAGATATTTGATCGAAGAATACATTTATTAAAATTACAACATCTTCTACCAGTTGTCTTTTATTTAAGTCTCCTCTATGTTTCCCTTTTCAATCACCGTAACGCAATGATTCTCAACCAGTGGGATGTGCCCTCTTAGGGGGCACGATAACAGTAAATGTAGTCGCAAATATATCAAAAAGAAAATGTTATTAATATTCTCGCTACTTCAACTGTGTCACCAATTGGATAGGCAATAGTATAATTTTATAATGGCAGACACAGCTATTGTTTTACAAAGCTACATCTCAAAACTTAATTTCGATAATCTCTATTGCAGCTGTTGCATAATTCCCACGCCATTGTGCCGTCATTCTGTCAAAGAGGCTGCTTATGCACGATGAGCTCGAAAATACTCATCGATGGTGTGAAATATTTTACAACTGATTATTTCATATGCAAATTTGTAAGCAGTAGGAAAAACTTTTTCATTCCCAAAAAGAATTTTAATTGATTTTTGCTTTCCATATTTATTTTTAATGGTTAATAATTGTTTTGTTTTTCAACGTTTTGACAGTTAAAAAATTTTCACAATTTGAGCTAATGACTCACAGGGGCTTTCGCTTCATTTACTTCAGTACAAATAAACCCAAAATGTAAGTATTCTTGAGAAAGATATTTTCTTGGTTTTGTTTGCATAGCCACTCTCTTCCATGTACCTGCTGATGCTTAGCTGTCATTTAATGCTAGTTTAAGCACATTTAAAAATTTATCAATGATTCTGTTTAAATCTACTGCCTGAATTTTCAATACTGTGAATTCATAGTTAACATGCGAATTTCAACACATGCATTCGCGATATATTCAATAACCATAGAAGGATCAACTCGATGTCGACTAGCTGGAATTAGAACGAAGTGCACCATTTTCTACGTTTGCTTCAAGGTTACACTTACGTTCCAGAATATGTGAAACAAAATGGAAATTTTTTCATGTCCGCTTTAGTGAACATTAGACAGAGAGCAATCAAAAGGCATCGATTCTGTTTCGTCAATGATGAAAATCGGTGTTGTCAAAATTTACTTAGTTTTGTTAATTTACAAGATTTGTAAGATCGTAGTGCACCCTTAGCGTCAAAATACCCAGAAGTCATTTTTACTGCATACATATTGTTATTGTATGAGAGGAGGAGGGGAAGAAATGAAAGTAATAATTGAAAAATGCGTCGCAGTCATTAAAAGGTTGAGAAAAAACCCTATCATAATACGTGCTTCTTGGTCAAATTTAAAGTTAAATAAATATTTGTCTCTTTCATTTGCTAAGTTATCTTGACCTAAGACACCCTTATCGTAACTTACAAAAAATAGCAGAAAAATATTTAAAAGTATATGTTAGAAAAAGATTAATTTTTTAATTTATTTATCATAAACATCTATTAGGGGAATAGGAAAACTAATAAACTAAAAGGTATTATTGAGCATTGCAAAAGAGCTGAAATAACATGAATCCCGTAGATAAGTAATTAGTACCTTTAAATGTCATTCAAATTTATTTCAAATTATCTGATAATAAAATTAAACATTTTCTGAAAAAAATATAGTTTTCTACAAAAATATTCGATCCATATTAAAACTTTAAATGAATATCGAAAATGCTTACTTTGAAAACTCGGCAAACACTCGCTTATTCCAACAATATTAAACCTTGTAAGTAATCGAATTTTTCCAAAGCATATTACTCTTCTTAATATAAATTATTTCTAACTTGAATTTAAGTGTAAATGGGAAATTCTAATTCCAAGTGAAATTTATTTAACGTTTCTGTATTCACATTATAATTTTTAAAGCTATTCTTTGTTTCAAATATTTTTTTTTCAGATTTTGAACAGTAATCTAAAAAAAAGCCATTGTAATTATTTCCAACAAAAATAAATAAATCCTGAAAGCTTATAAGCACACTAAAATACTGCTTGTTACGTTAAGCAAATATATTTATTACTATAAAACATAACCAATGTTTTGGAAAAAATAAAATGTTCATTTTCGCTTGCCTATAAAGATATTTTTCTTAAAATTAAATCCAATATTTTCTTCCTTCCTTAAAAGAAATTAATATACATCTAATATAATGAATGCGATTAAAATTTAAATTATATTCCTTTTTAATTTAACAATTCTAAGATTACAAATAAGATAAACGAGAATTAAAACTTAGAAGAATAACATAATGGTTCTTACATAATGATTTCTTTGAAAACAGTTGTGGTTTGTTATTTCATATTTTGACAAAATGTAACGCTTTCACCCTTCATCTACTTTATTTTACGTTATTTGATTCAAGAGCATAACCTTATGAAAGAATCATAACTTATGCAAATCAGCATTGTTATATGTAAAAATATATAGTATCACATAGAAGAATTAGAGGATTCAGATATATAGACCAATAGGAAGAAGATTCAAGATATTGATATGCCCGCAAAATTGGTGCAAGAAAGTGAAAATGATTTTCTAAAACGGAATACATTTCGGATCCAATATTGGAGTTATTGAGATAATTAGAAATTTCAATTGCAATCTATGTTTAGGACGCGAGTGAGTAAACCGATCCACATATGTAATGGAATTTTGATTTGAATTATTCTTAGAATAAATATATTCCAAAGAATTGCTTGATTGACTATTTTTTAACAGATTACTTACTGCGTTAGTAAGAGCCTTAGTAGACCTTAGCGGGGCATCACAAAGAGGTTATAAAAAAAACCAGAACAAAATTTATTAATGTTTTAACAAGGAGTTATATGAAACTGAGAAGATAGAGACTTTAATTAAAAATCTTAAGAAAAATAATTGTAAATTACCTTTAAATTGATGGAAAAGTGCTCAGTTTTTCTTGAAGATATAGGTTTGAATGGAATGGAAGCATTTAAATTTAATTAACAGGATACGTTTTGTGTAGCTCTTGATACTTTTTTCACATTACTACGTACATTATAAAGATATCGGATTTATAATTTACTAAGGACTGCTCATTTCGTGGATAATTTAAGAATGCAAAGAATCATTATTAAAGTTGAACACTTACGTATACCTTTAATTCAAAGAAAATATTTAAACCCATTTATCATTTTTAAAATATTTTTAATATTTGGAGAATTTTTACTACGCGCTGAATTTTTTTTTTAATTATATAACCAGCAGAACTCTTCCCTTTTGATAAAATTAAATAACTAACATAAGTTATACTTACTAGAAATGTTTTCATGATATTATGCAGATATTTATATAAAAAAAAGTTTTAATGAATTATTTAGGAAGTGCTGTATTTCGCTTGATTCTGATTAGTTTAGTTGTTTGAGATTCAAGTCATTGCCGATCATCTACTCTAAGATGCATGAAAATAACATTCATATTGGATTATTTTCCTCTGATGTCTGCAAATTGAATTTATTGTTTAGATAAACTTCATTCATCAACGGGACATCTCTCTTTTGGAAATAAATGGAGATCTAAATTTTTTGGTAACTAAATCCTACAAAATTACTGATTACTGTACTGTCTCGATGAAATATTTTTTAATCAGATGCATTTTAAAATCCAATATGAAAAGTTCTAAGTTGAATCTTACATATCTTTAAATAACATATTTTAATAACCATGTTTGTTCAGAAGAGACTAGACAACAGACACAATTTTAATGAAACAGAAAAGTCTTAAAATGTGGCTATGCTTATTTATAAATACAATTTTATTTTTGATGATAAAACATAATGTTAACTAATAACAGTCTTTTAATTTAGGTGGCCGTGGTAGCCCTGTGGTTCTGGCCGTGGACTCACTGTCATAGAGTTTCGTCGAGTCGTAGTTTCGAACCTGTTAAAGATTCGCCTTGTACGCGGAGGTGATACACATAAAATCTGTCGAAGCTCAAAGATAATTAGAAACTTCAATTATAATCTTTGTTTAGGACGCGAGTGAGTAAACCGATCCAAGTGGCCGGAGATTTTCTTTGAGTCGCGGGTTCGAGCCTTGATGCCACAAAAGACCCTCCGTGTAGCCGGGGCTGATGCACGATAAATCTGTCGGGTCCCAAAGTCCTCCCTTTTGTATGGTGTGAAAGTATGGAGAGGGAGATGCTAACTCAGGTGTCGTCCTCGTCACTTGACCGTGGTTCAAGATTACGAGGTCCTTCACCAATTGCCCTTGTGTTGCTTCTAGTGCGGCATTCATAAAACCAATTGGTCATCTCTTAATTTGGCAATTTTGTTGCTTATAGTTTAACGAAATTGAAGCTTTTGACAACGTATTAGAGAAGTTTAATACACCCAAAAAATATTTTCATCAATTTGATATTAAATAAAATGAAATTTACAGATTATTTGCTCAATAAAATTATTGATTGATTGATTTATTTTAAACAAGAAACGGGGGGGAATTGGATAGAAAAAAATAATTCGATGGTATGAAAATAAACTGTACACAAGATATTTGTTTGTAAAAAAAAAAAAAAAAATTGGAATAAATTGTTGAGTTTTTTAAAATTTAAATCGGTTCATTTCGTAATTCGCAGCCATTTATTGAAGCAAATGTAAAATTATTCCCTAACCTTCTTCAAACTATTGTAATACTTTATTCATTAATTTCCTCTTTACTTATACAAATAGCTTTTGAATATTTCCATTATAAAACTACAAAACAAAATAACCTTTTATTTTTAAAAGATAGAAAAAGAATAATTTTCCAATCACATAGATTGGAATTGTGCTTTTGATAAGAATATTGAATCCTATCCTCATTTTGTTTTCCCTGAATGCTCTGATGAGTTCGTTTTCCCATTGTCTGATTGGCTAATAGAAAACCAATACTTGAATGAGCATTTAGAATACCATTTTATTCAAGTGATTCTTCCATGTTTGTTTTGAAATGAAACCTTTTCCCCTCGGGGTATTCAAAAATATTTGTTTTTGCTATTCTGAGGAGCACTCACATGAAATTAGAAATCACATTTTAAAATTCTCAAAATTATGATGATAATGTGAGAATTCAGACAATAAAAATTTATAAGAAATAAAATAAGAGTGATTAATAAATTACTTTCAAAAAGTTAGACAGAGTATTAAACTTAAAAATTGAAGTGAATGATTTTTTTTTTAAAGTCACACTTAGAAAAAAACTTGAGGGATATTGGAGACAAACCTCGTAATTTTTACATCAATCAAGTAAAGAGGACGACACCAGACCTAGTATCTCCGTCCCCAAGCTTCCATGACAGGCTATCGAGAGGACTTGTAGCCTCGACAGATTTAACGTGCACCAGTTCCACTACAGGGGAGGTCTTCAGTGTTATTGGGACCCGAGTACACGACTTGTCAAAATGATCGAGTCAAAATGATCATAGTAATCTTATTTAATTTTTAGAGAAAAATTTAAAAGACCAAAAGTGAGATATTTATGATTATAACTGATATTTTATTTACTGTTGCCACAAAAAGAACTTTTAAAATAGCGGAATGGTATTTATTTTAATGGTCTTTCTTTATTAATCCCAAAGTAAAAATATATACACAAATACATACTAATAATATTTTTGTAACTAAAGAACGAAATATTTTAAATAGTTTATATAAATATAATTTATTAAGAAAATAATATAGGATTTTTAAAAGATTAGATCATTAATTTGTGTATAAATGATACCAGTTTTGTTCTTGATTTTGTTTAAATATAGAAGAAATTTTGAGTTCCAATTATTGAATATTGAAGACTCAATAATATACAAGATCCACGATGTAATCATGCACATCATCATTACCTTAACAGTGGCAGTTTATATTTCTTTAAACTCGGTGTCTGGTAAAGTGACTACGAGCTACAGGAGGATATTAGGATATTGACATAGAGCCACCTGATGGCAAACAGTTTAGTTGGCATTCCGTTTTCTAGAAAAAGTAAGAGATATAGGGAAAAAGTCAATTAAAAAACTTAAGGCATCTTTTATTGAAAACGAAAAGACACCATGAGCACAATAAGGCCAAGAATAAAAGTGTAAAATATAAATGGTGTTTTCACTTTTTCCAGCATTGCTGCGCCACAAAAGAGTTAGAAAGAAGAAGAACAAATAGTTATCAGCAGAGACCTTTATTTTCAATGTTTAGTATTCTTTCTGTCAACTAAAACCCACAACAACATTCCTTTCTTGATTTCAGTCTGCACATTTTGTGTCATATCAGATGATATCTTGGCACAAGCATTAGAAACGCATTATTTAATGTTATGCAACTTTGGAGGAAGTGACACATACAATTGCAGTTTGAGATAGCCCCGCAGAAACATTTACCATGGAGTGAAATCTGGTAAACCTCGAGATCATTTTACAAAGCTACAATACCTGATGAATTAATGTTAGAATTTCTCCAACATTACAACTCTACTTTTGATGTCTTATCCGAAGGGACTTTGTCATACTAGAATCATACGTTTCGAAGTTGAATCAGTTACAATTTCTCAACAAAATTAGTAATTGAGTCCTATAGAAGTTCCAAATATCATGCTCCAGTTAAAATGCTCTTATTAAATACAAGTTCCAATAACTTTTAATTGAAAAAAAAAATCACCAAACTTTAATTGACTACCGTACTTGATGTCTCACTTTAATATAAATTGTAAGATTATGGGTGTAGTGTCGATTGTACTTTTTATGCGAGAAAAGCATACCTAGTTCACCCGCATTGCTTATTCCGGTCACATTGACTCTAAATGGTTTGAGATAAAATTGCAAAGGGCACAATACGTTTTTCAGCACCATCTGCCTGTATGGTCTTTTCAGGTGTTAGCACAGCAACGAAGTCAAGTGCTACGAGTAACGCCTGAATTTCGTTCATAATTTATCATGTGGGCTTTTTTGCATGGTCTCAATTTTCCCGGATTTTCTTCTGCAACTTTGCAGATGTGTTGGGCGTAAGCTAATATATCTTCAGGTTAAACTCAGTGACCTTCTTTACCTGGTTTACAAAATAGAGGTCAGCTGATCGTATTACCCGTCTCTCTTAAGCATTTCGTAACATTTCGTATGGTTTTCCGAGATTGATATGGATCTCCAGGAAATCGCTCTCGATATAGTCGAACTGCTGTCCGTGCCTTGTGTTCACATTCAACGTAAATTAGAATAATCTCACTATACTCATTATGAGTAAATTCCTCCACGACTACAAACTTTACCGTCTAAACCTCGTGATCAATCCTTTTATAGAGGTCCCTGTTAAATAGGTATGATGTTTCTTATATATTTACGTGATAAACGAGTTCCGATTCACATTTCAAATGTGGTTTACGTAAAGTTTGTTTGTGCGTCTTGAGAGATGAGTCTATATAATCGGCGTAAAATATGCGAGTCACTTTTTAAAATTAACTCGTTAAGGATATTGCGTGTTATTTAAAGCATGGTCCATTAGAACATGAAGTTAAAATTGGACCACTTAACAGTGACGTAGACTTATTTTTAGTCAAAAGCAAGAAGTTTTCTTCTTTCATTCGCGTTTTTAATGGCATGTATTTGAAACATGATGATCAAGCAAATGCACAGATTAGCAATATTCTGCGAAAGATGTGTTTTCGAACTAAATAAAGGACACTGTACAATTTTCCATCTAGTCTTTTTTCAGCGTAATTAATCATTTTTAGATCGGAACGTTAACTCTGCTGTTTACCACAAGGTGGAGATGTAACCGATTTTAACCAGTAGCGCTATGACGGCTGCCCATTCCGAGTTGCCTCTCGTGCCATAGCTAAATTCACTGTTTAAACACTAAGAATCAATAAGTCGATCAAAAGAACACTAGATCAATAATTACGCAATTTATTAACTGCTTGTTAATATAACAACAATTATGAATGCTCTCCCGGACAAGGGCCTTATTGTCTTAACTCAATCTATCAGTAATAATCTAACTGACACTTACCGCTAAGCCTTCCTCGACTGCAACTCCGACTCTGGAACAATTGCTGAACACTGGAATAACTAAATCTCTCGAATCATTCAATTTCTACTCCTACCTCCTAACAGGTCAATTGAAAAGTCGCCGGTCTGACACATAGATGGCGCTACTAGAATTAAATCCATATGATTTTAGTTAGCCCTAACCCTCAAAAGATGCGTGTATAGATTTAACAACTGTCGGATTATTAGTTTGTGAATTACAGCAATTTGAGTGAAGCAACTTTTGTTATTGTGAAGAAATGGATAAAAAGGAATTTCGCGTGTTTATAAAATATTGCTTTTTGAAGGGAAAAAATACAGATGAAGCAAAACCTTGGCTTGACGCCGAGTTTCCGGACACTGCCCCAAAAAAATCAACCATCAAGGATTGGTATGCTAAGTTTAGACGTGGTGAAATGAGCACCGAAGACGGCGAACGCAGTGGACGCCCAAAAGAGGTTGTTACCGACGAAAACATTAAAAACAATCCACAAAATGATTTTGAATGACCGTCCATTGAAATTGAATAAAATAGCAGGCACTCTAAGGATATCAACTGAACGTGTACAAACGAATATTTGGGTATGAGAAAGCTCTGTGCAAAGTGGGTACCACACGAGCTCTCTTTTGAACAAAAACAACGACAAGTTGATGATTCGGAGCAGTGTTTGAAGATGATCAAGCGTAATAAACCCGAGTTTTTGCGTCGATATGTGACAATGGAGGAAACATGGCTCCATCATTTCACTCCGAAGTCCAATCGACAGTCATCCCAGTGGACTGCACACGATGAACCCGCTCCAAAGCGTGGGAAAACGCAACAGTCGGCTGGCAAGGTTATGGCGTCTGTATTTTGGGATGCGCATGGAATTATTTTCATTAACTACCTTCAAAAAGGAAGGACCATCAACAGCGACTATTACATAGCGTTATTGGACCGTTTGAAGGACGAAATCACCGAAAAACGGCCGTATTTGAAGAAAAAGAAAGTGCTGCTTCACCAAGACAATGCACCGTGTCACAAGTCAGTGAAAACGATTGCAAAAATCCATGAATTGGGCTTCGAATTGCTTCCTCATCCACCGTATTCTCCAGACCTGGCCCCCAGGGACTATTTCCTGTTCTCAGATCTCAAAAAAGTGCTCACTGGGAAGAAATTTTCGTCGAATGAAAAGGTGATCGCCGAAACTGAGGCCTATTTTGAAGCAAAGAACAAATCGTACTACAAAAATGGTGTCGAAAAGTTGGAGGGTTGCTATAATCAGTGTATCACCCTTGAAGGGAATTATGTTGAATAAAAGAACTAATTTTGCCAAAAAGAATGTGTTTTACTATGGTAGGCCGGGGACTTTTCAATTGATCTGTTACTTCAACCTCTCTTTCAACCTCACTATCACGACTCTCAGTCTGAGTTTATATATTTCCTAACTCTCCTGTTTCACTTCATTTCTACTTATTTTATATTATCATATTTCATTTTTTGTTGAGCAAAAATTGTTTAGCAAAAACAATCAATATTAATTAAAAGTTCCCAAGGTTAGTGAAGAGAAACCGCGAATAGCCCAACGTCTCAGTACATAATCACTTTACTTTGACACCATGCTTAAAGCAATAGCCATAGCCATTCTCAAGTTTAAATAGCGGCACAAGGGTATCTTGAAAATTTCGCTCTTGTTAATGTAAAACATATCATGGAAATTGTTGAGAATGAAATAATTGATGATTTTTAAAGGAAATAAAAATCATACCGAATGCGAAGAAAAGTATAAATAACTTAGAACATGCATTTAGTCTTTAACCATTTCGCATATTCCTTAGATATCTGATACTGCATTATTAATGAAAAGAGAAGAAAAATACTCATTAATTCGACGGTACATCTTCCTTTGGAGACAGATATTTTCTTCCTCAGACATTATCTTTTGAAGAATCAACTTCACAGTCCACCCGAAAGTCTGCTAATTACCAACAATTCTAGATTAATGGGGTAAAAAGGCTGAAACCACTTTATTTATCAGTCTAGAAAACTTTTATTGACAAGTTACGAAATTAAAAAGATTTCTGAAAGCATTTCTCTTTTATTTCTCCGAAGCTTAATTGAAGTTCTAAGCAGTGTTATCATTGAGATTCAATTCTAAAGCTATAAATACCTAATGGCAGAGCAATTAAGGTATATTTTTGTCTCCTGCTACAAAACACTATTTTTACTATTTCTCTATTTCTTACATACTTTTATTATCATGAAATAAAAAACTAAAGTAATTTAGAACCCAAGTTAGGTGATTAGAAGAAATTTTTTAAAATAATTATTTTTAGTTTAATTTAAAACTGCGTCATGTTATGCATTTTCGAAGATTTTGTTTTTATTCTCACTGGTACTATAATTATTCGACAACATTCTCTGTTCATTTCGTGTCCACAGAGTATTTTATATAAAACCTCAGATTGAAAGAGCAATTTTAGCTATTTTCCCAATTTTGTCAGAGTGTGATTATTAATGTAAAGCCCGTGAAATGTCATGCCCTTAAAATTGACGACATTTAAAAATGAGACTTGGTATTAGTTCAGTGTCTGTGTAATTTTAAAGCAACATGTTTCCATCTAATTTCACAATCAATTTTCAAACCTCTAAAATGAGATATTTTGAGTTGAATAAATTATTTTTCTCAATGCTCTATTCTCGTTAAAGTCGCATATCTAAAGACTATTTTAACTGGAAGATCTATCAGCTTATATCATGCGATTGCGTTTGCAAAGATGGTGAAAAAAGCGTTCAAGAGG
The DNA here is from genome assembly GCA_019974015.1 of Nephila pilipes. Taxonomy (NCBI): domain Eukaryota; kingdom Metazoa; phylum Arthropoda; class Arachnida; order Araneae; family Nephilidae; genus Nephila; species Nephila pilipes. Next base: position 124,674 of record BMAW01069250.1, on the reverse strand, counting down.
AGTCTTTTTAGTTGGAAGCTTTCTCGTGGTGACATACTTCTTTCTACTCCAATGGACATTGACTTTCTAGAGTTCTTAAATGAGTACAGATTTCTTAGGTCAGCCAGGTACCACTACGTTGAATGACCTTTGATGATCCCTTGAATCACAAAAATCACAAGACTGTAAGTCTTATTTTGATTGAACAATGAAAAATAGTTTTAGGGACCTTCAAAATCTCTATTAGCACACCAATAAAGTTTGAAGCAATTGCTGTAATACTTTTCCGATGTTGAACATTCGCATCTAGTAATACAAGAGGAACACCAGAAACGCCACTGGACGCGGACTACGTCGTGTCCACAAATTAATTTAAAGTTTATCTCAATATGTATATATATATTAAACGATTACTTTATATTTTTGGATACTTATGATGATTTGCCATTTGGTCCAAATATTCGAAGTTATTAATTTTTCATTAATTGTTACACATTTAATAGAGACATAAATTTACTTAAAAAGCAATAAATATGTTTCTAAAAATTCAATTCCATCGCTATTCTTTTTTCTTGGTTACATATGTAGAAAAATTTAATCTTCTTCTCCTAATCAGAAAAAGTTATTTAGTATCCGCTGAGAGATTTCTTAAAATTTGTCTATACATTTTTAATGAAAATATCTGTAATAATTAGCATTTTGTAGCTAGAGTATGGATGATTTCAAAAAAGAATAATAATTTTTAAAATTTCGGAATTTCTTAGTAATAAATGTCAAGCCTTCAACATATATGTTACGTTCAATATAGTTATAAGGGTGATTATTCCTTTCATTAATGAATAAATATGAATATGCTTTCTTTTGCATGATTTGTGAGAAAAATAATTAGTCTTTTACATAATCAGTCTTAAATTACAGAACTGTAATTTTTATATATTTTGAAGCATTTTCAAGATTTAAAGTACCTAAAAAACATTTCTCAATCTCATCTAATACAATCATAGTATTTCAAAGTTTGATAGAGAAAAATTATCTTTCATTTCATTTCTGATTTAGATTTTTTGCTGAAACGTGAAAAATTCTGGTTACGAAATGTATTGAATTTAGTACTATTTTAATCATAGGGTGTCGAATTTTGACAAAGGAATTCATTTTAGATTTTTTAAACATTAATTTTCTGTTTAAAGAAATAGTTTCCATATAATCATCTCATATCGTATATTGAATATAATTTCTTGTGCCTTTTCTTCAATATCTATAAATTCCTAAAAATTTCCTGGTCATTATTTCACGTTACAGTTGATTCCTTTAATTTCTTTAAAATGCCTTCAAATTCTTTTTTGTTTGTTTAAAAATATAAACTTATTATAAATAAATTCTAATTTACTATTGTTATTATTTATCTGGTTTTGTAATTGAATCCATTGAAGGAATTTCTTTTGAAATTTTTCTGTAAAAGGCTTTATCGTGATCGTAAATTTATTCTTTTCAAACATTTTAATCATCTGTATTGGATAAACTAGACGTGATTTATTATCATTTTATTTGAACAATTGATTTTAAATGTCGTCATTTTGCTTTAATCATTGCTGTAAAGTCCTGTCCTTAAGAATATAAAAGCAATTGTTTGAAATTAATTAGTTATGCAATAAAATATTATATATTATTAATCGTTGTGATTTTCACTGCTTTGTATGAATTCTGGTTACAAAAATTTGTCCCAACAAAAGCTTAAATGTGTAAGTAAATTATTAAATTAATACAATTTATACGCTAGTAAAAGAAATAGTAATCAATGATAAATTTGGTTTACAGATACACTTAAGGAAATAATTTTGACACAAAAGGAGAAAATATAAATTAGAATAAATATTACTTTAATTGACTTTGTTTTTAGAGAAATAAATAAATGTTCATGAATGCTTACTGATAGTCTTTTTTGTAATTTTTTTACCTAGTATGCCATTTTCTGCTGATGGTTAAGTTTTCTTTCTTCAGCGTTTTAATACCTAATAACATATTACCGATACTCATATTTAGAAAAATAGTAATTTCTTCAGGCATCCTCTTTAAGTGAGCCTAATTTTTACGAAGTCGCAATTGATATTGTTTTAGATTTAATGCAAAACAAACTTTCTTTTATATTGACCAATAATTCAGCTTTGTGCTGATTATTTGAATCCGGGTATGAACAGTATTAATTTTAATTTACTTTCTATAACTTATCTAGATTAGTTTATTCTATTTCAAGGATTAGGTAGATGAGTTTTATTTCTTAATTATATTACTTTTTTTTTATTTTAAACTCCTTTACATTGTTTTGTTAGTGCCACATTCTAGATGAGGCTAAATATACTGTTGATGTTTTATTTCACCTTGTAATATTATTTAAAATACTGGTACATCCTATATTTACTCAAAACATGTAAAATTCAAAAGTCAATGAATTAAAACAGTTCTTATTTATGTTAAAAAATTACAACTGGATAAAGATACTTAATTATTAAAATAATACTTCAGTTATTTGTTTTAAGAAAAATTTATGGTATGTTGAATGGCTGAGCTGTAATGTAGGAGATGTTTCTTTTTGTAATTCGGATTAGTAATATACCATGAGTGATTCTTATCAATAATAATCATTAAGCTATAAAAAAAAAGTAAATGCATTGATTTTGAGGTATATTTTGTAAGCAATTTAAATGCATTTCTATTATATGCCCGGTCAGTTACAAAGGCTCTGCATTTTTCATTTTTCTATTAGAGAACTTTTTTTTTATTGTTAGAGCTTACAATTTTATATAAATTTTAAACTATAATAAATAATGAAAAATAAAGTATAGGCGCAGTTCACATTTAATCGCATCTCAACTCTTAATAAAAATTATATAAGAAAACAAATGATTTTTTCAAGGAAATTTCTATGGAAAGTTGAAACTAAATACATGATATCAAAATTCATTGTGTTAAAGTATCATATCAGTAAAGCATAAATAATATTAAAACTATTTCATTTGTGACTATTTTGATTATTAACGATTAATCATTTGACGATTAGGAGAGTGAATAGTTTTTGATGTCGTTTTACGCGCAGTGTCACGTTCAAAGGGTCTCTGAAAGTGGCGCTCGTTTTCCCAGTTGCTGGTGAAAATGTCACATTTTCAGACAGTGATACACAAAAGATAGTCTTTAAAGAATTATTTTTATTAAAGTTTATTATATTAAAGTTTATAAATATTAGTTTGTAAAATAATAAATTTAAAATATCTAAATAAATAAACGCAAATTTCAACTTTATGGAATATTTAATTGTTATATATATATATATATATATATATATATATATATATATATATATATATATATATATATACCTAAAGCTCTTTTTGTGTGTGATACACTTTAAAATATGGAATTGATGATCATATATATGTCATCATAAAATTTATTCATCGTCACAACTATTTAGTTTTCTCTTTTGAGCTATTTCAGGGACAAATGCCAGCCAAATTACAAGTAAAAATAATTAGATCAGTTCTATAATATTTTCCTTCGTTATGCAAAAATTTTCACGGTACTCATATTGTCATCAAGAGACTATCAAACTAACTAAATTTTGCCTGTAGGTATCGCTCGTAATACAAGCACTGCATGATATGTAAGCGGACAAACTCCACTCTACAGAGCCCATTGGAGAAAAGTTTCGCTATGCGAGTATGACTCGGATGCAACCATTTACGTCGAAATATTTCGGACGAGCTGAACACGTCTGTGTCCATTATGATGCGCTATTCGAATGCGAGCAAAGCTCGTTCATAACTATGAAAGGGTTGAAACAGTTATTATAATTATCTGATAACAGATTTCGGTCTGAGTATCTGATAATTGACTTCCGACGAATTACTGAAAGAAATGAAGCTGAAAAACAAGTAGAGAACAGAGATAAAAAAAATGTATTTTAAGTAATTAGTATAATCCTGATAGGGCAACGTACTTCATTTCCAAAGAGCTATCTAATTAACAGAACGGTTAGAAATGACATGATTGATAACTTGTGCCTAGAAACAGTGATATAAATATATTGCGACTTCTGAAACACAAACCGTAAGCGTAATATGTTGCGGTAAAAACATTAAATTACAACATTGACTTAAATACTGACGCCACGAATCGTGGAGCACTGCACAACTTATATTTCATTAATAAAATGAGTGGCAAACATAAAAAGGTTTTACATAACTCATGACAAATGGAATAGATTCAGAATACTTAAAGTTATTGCTTCTCTTAACACGCAAAATCACACGTTCGTCTCTTCTTTTGATTCTCTTTTATTTTTTTCTATACTTCATCTTTTATTTAAATCTAAGAATAATAGTTGTGACGAAAGAATATCAGAGAAAAATGATCGTAAAGCCATGTCAACAACTGTCTTTTCTCAAAGACGCATTGAATTTTATTTACTGCTAAAGAAAGAAAGACTCGATAAAATTACGGAGTTTTCGACATAAAGCAATTTATAGAATATTTCAGAAGACAGTTTTGCATTCCCTGTATTCCAGCAGTTTTATTTCTCGAAATAGAATTCTGTCTCCTAAAAGTTTTGTCCACAGAAAACATTATTGAATTGTTTTCAATGTTTGTCGCATTGTTCTTTTCCTATGCTTGAGAAAGAAATTTTGAAAATATATTTAATAACCAGTATTTCTGAATTGAATGCATCCTGCGTCAAAAGTTTGACGACAGTGTTTTTTTTATGTTTTGAACGTCATTTTTGTTTAATAAAAGAAAAAATGTAGAGTATAATTTTCTTATAAATTTCAAGTTACGTGATTGTTATGTTATATAAAAGATACATCAGTGTGTGCCGTTAATAATTAATGCTAAAATCTGTAAATTGTAATAAGAAATCGTTTCATCGGTGTTATAGAAAAACTCTAACCAATTAGTTAATAAAATTTAGTTAATTTGTCAGAGTAAATTGTAGTATGAAATAAAAATAATTGTAATTAACCGGTCAATTGAAAAGTACCCGGCCTACCATAGTAAAACACATTTTTTTGGCAAAATTAGTTTTTTTTTAATTCAACATAATTTTCTTCAAGGGTGATACACTGATTATAGCGACCCTCCAACTTTTCGATACCATTTTTGTAGTACAATTTGTCCTTTGCTTCAAAATAGGCCTCAGTTTCGGCGATCACCTCTTCATTCGACGAAAATTTCTTCCCAGCGAGCATTCTTTTGAGATCTGAGAACAGGAAATAGTCGCTGGGGGCCAGATCTGGAGAATAAGGTGGATGAGGAAGCAATTCGAAGCCCAATTCATGGATTTTTACCATCGTTTTCACTGACTTGTGACACGGTGCATTGTCTTGGTGAAGCAGCACTTTCTTTTTCTTCAAATGCGGCCGTTTTTCGGCGATTTCGTCCTTCAAACGGTCCAATAACGCTATGTAATAGTCGCTGTTGAGGGTCCTTCCTTTTTCAAGGGAGTCAATGAAAATTATTCCATGCGCATCCCGAAATTCAGACGTCATAACCTTGCCAGCCGACTGTTGCGTTTTCCCACGCTTTGGAGCGGGTTCATCGTGTGCAGTCCACTCGGATGACTGTCGATTGGACTTCGGAGTGAAAGGATGGAGCCATGTTTCATCCATTGTCACATATCGACGCATAAACTCGGTTTTATTACGCTTGATCATCTTCAAACACTGCTCCGAATCATCAACTTGTCGTTGTTTTTGTTCAAAAGTGAGGTCGCGGGGCACCCACTTTGCACAGAGCTTTCTCATACCCAAATATTCGTTCGTACACGTTCAGTTGATATCTTTAGAGTGTCTGCTATTTCATTCAATTTCAATGGACGGTCATTCAAAATCATTTTGTGGATTTTTTTAATTTTTTCGTCGGTAACAACCTCTTTTGGGCGTCCACTGCGTTTACCGTCTTCGGTGCTCATTTCACCACGTCTAAACTTAGCATACCAATCCTTGATGGTTGATTTTCCTGGAGCAGTGTCCGGAAACTCGGCATCAAGCCTAGGTTTTGCTTCATCTGTATTTTTTCCCTTCAAAAAGCAATGTTTTATAAACTCGCGAAATTCCTTTTTATCCATATTTTCACAATAACAAAAGTTGCTTCACTCAAAATGCTATTATTCACAAACTAATAATCCGACAGTTGTCAAATCTATACACGCATCTTTTGAGGGTTCGGGCTAACTAAAAACATGTGGATTTAATTCTAGTAGCGCCATCTATGTGTCAGGCCAGGGACTTTTCAATTGACTTGTTAAAAAATATATATAATGAATTTAAAATCATGAGGCTTTGTCTTATCAGAGATTTGACAGTTATATAATTTTCACAAAATCAAACAGAAATAACTATACCTTTCCTTTATCTAATTCAGTTAAAGATTAATTTTTTTTTTTTTTATTTGTATAAGTTAAACGCCTATAGAAAATAAGAATAGCTTCAAAAGGAAAATATTATGTTATCATACCATATATATTTAGCCAAATTAGTTAAAAATTATAAATACATATATTTTCATTTCTTTTCTTAATATATATATATATATATATTATAGTTAAAATTCAAATTCTATGTCTGAAACCTGTATCCTTTCTGGTTGTATCATAATGCCTCTAAGGATTTTATCCATAACAATATTTAGAATGTCTAGAATTACTCACATGTAGATATTTTTCCTTTATATGCTCTTTATAATCTTCATGATTGCATTCCTTAATGCTTTATAAATTCTTATAATTTTATAATTATTATTCCATCGTCCCGTACTTTTTTTAAAATTTAGAACCTTTACTTAATATTAACTTTATTAATAGGAATAAATTCATATGCGCACCAAGAATATTGAAGAAAAGTTTTATTAAATAATTTAATCATAATACTATTACTATAATCAACTTTTTTTTTTATCATCCTGATTATTTTCTCCGATTTTATGCTAATGAACTAGAAGTTTATTTATAACCTTAGTGAAACGTAAGCCAATACTTTATAATGTTAATGAAATCCTTTAGAATTTTAATTTCTATTTTTTCTTCAAATGAAAAAAACTCTTTAATACTTTTAATAGTGTATTTTTCAAACTTATTATTTAAAGCATACATTTTTTTTCTTTAATTATTTCTATGTTCATACATTTTCTTCTGCAATATCTTCTTTTCATCCGTTTTTCTTTTGTTAATAACATTATTGGAACAATTTAAATACCATGACTTTCTTTAAACGTTAGGCTATATCTAAATTAATTAAATGATAACGAATGAAACGATTGATTAGATATGGTGACTTAGCTTGCTTATAGAATATATAATATGAAACAAAAGATTTTAATCTGATTTTTAAAACACGTTTTGTGATCATATGGTTGCACTTCCATGTCACCAGTTATAACATCGATTTTTCAGTAATTTCAATAACCATTCCATAAAATAATTATTGTAACGGTTCTCAAGCATTTCCAACTTCAACTAAGCTCTTAGGCTGCTCTATGACGTTATTTTGTTTGAGACATTTGTAAAACAGCATTAATGTATATATATATTACATATATAAATATTTTGGTGGGAGTATAATTTAATATGATATATATATATTATATATATATTACTTACTGGTAGGACTTTTTAGACATTTTTAATTTTATAGACATAGTTGTTATTTAAGTTCTAAACGAGATTTTTAAGAAAAGTAATATTTATAAGTTTACGTCATATGAAAAATTTATTTAATTAGAAAATTTAGTGTTAAAGGAGAAAGTATTGTATTTATATTTGTAAAATATATTAACAGATCAGATGTATACCATAAGGTGGGCCTGCAAGTAATTATTTATCCAATATTTACTTACATTGTTAAGGCAATAATTTTAGTACTTCAGATAGTTTAAAAATGTTAACATACACAGAGGCTGCTGCATTCTCTTTCAATATTATAATAATAAAGGTTTTGTACACCTTTATCTTTTATCCTAGAGTATTTAAATTTCTTCCAAATGAATTTTAATGTAACTCATTTGGAAAAATTTCGATATTTTTTTTAAATAGATGGTAGTAAAGTTCTCGAAATATATGTAAAAGAAATATTGTTTAATTAAATATTTATAACGTACCATTATGGACGAATTCATTAGATCTTAGTGTCTTTAGGAACATAATTTATAATCATATTTTACGTAATTTAAGACTGTGACATTGGGCTATTCGCGGTTTCTCTTCACTAACCTTGGGGACTTTACGTATTGTTCACCACACTCCAATAGCTTACCAACTGCAAATCTGAATCTGGAACAACCGTTGAAAACACTAGACACATTCTCAACTGAGTGTTTTACACTCGACCTCAACTCTAATCCTTAAATCAGTCTTCAATACTATAGCATTTAGATTCCACCTCCTCTCGTTACAACGCCTCTGATCCCTTCCTTCACCTCTCTCTTTCTACTCCTTCAGATGAGTTTATATACTTCTTAATTTAACTGCTTCACTTCATTCCTAACTGCTTTGCATTACATTCTTCATCACATTTCATTTTGGTTGGGCAAAGGTTGTTAGCGAAAGCAATCAATCTCAATTGAA